>NC_069427.1:36662097-36669597 GCF_026875155.1 Cherax quadricarinatus | reverse complement strand
GATGCAGTTGCTGGACCAGGCTTGTAGCCTGTCCAGGTCACTTTGTAGTCCTGCCTGATCCTCGTCCGATTTGATTCTTCTCATTAACTTCGCATCATCTGCAAACAAGGACACTTCTGAGTCTATCCCTGAGTCTTCCCTTGTCAATAAAGGATCACATTATACTGCATATGTGTTTATATTTCCATGAGGAGGATACCTTGAAAAATTCACGCAAATCGGCTCAAAAAATTCCATGTAGCATGACTGTGGTCTTAATTTACCATATATCTTTCAATTATTAAACATCACAGTTGACAATGTTCCCTGAAGCCCCACACTTAATTTTTCTTCTCGCAAACACTGCGCATTAAGGTCACTTTCACGGAAAATACGTAAACTCGTAAAAAAAAATAAAAAAAAGAAAAAAAAAACACATATAGTGAAATTGTGAATATTTTTAGAATACATCCGTGAAGAACTATATGTCATCTACATTATAAACAAACTCGATTCTTGTAGCCTGAAAATCCACATGATCCACAAAGTCCTGTGACATTATAACGTTTCAAGTCAGTTTTGTTTACTGCAACATCCTCAACATTCCTGCTAGAAGCTACTCTAAATAAACCTGAAGAAATTTAAAAATCACTTCAAACAATGAAGTAGATTTATTCATAAGACCTAGACGGCAGAGGCTGTTTAGTGACAGACAGGAGACAGAACTGTACAGACAGGTTAAACTATCACTTCTGTTTAGTGACAGACAGGAGACAGAACTCTACAGACAGGTTAAACTATCACTCCGTCACCATCGCGACCTTGGTGATTGATATTAAAAATTGTCAGCTACTTAATGGGTCATTAAGACTCCATATCACATGTTCACCACCAGTCAAGAATACTTCAACCCTTTAAATAGTTATTAAAGTAAACTGTCACTATATATACGAGAGATATACATCTCTTCCAGTATTAATGTTGTATACCAGAGTATTGGTGAGGGAGGCCAGGGAAGACACCGTCTTAACACCTTACTCTTAACAATGTTTAAAATTTTACGTAAAAATGGTATTTCACATGTAAAAAATGCAATGAACATATTCTAATATATTTTTCATAATTTTGTCGACCTCGCTGCTGCGATGACGTCATAATTACACATTGACATGTAATTAGACATAATCATCCTTGGAAACGTTCCAACAAAATGATTTAAACAGTGACAGGTTCCTCACGTCTTATGAGAATTTTAATCGTCAGTTTCAGTTATCAAGACGACTTTTCAGAACTGTTCGTCCTTATCTGGCCATATACGTCCATTACGCATCACCGTATATTTACATATATCAGCTGATCATGATAGTCACCGTATGTTTACAAGTTAGTTGCCTGCAGGAGTTCAGTTGATAGCAAACCACAGCAGTACTAACAACAGTGGTAAAGGTGTGACCAGCCACAGCAGTACTAACAACAGTGGTAAAGGTGTGACCAACCACAGCAGTACTAACAACAGTGGTAAAGGTGTGACCAGCCACAGCAGTACTAACAACAGTGGTAAAGGTGTGACCAACCACAGCAGTACTAACAACAGTGGTAAAGGTGTGACCAACCACAGCAGTACTAACAACAGTGGTAAAGGTGTGACCAGCCACAGCAGTACTAACAACAGTGGTAAAGGTGTTGACCAGCCCACAGCAGTACTAACAACAGTGGTAAAGGTGTGACCAACCACAGCAGTACTAACAACAGTGGTAAAGGTGTGACCAACCACAGCAGTACTAACAACAGTGGTAAAGGTGTGACCAGCCACAGCAGTACTAACAACAGTGGTAAAGGTGTGACCAACAAAAGCAGTACTAACAACAGTGGTAAAGGTGTGACCAGCCACAGCAGTACTAACAACAGTGGTAAAGGTGTGACCAACCACAGCAGTACTAACAACAGTGGTAAAGGTGTGACCAACCACAGCAGTACTAACAACAGTGGTAAAGGTGTGACCAGCCACAGCAGTACTAACAACAGTGGTAAAGGTGTGACCAACAAAAGCAGTACTAACAACAGTGGTAAAGGTGTGACCAGCCACAGCAGTACTAACAACAGTGGTAAAGGTGTGACCAGCCACAGCAGTACTAACAACAGTGGTAAAGGTGTGACCAGCCACAGCAGTACTAACAACAGTGGTAAAGGTGTGACCAGCCACAGTAGTACTAACAACAGTGGTAAAGGTGTGACCAACCACAGCAGTACTAACAACAGTGGTAAAGGTGTGACCAGCCACAGCAGTACTAACAACAGTGGTAAAGGTGTGACCAACCACAGCAGTACTAACAACAGTGGTAAAGGTGTGACCAACCACAGCAGTACTAACAACAGTGGTAAAGGTGTGACCAGCCACAGCAGTACTAACAACAGTGGTAAAGGTGTGACCAACAAAAGCAGTACTAACAACAGTGGTAAAGGTGTGACCAGCCACAGCAGTACTAACAACAGTGGTAAAGGTGTGACCAACCACAGCAGTACTAACAACAGTGGTAAAGGTGTGACCAACCACAGCAGTACTAACAACAGTGGTAAAGGTGTGACCAGCCACAGCAGTACTAACAACAGTGGTAAAGGTGTGACCAACAAAAGCAGTACTAACAACAGTGGTAAAGGTGTGACCAGCCACAGCAGTACTAACAACAGTGGTAAAGGTGTGACCAGCCACAGCAGTACTAACAACAGTGGTAAAGGTGTGACCAGCCACAGCAGTACTAACAACAGTGGTAAAGGTGTGACCAGCCACAGTAGTACTAACAACAGTGGTAAAGGTGTGACCAACCACAGCAGTACTAACAACAGTGGTAAAGGTTTTGACCAGCCACAGCAGTACTAACAACAGTGGTAAAGGTGTGACCAACCACAGCAGTACTAACAACAGTGGTAAAGGTGTGACCAGCCACAGCAGTACTAACAACAGTGGTAAAGGTGTGACCAGCCACAGCAGTACTAACAACAGTGGTAAAGGTGTGACCAACCACAGCAGTACTAACAACAGTGGTAAAGGTGTGACCAACCACAGCAGTACTAACAACAGTGGTAAAGGTGTGACCAACCACAGCAGTACTAACAACAGTGGTAAAGGTGTGACCAACCACAGCAGTACTAACAACAGTGGTAAAGGTGTGACCAGCCACAGCAGTACTAACAACAGTGGTAAAGGTGTGACTAATCACAGCAGTACTAACAACAGTGGTAAACGTGTGACCAGCCACAGCAGTACTAACAACAGTGGTAAAGGTGTGACCAGCCACAGCAATACTAACAACAGTGGTAAAGGTGTGACCAACCACAGCAGTACTAACAACAGTGGTAAAGGTGTGACCAACCACAGCAGTACTAACAACAGTGGTAAAGGTGTGACCAGCCACAGCAGTACTAACAACAGTGGTAAAGGTGTGACCAGCCACAGCAGTACTAACAACAGTGGTAAAGGTGTGACCAGCCACAGCAGTACTAACAACAGTGGTAAAGGTGTGACCAGCCACAGCAGTACTAACAACAGTGGTAAAGGTGTGACCAGCCACAGCAGTACTAAAACAGTGGTAAAGGTGTGGCCAGCCACAGCAGTACTAACAACAGTGGTAAAGGTGTGGCCAGCCACAGCAGTACTAACAACAGTGGTAAAGGTGTGGCCAGCCACAGCAGTACTAACAACAGTGGTAAAGGTGTGGGCATCAGAGATCTGATAAATATTCCCTAACAATAACGCTCATAAATGCTAATTTTCAAATTCTTGTAAATTCCTGGTGGAGAGTGTGAGGTTGTTGGGGACGCAGCTGGGTAAGGACATGCAAATGCTAACGATTATATTACTTCTGTTCTCAACTTGGTGAGGGGGAGAGGTAATTAGCCTTAATTATCCAGCGGGGACGTCGATACCGCGTCACGCAATGTTCTCCATCTAATGTTCTTCATGTCCTCAATTATTAACTGATAAACCCTGTTTATTATTGAGTTTAAGAATACTGTTGAGTGCAAGAATGCAATATGTAGAAGAGGTTGGTCCAGCACTTACTTTCAGTGCTTAATTAGCTAAGCTATGCTGCCCGCTACCACGAACCCCCTGGTTGATCAGGCTGTCAACTAGGAAATCTGCTCTCACGCCAAATAATTCTCGAAACTGGTCACAGGTATGGCCACAGGAGTAGTGCAAGGATATCCTTCCTAACCTATTATATCTCCTTTTGTAAAGTAAACCCTTTTATTGAGTAGAGTAATGTATACATATTTGAATTGTAGATCCCCTTCCTCAGATCGAACCTGAATACCCTCACAGTAAGAGCAAAAACAACAACCATCGTAATAATGATAATACTAACGCTGTCCAAAGTACTGGTACAGAAGCGGCCATGATACTTCAACCAAACTAGGCTGACTTAGGGATCGCTCAAGGAAGTGAAGGCAGATAGGCAGGGTTTCATGAGGCAAGGACGTATATCAGTAATCTACCTGAGGACAATGTTGTATTAAAACTAGAATTAAACAAGGCATTTCATCTACTGAAAAGAGACTTTGAATTAACAGTCGTCCAAGAACATTTCTCTAGTCTTTTCCCTTTTGTTTCAGCTGGATACAGCAAGGAGTCGACGCTACTGTTTGGTCCCACATCTGCACACTGTCATAGCAACATACCGGAGGGAGAGATATGGGAGGAAGCGCAAAATAAACCCAGTGAAGGGAAGTGGCGCAATGCGCACAACAAGAGAACATTGTATTGACAAGCGTGGTCCCAGAGTGTTCAACATCCTACCAGAAGATATCAGAAACACTGCTGGGGCACTTGTAAAAACCCTCAAGAGAAAACCAAACAAGTATCTCCACCAACAGCTAGATCAAACTGTCTGTGATGAATATGCGTGTCAACGGCTTGCCAACAGTAACACCCTAGTTGACCAGGTTGTTACTGCTGACCACCAAACAACCTTGGCCCAGAAATGGGCTCTGGAAGTAGAAAAACTCTCGAAACTTATCAAAGATATATCAAAGGGGAGCATGAAATCACTTCATCGGAAGGCGCTTAGTAAGGAGATCCTCTCGTCCCATGACTATTCTGGTATAACTGTTAGGAAAACCACTATCAGATTAACCAGTGAACTCAGCATCTGGTTCCTGGATAATGGTACACTGACAGGCACAAAGGAGTACCTTCTAGCAGGTCTTGCTCATGTGACGACACAGGGACAGGCCATGGGACTCATCCTTAATTCGAAATCATCTCAGCAAACCAGTAAGTGATCGATGCAGTGAGATCCATACTACTAAGTGCGTCAACCTTTGCTCCCATAGATAGCGTCCTTGGAGCACCTCTAGGAACTGATGCCATTGACGCAAATCTAGAGGAGCAAACTGGATAACCTGAGGAAGATGGAACAACGAAAAGGCAGTCTAGACGCCCATGGTGTCTTGTACCTTCACACAAAATGTTTGAGTCTGCCCGGGCTAACGTATTTCCTACGATGTGCACCCTCATATGACAACCCCATGCATGAATACAACCTCCTGAAGCCGATATTCACAAAAGGACTCAACCCAACTCTAGAAGATGTGGAGCGGGACCAAGCTACACTTCCAGACCAGAAGGTATTGGTGTCAGCAAGGCATCACATAGAGCACTCCTTGCATTCCCATCTTCATGTGTGGCATCCTGTCAATTTGTAGCAGTGAGTCTTCCTGAATACCTCAGGAAAAATTGTTGGTGTTTACGATTCAAAATTCATTAATGAAGCCAGGCTCTGAGATGCTCCATCAGGCTCCGCAACCACTCCTGCTCCCCTATCAAAAACAGTCTCATTGGGATGGCCCAATAGTGGAGAATATAGCATCAGCAATGCTTGAGAGTGTGTCGGGGAAGGACGGAGCTCCTGCCTGATTCGCCGGCATAGTACCGGAGCAGCTCTTGTCCATGTGGTGACCCGGCTTTTGACAGAGTTCACTTCCTGGCAGTGAGAGTTCTTCATGTTGGAGATTTTCTAATGGCACTCCCCAAATCCTGCCTTGGCATGTGCCTTGACCCACAGACCCTTCATAACGGTGTTGTACATCGCCATGCCTCGCATACCCTCCCCAGACACAGGTGTATCTGTGGTAGTGTATCTGAACTCTAAATCATGTACTATGACCTTGTTGGGCATAGATCTCAGGAAAAATATCACAAGCATTGAAGAGGTTAACAACGTTATCAAGAGGAACCTTGAGACAGCTGAGTGTCAAGCAATAAGAGAACCGCTCCAGCTATGCGGATTTGATGGCAACCAAAACCATCCAAATGTAATTACTTTGCAAGCCTGAGCAGACGTCAAGCAAGTAGTGTGGGATTACACGTGTATCCACATTGGCTGATACTTATCATAAATTGAGCAGAGAGGAAGGAGGTGCAACTACCAGCTTTAGGAAGTCCCAGAAAGTTGGAAAATATTGTGAATTCCCACATCATTAATTACATGTTTGTTCGCATAGGTTTGGAGATCCTCGGCACGCTGCAAAAGAGCAACAGACTCATTATGGCAGTTTCTGTTCCAGCGAGTCTGTGATGCAGTTCAGAAGGGTAATGCCTATTGTCTATTGTATCTTGGGTATGTGCCCCGGCTTTAAAGAACTGGATGAGTTCCTTGTAATGTAATTAGTGACAAACATATCTGTGCATTCATAAAATGATGTATTCCTCATACCTTGTATATTTAATATTCCAACTTCTTTGTACCATCAGTGTAGCCTTTTACCTTTGTGTGGCATATTACATAATAAATTTACCTGCTGTGCATTTATATAAGATGGGAGGGTAGGCCAAGTGAAATATTCCGATGTGCTCAGGAAGAAATTAAAATCTTTTTGTTCGAAGTTTTTGGATCTACTTTGAGACTAACAGTCACTACAACTTATAAACGCATAACAGATGCACCCCATTATATATATATATATTATATATATATATATATATATTTATATATAATATATATATATATTATATATATATATATATATATATATATATATATATATATATATATATATGTCGTGCCGAATATGTAAAACTGGTCAATTAACAAGAACTCATTTAAAATTAAGTACTTTCTGAAATTTTCTCTTATACGTTTAAAGATATATTTTTTTCATTAATTTTAACGTAAAAATTTTTAATTTTGCCCCAAAAGAATCTTAGAAAACTTATCTAACCTTATTATAACAAGAACAATTTATTTTAGCCTAACCCAACTAAATATATTTTAGATTTGTTTACAATAATTTAATACTAAACAAACACAGTGAAATATATTTTTTCGTTAAATTCAGAAAGATTTTGGCGAAATTATTGCATACACAAATTTTCGCTTGTCTTATATGACAAGATGAGCGCTGCTATTTAAGCCAAGATCGCAAGTTCTGCCTATTCGGCACGACATATACATACACATATATATTATATATAATATAATATATATATATATATATATATATATTATATATATATATATACAA
>NC_069427.1:36654597-36657097 GCF_026875155.1 Cherax quadricarinatus | reverse complement strand
TTTTTTTAAGCTGAATTACTGCGGGACATCAAAATCGTTAGTATGAAGTGGTATAGATATATAGACGACTTTTTCACTTTCTGGGACCACCATTGGAATGTTTTTGTTTATTTCACTATTAACAAATTAAACCGAGTGGGAAGTTAACAAACTTTGTTTCTTGGTTATAGTAGGCATAAAGTACGATCACATTTACTTCACTATTTACAGAAAGCCAACAAACGCTCATTTTAAAATACGTCCATTTATTTTTTTAAGCAACCACTCTGAACATATAAAGAAAACTTGATGTCTTGTCTAACCCTCAGAACTTTACAGATTTCCACCGTAAGTTTATTAGAGCAAGAAATTTCCAGCATACAAGAACAATTGAGAAAGTTGGGACACGTTGACTACTTCATCCAAGAAGGTTGACGTAGCGACAAAAACTATTACATAGCAACTCTAATGACTCCCAAAGAAACCACTTAAAATTTCATCATCTTTCTCCACAATGATATACATAAGAACATAAGAATGGAGGAACACTGCAGAAGGCCTACTGGCCCATGCGAGGCAGGTCCTTATCAAAACGACTACTACCTAAAGCTTCCCAAGAAATAACTCCCGTACCCCATGACACCAATCAAACCCAGCCCCTCCCACTCATATATTTTTCCAGTCTCTTCTTGAAGCTACCCAACGTCCTAGCCTCTATCACCCCACTGGGAAGACGGTTCCACGCATCTACAACTCTGTTAGAAAACCAGTACTTACCTATGTCCTTTCTAAATCTAAATTTATCCAACTTAAATCATTTTTCCCTGGTTCTTACCTGGTTCGACACCCTCAGTACTTTATTAATGCTCCTTGTTTATGCCCGTCATCCACTTATACACTTCAATGATATCTCCCCTCATTCTACGCCTCTCCAGAGATGGAGATTTAAGGCTTTAGTCTATCTTCTACGGGAGGTTCCTTACACAGTAAATCATTTTAGTCATTCTTCTCTGTATGTTCTCTAATGAGTCTATATCCATCCTGTAGTAAGGGGACCAAAACTGAGCAGCATAATCTAAATGAGGCCTCACTAGTGATGTATAGAGCTGTAAAATAACTTTTGGACTTCTGTTACTTATACTTCTTGAGATAAATCCAAGTAATCTGAAGATTGAGACACTTATGCAGCATATGGGAATCTTTATTCAGGAAACGTTTCGCCACACAGTGGCTTCATCAGTCCAATACAAAGAGGAAGGCGTAAGGAGAGGAGGTATATTCTACAAGATTGATGGACTGAACACATCGACTCCAGGCTGAGGGACTGATTACCTCATACTCCTCCTCTCCTTACGCCTTCCTCTTTGTATTGGACTGATGAAGCCACTGTGTGGCGAAACGTTTCCTGAATAAAGATTCCCATATGCTGCATAAGTGTCTCAATCTTCAACTTGTCGGTTTTTCAAACCATTCATCACATCCAAGTAATCTGTTGGCCTTGTTGCGCACACTGAGGCACTGCTGTCTTGGCTTTAGATTTCTGCTTACCATGACTCCCAAGAAATAAAAATTTAAACAACACAACTTTCTCTAATCACATTAAAATAGACAGTTATCAGAAACATGAAAAACTAATAACTGATTACAGACTTGGAGTATAATAAATTCCCTGTAAAAACTGCATCGTTGTCTTCATAAGGAAAACCCAGCAAGATTGATGGACTGACCACATCGACTCAAGGTTGAGGGACTGATTACCTCATTCTCCTCCTGTTCTTCAAGATTCTCCTTTGTATGGACTGATGAAGCCACTGTGTGGCGAAACGTTTCCTCAATAAAGATACCCAAGAGTTGCACATGTGTCTAATTTATCAACAGTTTTCAACCAGAATTTCACTAATCTTTTGTGTTCCACAGAAGATTAGTGAAATACTAAGCGGACAGTTCTGGCTAGTTCCAGCACCTCAAGAATCACCATCATAGAAGAAATTGGGACAAATTGTATTACTCTTCGTAGAATTACCGAAACGGCTTGACAAAGCTTTTGGGGAGCGAAACGTTGCCGCAGTAAAATGTCGCACTAGTTGCAACTGTGTCCTTTTACTTAAACTGGGAAAAACCTGAAAATCAGACACATGTGCAACATCTGGGTATCTTTATGGTAGACGTTTCGCCATCCAGTGGCTTTATCAATGCAAATTCAGGGACATAACTGCAAGACAGAAGAACTTCCATTCATGTCCTTCAATTTTTACTGATAAAGCCACTGGATGGCAAAACCTCTGCAGTAAAGATACCCAAAAGTTGGACATGTGTCTAATTTTCATCTTGTCGGTACTGTGTGCCATTCGAGTGGGACGAAGCTGAAATGTTACACATAATAAAAGACTCGCAATAATGGAAAACAACTGAAGCAGCCTTAATTGAGACAAATTCAAATTTCAACACTTCGAAAGGAAAATGGATTCCTGAGGTGATTTCAAAATTCGCTGTGAAGAAATACATTCCACCTTCCGATTTA
>NC_069427.1:36619597-36649597 GCF_026875155.1 Cherax quadricarinatus | reverse complement strand
ACCACAGAACTGCAGGAGGCCCAAGAGAAAAATTACGATGAGAGCAACAGAGCAATGACGACACACTAGCCCAGGTGGCCAGGAGGCACACATGGGGGGGGCAAAGTTACTAGTTATGGGTGATTTCAATCACAAGGAGATTGACTGGGGAAAACCTGGAGCCCCATGGGGGTCCCGAACATGGAGAGCCAAGATGATGGATGTGGGTACTGGAGAACCTCATGCATCAACATGTTAGAGACACTACCAGAGAGAGAGGAGAGGATGAACCAGCAAGGTTGGACCTTGTATTCACCATGAGTAGTTCGGACATCGAGGGAATCATGTAGAAAGGCCCCCGGGAGCTAGTGATCATGTGGTTCTGTGCTTCGACTACATAGTTGAGCTCCAAGTGGAGAGAGTAGCAGGAATAGGTGGGAAAAACCAAACTACAAAAGGGGGAACTACTCAGGCATTGAGAATTCTTTCAAGGGAAATTTAGTGGGAGAGGGAACTGAAAAGGAAAACCAGTACAAGAAATGAGGACTAGTAGCAACAAAATGCAAGGAGGCAGAGGAGAGGTTTGTTCCCAAGGGAAAACAGAAATATGGGAAGAACAGAACGAGTCCTTGGTTCACCCCAAAATTTTAGGGAGGCAAAAACTAGGTTTTGTAAGAGAATGGAAAAGGTACAGAAGACAGAGAACTCAGGGAAAATAAAGAAAAAATCAGCCGAAGAGCCAGAAACCCAAAAATGCACAGATAAGAAGGGAGGCTCAGAGACAATATGAAAATGACATAGCATCAAAAGTTAAAGACTGACCCGAAGCTGTTGTACAGGCACATCAGGAGGAAAACAACAGTCAAGGACCAGGTAATCAGACTGAGGAAGGGTGATGGGGAATTCACAAGAAACGACCCAGAGGTATGTCAGGAGCTCAACACAAGATTTTTAAAAAGGTATTTACAGTGGAAACCAGTAGGACTCCAAGAAATCAGAACTGGGGGGCACACCCGAAGTGCTGGATGAGTACATATAACCAAGGAGGAGGTGAAGAAGCTGCTATGCGAAATTGACACCTCAAAGGCGGTGGGACCAGACAACTTCTCTCCATGGGTCCCTTTAAAAAGGGAGCAGAGATATTGGTGAGCCATTAAAAAAGATCTTCACACATCATTTGAAACTGGGCAACTCCCTGAGGTATAGAAAATGGCAAATGTTTGTCTCAATTTTTAAAAAGGGAGACGACATGAGGCACTAAACTACAGACCTGTATCACTAACGTGTATTTGTATGCAAGGTCATGGAGAAGATCATCCGGAGGAGAGTGATGGGGCACCTGGAAAGAAACAAGTGTATAATTGACAACCAGCACGGTTTTTAGGGAAGGAAAATCCTGTGTCACAAACCTACTAGAGTTTTATGACAAAGTTTACAGAAGTAAGACAAGAGAGAGAGGGGTGGATCGACTGCGTATTTTTGGACTGCAAGAAAGCCTTCGACACAGTTCCTCACAAAGAGGTTACTGCAAAGCTAGAGGACCAGGCACACATAACAGGAAAGGCACTGCAATGGATCAGAGAATATCTGACAGGGAGGCAACAACGAGTCTTTGGGACGCGACGAGGTGTCAGAGTGGGGGGCCTGTGACAAGTGGGGGGTTTCCACAGGGGTCAGTCCTAGGACCTGTGCTGTTCTTGGTATACGTGAACACATAACGGAAGGGATGACTCAGAAGTGGTCCTTGTTTGCAGATGATGTGAAGTTAATGAGAAGAATCAAATCGGCGAGGATCAGGCAGGACTACAAAGAGACCCGGACAGGCTACAAGCCTGGTCCAGCAAAATGGCTCCTTGAATTTAAAACCCCGCCAAAGGGAAAAGTCATGAAGATTGGGGAAGGGCAAAGAAGACCGCAGACACAATATAGTTTAGATGGCCAAAGACTGCAAACCTCACTCAAGGAAAAGATCTTGGGGTGAGTATAACACCGAGCATATCTCCCGAGGCGCACATCAATCAGATAACTGCTGCAGATACGGGCGCCTGGCAAACCTACGGATAGCGTTCCGATACCTCAGTAAAGGATTCGTTTTAAGATCTGTATACCATCTACGCAGGCCCATACTGGAGTATGCAGCACCAGTTTGGAATCCACACCTAGTCAAGCACGTCAAGAAATTGAGAAAGTGCAAAGGTTTGCCACAAGACTAGTCCCAGAGCTACGGGGATTGTCCTATGAAGAAAGGTTGAGGGAAATCGGCCTGACGACACTGGAGGCCAGGAGGGTCAGGGGAGCATGATAACGACATATAAAATACTGCGCGGGGAAAAGACGAGGTGGACAAAGACGGGATGTTCCAGAGATGGGACACAGACACAAGAGGTCACAATTGGAAGTTGAAGACTCAGATGAATCAAAGGGATGTTAGGAAGTATTTCTTCAGTCATAGAGTAGTCAGGCCATGGAATAACCTAGAAAGTGATGTGGTGGAGGCAGGGACCATACATAGTTTTAAGGCGAGGTATGATAGAGCTCATGGGGCAGGGAGAGAGAGGACCTAGTAGCAATCAGCGAAGAGGCGGGGCCAGGAGCTGTGACTCGACCCCTGCAACCACAAATAGGTGAGTACAAATAGGTGAGTACACATATACACACACACATATACACACATATACACAAGCACGTCAAGAAGTTAGAGAAAGTACAAAGGTTTGCAACAAGGCTAGTCCCAGAGCTCAAGGGAATGTCGTACGAGGAAAGGTTAAGGGAAATCGGACTGACGACACTGGAGGACAGAAGGGTCAGGGGAGACATGATAACGACATACAAGATACTGCGGGTAATACACGAGGTGGACAGAGATAGGATGTTCCAGAGAGGGGACACAGGGACAAGGGGTCACAACTGGAAGCTGAAGACTCAGACGAGTCAACGGGGCGTTAGGAAGTATTTCTTCAGTCATAGAGTTGTCAGCAGTGGAATAGCTAGCAAGTGAGTAGTGGAGGCAGGAACCATACATAGTTTTAAGAAGAGGTATGACAAAGCTCAGGAAGCAGAGAGAGAGAGACCCAGTAGCGATCAGTGAAGAGGGGGGGGCCCGGAGCTGAGTCTCGACCTGCAACCACAATTAGGTGAGTACAATTAGGTGAGTACACACACATATACACACACACACATATACACACACACACATATACACACAAACAACACACACACACCATATACAACACACACAAACACACACACACACACAACAAAGACACACACACACATACAAACACACACCAAACACACACACCACCACACACATATACACACACACCGCACACAACACAACACCCCCACCACACAACACAATAACACACCCCACCACACCACACAAAACACACACACGAGGTGAGGCGGACTGCAAAGAGACTGGACGGCTGGACATGTGGTCCAGTAACTGGCTTCTCGAATTCAATCCGCCAAAAGCAAAATCATGAAGATTGGGGGGGGGTAAAAAAGACCCCAGACAGGTATAGGGTAGGTGGACAAAGACACAGACCCATAGGGAGAAAGACCTTGGGGTGACCATAACACCGAGCACATCACCCGGGGGCACACATCAACCAATAAAATGCTGCAGCATACGGGGCCTGGGAAACCCGAGAAAACGTTCCCTACCTTAATAAGGAATCGTTAGGACACTGTACACTTGTTGTTGGGCCCCAAACGGGAGTAGCGCACTAGTCTGGAACCCACACCTGGTCAAGCACGTCAAAAAGTTAGAGAAATACAAAGGTTTGCAAAAAGGCTGTCCAGGTCAATGTGTCGTACGGGGAAAAGGGTTTAAAGGGGAAATCGGACGACGACACTGGAGGCAAAAGGGGTAGGGGAGACTGATAACGACATAAAAGATACTGGGGGAAATAGACAAGGTGGACAAATAGGATTTCCCAAAAGGGGGGACACAGGAAAAGGGGGTCACAACTGGAAGTAAAGACTCGACGAGTCACGGGAGTTGGGAAATATTTCTTCAGTCATAGAGTTGTCAGAAAGGGGGAATAGCCTACAAGTGAGTAGTGGAGGCAGGAAAAATAATAGTTTTAAGAAAGGAAAAAGGGCAAAGCTCAGGAAACAGAGAGAGAGAGGGGCCCATAGCGATCAGTGAAAAAGGCGGGGCCGGAGCTGAGTCTCGACCCCTGCAACCACAATTAGGTGAGTACAATTAGGTGAGTACACACACACACATATACACACACTCACACACCCCACACACACACACATACACACACACACATACACACCACACACACACACACACACACACAAAACACACACACATACACACCACAAAACACACATACACACACACATACACACACACACACACACACACACACACACACACACACACACACACACACCACACACACACACACACACACACACACACACACACACACACACACACACATACACACAGATAAACTTACATACCTCTATTACTCTAATACTGTTGAGTACATTATTATCATTATTAAATATTAGCCGGTATTCTCCCGGCCCGAGCCTTTTCCAAGTGGTGGCCCGGCCTTGGCTCCCTCTTTAGGGAGTGTCTGAGACCTAAGTCTCCCATGGGAGGAGGCACAAGTACCTCCTCATCTTTGGGACCAATTGTCCCCAGGCCTAGCCACAAGCTAGGCCTCTCTGGTCTGCCATCCCCGCCCCAAGGGAGCAAATGGGAATGACAGTCTTATGAGGTAAAGGCTCGGACACAGGCACCTACCCTACCCTAGAAGGGTTAGGCATGGTATCGATCTGTTGAGTACATTTGATCACAGTAAAGTACCAAGTGGTACACATTCTTAAAAAGTATTAAAGTGTACAGTATCTTATAAAATACATACTATGGTGCTGATAGCACCATAGTATGTATTTTTTGGTACAGAATAAACATAATACGGAAGTATAATAAGCTATATTCCAAGAATTGTTAGGAGCCTCTCTGCTTTATTATTAAATTTGCATTAAATTTAAATATTGCCACCTAGACACTTATTTGTTATTAAAGATTTCAACTTTTACTTGGTTAGTTTGTATTTATCCAGACGCAGTCCAAAAGCCCTGTTGAGAAGCAGCATAATTTACGGGATAACTGAACCAGAATTATAACTAACAAACTGTTGCAATACTAGTAACAGGTTAGATGCTAGAGGTGGATCAAGAAGTTGAGATGTCGCATTTTGTAACACCTGTCTGCTTGCCTGTTTGCCTGCCTTCTTTATTTCCCGATTGTTTTCACGCATGCCTGCTTGCTTGCCTATTTGCCAGCTTTCCTGTCTGCTTGCTTTTTTTTATTTCCCGCTTGCTTGTACGCGTGCCTGCTTAGCTACCTACTTGCCTACTTGCCTGTCTATTTTCCTGCTTGCTTGCGTGCGTGCCTACTTGCCTGCTTGCCTGCCGGCCGGCTTGCGCCTGGGGCAATATCACGTTTCACAAACATTACAATGATCTATAAACAGAACACTTCACCCCAGCCTCTCTACTCCCCGTCTTATACACCCCAGCCTCTCTACTCCCCGTCTTATACACCCCAGCTTCTCTACTCCCATTTTTATTCACTCCAGCCTCTCTGCTTCCCGCCTTGTACACTCCAGCCTCTCTACTTCCCATCTTATACACCCCATCCTCTCTACTCCCCGTCTTATACTCCCCAGCTTCTACTGCCTGTTCATACTCCCCAGCTTGCCAAACCTTATAACCATCTTACCTCTACAATTACTTCTTTTACACCTTAAATTAATATATAAATATAAAAAAAAAAAAGTAGGGGCATGACTATGACTCAACCGAAGGACTCAGGATCAATCTTGGGGCGGGCGAAACCTTGAGGTAGTAAGATTTCTTATATATAAGAAATCATTACCAACCTCAAGGTTCCACCCGCCCAAGATATGACCATTTCCCATTTGTCCACCGAGAAGGATGATCCGAAATAGACAACACTTTCATCATCATTCTAACCATCACTCTTACCAGAGCGTTTCCTACACCTACAGTTCAAAAAAAAGGCAACATATCAAGACCCCCACCTTCAGAGAATTATGCGAAGGGCACTGTACAACACCTTCAGAGTGCAGCACTGTAACCTCCCACCTTCAGAGTGCAGCACTGTACTCCCACCTTCAAAGCGGCAGTCACTGTACTCTCTCTCCCACCTTCAGAGTGCAGGCACTGTACTCCCACCTTCAGAGTGCAGGCACTGTACTCCCACCTTCAGAGTGCAGGCACTGTACTCCCACCTTCAGAGTGCAGGCACTGTACTCCCACCTTCAGAGTGCAGGCACAGTACTCCCACCTTCAGAGTACACGTACTGTACACCCACCTTCAGAATTACAGGTACTGTATCTCCCACCTTCAGAGTACATACTGTACACCGCTCCTCAGAGTGCAGGCACTATACTCCCACCTTCAGAGTGCAGGCACTGTACTCCCACCTTCAGAGTACAGGTACTGTACTCCCACCTTCAGAGTACAGGTACTGTACTCCCACCTTCAGAGTACAGGTACTGTACTCCCACCTTCAAGTGCAGGTACTGTACTCCCATCCACCTTCAGATGCAGCGCACTGTACTCCCACCTTCAAAAGTGCCAGGCACTGTACTCCCACCTTCAGAGTGCAGGCACTGTACTCCCACCTTCAGAGTGCAGGCACTATACTCCCACCTTCAGAGTGCAGGCACTGTACTCCCACCTTCAGAGTGCAGGCACTGTACTCCCACCTTCAAGGTGCCAGGCATTACTCCACACCTTCAGAGTGCAGGCACTATACTCCCACCTTCAAAGTGCAGGCACTGTACTCCCACCTTCAAAGT
Source organism: Cherax quadricarinatus (assembly GCF_026875155.1). Taxonomy (NCBI): domain Eukaryota; kingdom Metazoa; phylum Arthropoda; class Malacostraca; order Decapoda; family Parastacidae; genus Cherax; species Cherax quadricarinatus. The sequence goes on along the minus strand of NC_069427.1, from coordinate 36,642,754 downwards.
GCAGGCACTGTACTCCCACCTTCAGAGTGCAGGCACTGTACTCCCACCTTCAGAGTGCAGGCACTGTACTCCCACCTCCAGAGTGCAGGCCCCCCCCCCCACTATACTCCCACCTCAAGAGTGCAGGCACTGTACCCCACCTTCAAATGCAGGCACGTACTCCCCACCTTCCAAGTGCTAGGCACTGTACTTCCACCTTCAAAGTGTCCGGCCACTGTACACCACCGTCAGAGTGCAGGCACTTGTACCCCACCTACAAAGTGCAAGGCACAGTACTCTCACCTCCAAAGTGTCAGGCACTGCAACTCCCCCGCCTTCATGTAGTGGCAACACTGTACTCCCACCTTCATGAAGTGCAGGCACTGTTATTCTCCCCACTCTTCAGGTCAGGCACTGTACTTCCACATTAGAGTGCAAACACTGTACTCCCCACTGTCACCCTCAGAGTGAAGGGACAGTAACTTCCACCTTCAGAGTGGCAGGCATCAGTAATCCCACCCTCAGAGTGAAGGGACTGTACTTCCACCTTCAAGGCCAGAGCACTTACGTCCCACCTTCAGAGTGCAGGCACTACCTTCCACCATTCAGATTGAGCAGCTGTACCTTCCACCTTCAGAGTGCAGGCACTGTATTCCAGCCTTCAGAGTGAAGGCACTGTACTCCCGCCTTCAGAGTGAAGGCACTGTACTCCCACCTTCAGAGTGAAGGCACTGTACTCCCACCTTCAGATTGCAGGCACTGTACTTCAACCTTCAGAGTGAAGGCACTGTACTCCAGCCTTCAGAGTGAAGGCACTGTACTCCCGCCTTCAGAGTGAAGGCACTGTACTCCCACCTCAGAAGAGTAAGGCACTGTACCCCCACCTTCAAAGTGCAGGCACTGTACTCCCACTTTCAAAGTGCAGGCACTGTACTCCCACCTTCAGAGTGCAGACACTGTACTCCCACCTTCAGAGTGCAGGCACTGTACTTCCACCTTCAGAGTGCAGGCACTGTACTCCCATCTTCAGAGTGCAGGCACTGTACTCCCACCTTCAGAGTGCAGGCACTGTACTCCCACCTTCAGATTGCAGGCACTGTACTTCCACCTTCAGAGTGCAGGCACTGTACTCCAACCTTCAGAGTGAAGGCACTGTACTCCCACCTTCAGAGTGAAGGCACTGTACTCCCACCTTCAGAGTTTAGGCACTGTACTCCCACTTTCAGAGTGCAGGCACTGTATTCCCACCTTCAAAGTGCCAGGCACTGTGCTCCCACCTTCAGAGTGCAGACACTACTCCCACCTTCAGAGTGCAGGCACTGTACTCCTACCTTCAGAGTGCAGGCACTGTAATTCCACCTTCAGAGTGCAAACACTGTACTCCCACACTCAGAGTGAAGACACTGTACTCCCACCTTCAGAGTGAAGGCACTGTACTCCCACCTTCAGAGTGCAGGCACTGCACTTCCACCTTCAGAGTGCAGGCACTGTACTCCAACCTTCAGAGTGAAGGCACTGTACTTCCACCTTCAGAGTGAAGGCACTGTAATCCCACCTTCAGAGTGCAGGCACTGTACTCCCACTTTGAGAGTGCAGGCACTGTACTCCCACCTTCAGAGTGCAGACACTGTACTCTCACCTTCAGAGTGCAGGCACTGTACTTCCACCTTCAGAGTGCAGGCACTGACTCCCACCTTTCAGAGTGCCGGCACTGAACCTCCTCACCTTCAAGTGCAGGCACTGTACTCCCTACCTTAGATTGCAGCCACTGTACTTTCCACCTTCAGAGTAAGGCACTGTAACCCACTTTCAGAGTGAAGGCACTGTACTCCCACCTTCAGAGTGAAGGCACTGTACTCCCACCTTCAGAGTGAAGGCACTGTACTCCCACCTTCAGAGTGCAGGCACTGATACTCCCACCTTTCAGAGTGCAAGGCACCTGTACATCCACCTTCATGAGTGCAGAACTCCTGTACTCCCACCATTCAGGGTGCAGGCACTGTACTTCCTCCTTCAGAGTGCAGGCACTGTACTCCCACCTTCAAAGTGCAGGCACTGTATTTCCACTTTCAGAGTGCAGGCACTGTACTCCCACCTTCAGAGTGCAGGTACTGTACTTCCACCTTCAGAGTGCATGCACTGTACTCCCACCTTCAGAGTGCAGGCACTGCACTTCCACCTTCAGAGTGCAGGCACTGTACTTCCACCTTCAGAGTGCAGGCACTGTATTTCCACCCTTCAAAGTGCGCAGCACTGTACCTTCCACACCTTCAGAGTGCAAGCACATACTCCCAACTTCAGAGTGCAGAGCACTGTACTCCCACCATTCAGATGCAGGCACTGGTACTCCCACCTTCAGAGTACAGGTACTGTACTTCCCACCTTCGAGAGTGCAGTACTGTACCCCGCCCACCTTCAGAGTGCAAGGCACTGTAACTCCCACCTCAAAGTGCCAGGCATGACTCCCACCTTCAGAGTGCGGCACTGTACTCCCCCTTCAGAGTGCATGCACAGTACAACCCACCTTTATTTTCAAGAGTGAAGGCAACTGTACTCCCACCTTCAGAGTGCAGCACTGTACTCCCACCTTCAGAAGTGCAGTGCACTGTACCATCCCACCCTCAGAGGCAGGCACTGTTACTCCCACCCTCGTGCGTGAAGGCAACTGTACTCCCACCTTAAAGAGTGCAGCACTGTACTTCCACCTTCAGAGTGCAGGCACTGTACTCCCACTGTCAGAGTGCAGGCACTGTACTCCCACCTTCAGAGTGCATGCACTGTACTTCCACCTTAAGAGTGCAGGTACTGTACTCCCACCTTCAGAGTCCAGGCACTGTACTCCCACCTTCAGAGTGCAGGCACTGCACTCCCACCTTCAGAGTGCAGGCACTGTACTCCCACCTTCAGAGTGCAGGCACTGTACTCCCACCTTCAGAGTGCAGGCACTGCACTCCCACCTTCAGAGTGCAGGCACTGCACTCCCACCTTCAGATGCATGCAGCTGACACTCCCACCTTCAGAGTGGCAGGGCACTGCACTCTACACCTTCAGAGTGCAGACGGCCTGTACTCCCACCTTCAGAGTGCAGGCCCACTGTACTCCCATCCTTCATAGGCATGGCACTGTATCCCCACCTCAGAGTGGCAGGCACTGTACTCCCATCTTCATAGTGCAGGCACTGCACTCCCACCTTCAGAGTGCAGGCACTGTACTCCCATCTTCAGAGTGCAGGCACTGCACTCCCACCTTCAGAGTGCAGGCACTGTACACCCACCTTCAGAGTGCAGTCACTGCACTCCCACCTTCAGAGTGCAGGCACTGCACTCCCACCTTCAGAGTGCAGTCACTGCACTCCCACCTTCAGAGTGCAGTCACTGCACTCCCACCTGCAGAGTGCAGACACTGCACTCCCACCTTCAGAGTGCAGGCACTGTACTCCCACCTTCAGAGTGCAGTCACTGTACTCCCACCTTCAGAGTGCAGGCACTGTACTTCCACCTCTACAAGCCCGGCTAACAGGTTTCCTGAATCTCTTCATAAATGTTACTTTGCTCACACTCCAACAGCATGTCAAAGTCCCTGAAAAATCATTTGTCTCCACTGTATATAGTCACCCGGGGTAACAGGTAGGAGGTGATCAGTCTTGATGTCGTTGTGGGAAGAAAATTAAACATCATGTGTGGGGTGTTTATAGGCTTTTTTCCTCATGGATTCAGGATCTGTGACGATGAATTCTTAGCAGGTGTGTAGAAACACATCGAAGAGGGTTTTACTGCCCTCAAGTTTTCAGCAGATGTTCCCTGCACTGCTGCACGAGGAGGACCCTTCTAACTCACACTACCCCATGAGACTGCCACACCGTCCACCTCCTCTCGTGCTCCACACACAGACAAGCCTTGATATGTACCTAAGTGTCAGCATCCACATTCTATTAATATCACAGTACATGGTATCGATCTATACCAGTACGCACACAATATCTATGGTATTAGTGTCTACGTTAAAAATCATTCGTTACTTCAGTGTATAGTCATCGCAATCTGAGAATGGGATCTGAGTATCTTCTAAAAAAAAATTACAGAAATATCTTAATGGTATTGAAAGTATTGAAGGCAGAGTTTATATCACTGGTGAGAATATCATTAGCACATAGCACGTCAATAAACAACAGAACAATTCAGTTTCTAGTTTAAATATTTGCCTCGTGAGGCCCCAAAAGTTACAAGTGAACAAGAAACTAACAGACCACATAAAATTCTTACTGACACCTGTTCTAAAATTTTGAATGGCATATTTGTTATACCCTAAGAAAGAAACCCGAAATAATACCTCTGTTTGCAGAGGGTGAGAAGAGTTCCTGGGGGCCCCAGACAACTACAAATGTGTTTGGCCCTTTTCGTTTACCTTTAAACACCCATAAACAATATACGGAAATGGCAGCTGGTTAATTTTCTTTCGTATTCCACTTTAAAATTAACATTTTTACTCAATGAATAAGACGATTATTTAACAGATGCCGGCAACGGTCAATATAGCTTCATTGTATAGTTGCCTGCAACGGTCAATATAGCTTCATTGTATAGTTGCCTGCAACGGTCAATATAGCTTCATTGTATAGTTGCCTGCAACGGTCAATATACTTCATGATATAGTTGCCGGCAACCGGTCAATATAGCTTCATTGATAGTGCCAGCACGGTCATATAGCTTCATTGTATAGTTTGCCTGTCAACGGTATTAAGCTTTCATTGTATAGTTGCCGGCAACGGTCAATATAGCATTCCATTGTATAGTTGCCGGCAACGGTCATTATAGCTTCATTGTATAGTTGCCTGCAACGGTCAATATAGCTTCATTGTATAGTTGCCTGCAACGGTCAATATAGCTTCATTGTATAGTTGCCGGCAACGGTCATTATAGCTTCATTGTATAGTTGCCGGCAACGGTCAATATAGCTTCATTGTATAGTTGCCGGCAACGGTCAATATAACTTCATTGTATAGTTGCCTGCAACGGTCAATATAGCTTCATTGTATAGTTGCCGGCAACGGTCAATATAGCTTCATTGTATAGTTGCCGCAACGTCCATTATAGCTTTCATTGTATAGTTGCCGGCAACGGTCATTATAGCTTCATTGTATAGTTGCCGGCAACGGTCAATATAGCTTCATTGTATAGTTGTCGGCAACGGTCAATATAGCTTCATTGTAAGTTTGTCGTGCAACGTCAATAATAGCTTCGTTGTATAGTTTGCCGGCAACGTCAATATAGCTTCAATGTATAGTTTGTCGTCAACGGTCATTATAGCTTGCATTTGTATAGTTGCCGGCAAACGGTCCCATTATACTTCATTGTATAGTTGCCGCAACGGTCCATTATAGCTTCATTGTAAGTTGCAGGCAACGGTCTTATAGCTTCATTGTAATATTGGTCGGCAAAGGTCATTATAGCTTCATTGTATAGTTGTCGGCAACGGTCAATATAGCTTCATTGTATAGTTGCCTGCAACGGTCAATATAGCCTCATTGTAATAGGACTGCCTGCAACGGTCAATATAAGCTTCCTTTGTATAGTTACCCTGCAACGGTCAATATAGCTTCCATTGTATAGTTTGCCTGCAACGTCAATATAGCTTCAATGTATAGTTGCCGGCAACGTCAATTATAGCTTCATTGTATAGTTGTCCGGCACGGTCAATATAGCTTCATTGTATAGTTGCCGGCAACGGTCAATATAGCTTCATTGTATAGTTGCCGGCAACGGTCATTATAGCTTCATTGTATAGTTGCTGGCAACGGTCATTATAGCTTCATTGTATAGTTGCCGGCAACGGTCATTATAGCTTCATTGTATAGTTGCCTGCAACGGTCAATATAGCTTCATTGTATAGTTGCCTGCAACGGTCAATATAGCTTCATTGTATAGTTGCCGGCAACGGCTCATTATAGCTTCAATTGTATAGTGTGCGCCGGCAACGGTCATTATAGCTTCATTGTATAGTTGTCGGCAACGGTCATTATAGCTTCATTGTATAGTTGTCGGCAACGGTCATTATAGCTTCATTGTATAGTTGCCGGCAACGGTCATTATAGCTTCATTGTATAGTTGTCGGCAACGGTCATTATAGCTTCATTGTATAGTTGTAACCAAGGGAAGTGTCAACAGTTGTGTGTGTTTGTGTGTTTGTGTGTTTGTGTTTGTGTGTGTTTGTGTGTTTGTGTGTGTGTGTGTGTGTGTGTGTTGTGTGTGTTGTGTGTGTGTGTGTGTGTGAGTGTGTTTGTGTGTGTGTGTGTTTGTGTTTGTGTGTGTGCGTTTGTGTGTTTGTACTCACCTATTTGTACTCACCTATTTGTGGTTGCAGGGGACGACGTCCTACTCCACTGCCCAGGCCCCGCCTCTTCTACCGGTTTGCACTAGACCCTCTCTCTCCCCGCGCCCTCATGAGCTTTATATCAACCTCGTCTTAAAACTGTGTATGGTTCCTTGCCTCCACTACGTCATTTTCTAGGCTATTCCACTGCCTTACAACTCTATGATGAAAAATACTTCCACTATCTCTTCTGACTCATTGGTCTTCAACTTCCAATTGTGGCCTCTGTTTTCCTGTGTCCCCTCCTTGGAACATCCTGTCCTTGTCCACCTTGTCTATTCCACGCAGTATTTTATATTTCGTATCATGTCTCCCCTGACCCTCCTGTCCTCCCAGTGTCGTCAGGCCGATTCCCTTAATCTTTCTTCATAGGACATTCCCCTTAGCTCTGGAATCTAACCTTGTTGCAAACCTTTGTACTTTCCTCTAGTTTCTTGACGTGCTTTATCAAGTGCGGTGCGGGTTTCCAAACATATGCTCATACTGCCAGTATGGGCCTGACATACACGGTGTACAGTGCTTGAATGATTCACTTACTAAGGTGGGGGTCGGAATGCTGTTCTCGAGGTTTGTCTAGGCCCCATATGCTGCAGCAGTTAACCTGATTGATGTGGTGCTTCCGGAGATCACCTCGGTGTTATACTCACCCCAAGATCTTTCTCCTTGAGTGAGGTTTGCAGTCTTTGGCCACCTAGCCTATACTCTGTCTGGGTCTTCTGTGCCCTTGCCCCTATCTTCATGACTTTGCATTTTGGCCAGGATTACATTCGAGAAGCCATTTGCTGACCAGGTGTCCAGTCTGTCCCAGGTCTCTTTGAAGCCTGCCTGTCCTCATCAATTTAATTCTCCTCATTAACTTCACATCATCTGCAAACAGGACACTTCTGAGTCTAACACCCTTCCGTCATGTCGTTCACTATATACCAAAAATAAGCACTGGTCCTAGGCAACCGACCCCTGTGGGACCCCCGCACTCGTCAAGCAGGTGCCGCACTGTGATACATCATTACGTTTCCATGACTCGTTGTTGCCTCCCTGTCCCCGGTATTTCTCTGATCCCATTGCAGTGCCCTTCCGGTTATATGCGCTGATGCTCTAGCTTCTGCACTAATCTCTTGTGAGGAACTAAGTGTCAAAGCCTTCTTGAGTCCAAGAATGCAATCAACCCACCCCTTCTCTCTCTTGTCTTACTTTCTGTGTGTGTTTGTGTTTGTGTGTGCGTGTGTTTGTTGTGTTTGTGAATTTTGTTTTAATGTGTGTGTGTGTTTTGTGCGTGTGGTCCCCTGTGTGGTGTGTGTGTGTGTGTGTGTTTGTGTGTTTGTGTGTGTGTGTGTGTGAGTGTTTGTGTGTGTCTTGTTGAGTGTGTGATGTGTGTGTGTGTGTATGTGGTTTTGTGTGTGTAATAGTGTGTGTATGTGTTGTGTGTTTGTGTTTTGGTGTGTGGTCGTGTTTCTATGTGTGTGTGTGTGTGTGTGTAGTGTGTATGTTGTGTTTGATGCGTGTATGTGCGTGTTGTGTGTGTTTGTGGTGTGTGTGTGTGTGTGTTGGTGTGGTTTGGGTGTGTGTGTTTGTGTGTGGTGTGTGTGTTTGTGGTGGTTGTGTGTGTGAGTTTGTGTGTGTGTGTGGTGTGTGTGTGTGTGTGTGTTGTGTGTTGTGTGTGTGTGTGTGTTGTGTTGTTTGTGTGTTGTGTGTGTGTGTATGTGGTTTGTGTGTGTAGTTGTTGTGTGTGTGTGTGTTTTTGGAGTGTGGTGTGTGTGTGCGTGTTTCTATGTGTGTGTTGTGGGTGTGTTGTGTGTGTTTGCGTTGTATGTGTGTGTGTTGTGTGTGTGTGTGTCAACCTAATTGTACTCATCTAACTTGGTTTCGGGGGTCTAATCTCATCTCCTGCACACCGCCTTCTACTAACTGTTTGTCCTCTCTTGGATGAGTGAGTCCTATATACCTCTTAAAGCTGACGTAATAATAATTCCTTTACCACTTTCGAAAATAGGTCGTATCACTGCGTTGTTTAGGACGTACAAAGACATTATTGCATCACCAAGCGGTTTTCGCTTGCCTTTATTACGGCAAGAATATATAATAATATATATATATATATATATATATATATATATATATATATATTATATATATATATATAATAATATATATATATATATATATATAGTCAGATATTTCAACAATCTCAAAAGGCCCACTGGAATATGAGGAAAAATTTGCGTATACAGAACGACAGATACACACTGTAAGTGTGCATAAGAAAGTTTAACTTTATCCCTGTGTTTTGAAATAACAGAATTATTGAACATTGGTGAGCAGGTTAAAGGCAGCTTCAATGTTCGTCGTGTGGTGAGTTGGTTTTTATACGCAGTTAACCATCCCACCTATAAGGTTAATAATGGAGAACGCATAGGAGTCTGTTAATAAGACTATACGCATCTTTGTGGTAATAACGACACTCAGAAATGGTATTAAAACACTCTGTAAATATAACAATTGAAGGTAATTGTTCACCCAGCAGCCTCGTAAGTTACAGTTCTTGGACTTCAGTAACTGCAACCAAGCTGTGAATGGAGGTACATTCAGGCGCGGAAGGCGCCTCCATCTTCAAGAATGTGAGCTACTAAACCCTTCCCCTTCCTCGGACAAAACCTGATTCCCTGCTATTCCTCCCAACGCTGTATGGACCTAAATATGAGTTGTCTATCCCCATGAAGATGTACCAAGGAACCACCATGCACTCTCAGTTACCATAGTACAATTCTTCAGTTTTCAAACAGACCATAAAACTATCTTCTATACTCCCTCTCCCCCGCTCACAGCCTATCCCCCTCCATCCCATCCATCCTTCGTCCCTCCCTCCCTCCCATACCATCCGTCCCTCCCTCCCATCCATCCATCCGTCCCTCCCTCCCATCCATCCGTCCGTCCCTCCCTCCCTCCCATCCGTCCCTCCCACAAAAGCTAATCAGGTATACTCCTTAACTTCATGGTGATACTAAAATCAGTGGTCATGAAGCTCCCCTCCCCACCCCCCTTCGCAGATGTGCTGTGCTGCTAGTACTCTCCATGAGAGTGACTGACAAATGGTTTAAGGAGTTTAACCCCAGCAAGCTCAAAGTTATTAAGTTTAAGAAAGAGAGAAGACCGAAGACGGATTACAGGCTCGGGGGGAGGGAGCAAAGACTGCAAATTTCACTTCAGTAGAACTTTCGGGTTATTATTATACCTAGTATATCACCTGGGGCGCAGCCAACATCAACCATAATCACTGGGTGTAGACAACAAATGTGCGTTCTGAACATCTAAGACTTACTGTTAGACATCTAAGTAAGGAGTCATTCACGACATTATACACCTTATATGTCAGGCCCTTATTAGAGTACATAGCAAAAATATGGAACCCACACCTGGTCAAACGTGTCAAGAAACTGCAGAAAGTGCAAAGGTTTGCAGCAAGGGAAGTCGACCTGATGACACTGGAGGATGAGCGGGCTAGGATGATATGATAATGACGTGCAAAATAATGAGAGAAAGTAACATAGGGATTAATTATTTGAAAGACAGACCCGAAACACATGAACACAGTTGGAAGTCGAAAACTCAGATAAGTCACAACGATGTTATAAAATATTTCTTCAGCCTTTTTAAAGGAATCAGAAAGTGGAAAAAACCTGGAGAGTGAAGTAGTAGAGGCAGGATCCATACATAGCTTTATTAAAAGGTACGATAAGGTTCTTGTAGCCGGGAAAAACTGGACCTAGTAGCTAACAGCGAAGAGGCGAAGCCAGGAGCTGTGACTTGACCCCTGCAACCACATATAGGTGAGTATATTCACACATCCACACACACACGTAGGCATTAACACACGCACGTACGTGCACGCACACGCGCACACGCATATGTACCCGCATATGTGACAGCAGGAGGGGTGGAGAGGCTGTCATGGAAGAGCAGTGTCATGCTAACATAACACTTGTCACTGTTACAACAGTATTATTAACTAATCTTCCACCATACAAAGTGAATTCTTCGTCATACTCCAGCTAGTAAACTGCTACAACACTTCCACTGTCTCTGGTTCTGTATGATGTTACATTTATGTCTTAGGCTCCACTAGGCAGCCTAACAAATGAGTGTAATATACTTGTGTATGAAGCAACACAGAAATAGAGGAGTTATTAGCAGAGATTTAAGTGAGCAGTAACTCGGTGATAACAGCATACCACTCACAAGCAGCATTCCCTTTCATTCTCAGGCAGGACGAGACTTGTAGTCTCCGTACACCTGTTGCCGTGTGCGCCTCCCAGTAAATAGATGCCTGGGCGTTAGTTGATTGTTATGGTGGCACTCAGGGGGAAGGAGGTAGTACACTAAAGGTTGAGCTTTCAAATGAGCTAAGATAACAACTCAAAGTGTAAAGTTATGTGTAAAAACATCAACCTTTCTCAGATTCCATCTAAGCCAGACCTTCAAAAACATAACATTGAGGCCTTGGCTAAAGTAGTGTTAAATAAACAGACTAACGAATATATTTTTTTGATTGTGGAACAGAAGCTTAAAACCTCTTCTCAAATAATTAAGACAAAAATATAAAGAAGTTGATAAAAAGTAGAACCAAGAACTAGGAGAGTCATATTCACTACAATGTGACAAGTGATGGCGAGGAACACAACGAGTGGGCATCAAGTTGCTGCACTGATACTACTTAACCCTACTTAATCCAAGGAACTGGAGCTAGCTTCCCCTTCCTCACATCAAACCTAATTACTTCTCATTCTCCAAGCGCTGTATAATCCTCAAGGGCGTTGACTAAGGCTGGACCACACACCACAGTTACACCTAAGAACCTATTAGGTGAACGGGGGCAGTAGGTGCAAGATACGTATCCATCCGCCTGTGACTCGAACCCGGGTACCTTCTGTTATGAGCTGAGTGCTCTACTACTGAGCCAGCAGCTTACTTCCAATGATATACATGACTGTGTCACGCTCAAATTTTCACTAAAGGAGTGAAGGACTACCACCATCCAGGTTTGTGACAACACTGTTGACTACCACCATCCAGGTTTGTGACAACACTGTTGACTACCACCATCCAGGTTTGTGACAACACTGTTGACTACCACCATCCAGGTTTGTGACAACACTGTTGACTACCACCATCCAGGTTTTGTGACAACAACTGTTGAATACCACCATCCAGGTTTGTGACAACACTGTTGAATACCACCATCCAGGTTTGTGACAACACTGTTGACTACCACCATCCAGGTTTGTGACAACACTGTTGAATACCACCATCCAGGTTTGTGACAACACTGTTGACTACCACCATCCAGGTTTGTGACAACACTGTTGAATACCACCATCCAGGTTTGTGACAACACTGTTGAATACCACCATCCAGGTTTGTGACAACACTGTTGAATACCACCATCCAGGTTTGTGACAACACTGTTGAATACCACCATCCAGGTTTGTGACAACACTGTTAGGTTAGGTAAGGTTGATTTCCATCACTTTACCATACTAATTGTTCCATTATTATCATTATTAGCAGCAGTAGTTGTATAACCGTTACTATTATCACTTATTATTATTATTATTATTATTATTATTATTATTATTATTATTATTATTATTATTATTATTATTATTATTATTATTATTATTATTATTATTATTAAAGTCTTATTATGAAGATTTAACCTAGGATATCCTATCAACCACAGTGATATTTTCCATTTTTACTTAAAATATAAGGATTATTATTGATAATAATAATAATAATAATAGTAATACTAATAATAATAATTAATAACAATAATAATAATTAATAATAATAGTAGTGTGTTTGACATGGTATACCTGTCACTAGTGTTTCTGATGGCATACCTATTACTAGTGTTTCACATAGTATACCTGTCACTAGTGTTGTACATGGTATACCTATCACTAGATTTTCACATGGTATACCTATCACTGGTGTTTTACATGGTATACCTATTACAAGTGTTTCACATGGTATACGTATCTCTAGTGTTTTACATGGTATACTTATCACTAGTGTTTCATATGGTATACCTGTCATCAGTGTTTCACATGGTATACCTATCACTAGTGTTTCACATAGTATACCTGTCACTAGTGTTTCACATGGTATACCTCTCACTAGTTTTTCACATGGTATACCTCTCACTAGCGTTTCACATGGTATACTTGGTTATTCAAGGTTATATAACTGTTTCACTCAGAGTCATCAACTCAGTTATGGTAACATTGTTTTTCAGAACAACAACAACGACCAGCTGGTATATTAACAGACTTTCTAACAAGTAATTGTTATATCTTTCCCCAGATAATAACAGTGCTACGAGGTGACACGTCAAGAAGCACAGGATCCATAGCACCTCTGTCTATATTTCACGATAAATATATGGAGATAAAAGGTTTGTGAGCTAGAGAGAGAACATAGCGGTACTTGCCCTGTTATCTTCTATGTTTTCCGAGGTAATCATAGTGATTTGGCGGGAAATGGTAGATTACATGGCGCCAAGAGAGCCACAGTAGCTGCCAGCAAGCTAGCTTGCGTGTTTTCACAGCTACTCAGAGCTACAAGGCTGTGGTGAGGCCCACAAGTAGGTGTGGTAGCACTTGCTGGTGTGTGAGTGTGTGTTGTGGTGGGGCAGGTGGTCTTACATGGTGTGTGTGCACTTATAACAAGGTAGGCGGGTCGGTACGCAGGGCCAGTGGCACTATGAAGGAGAAGAGAGGGAGTGCTACCCACCCTGGCTCTCTCATCACTGACGGCACTACCTCCACTTGTGGCCCGCCTCCCTTCCTAGCCTGGCACTCTTCTCCTCCCTCATACACACACGCGCGCACACACATATACAAACGCACGCACACACACACACACACACACACACACACACACACACACACACACACACACATACACACACACACGCGCGCGCACGCACGCTCACACACATACACCAGAGAGAACAAGCGCACGCACACACACACACACAGACACACACGCACGCACGCTCACACACACAGACACACACGCACGCACGCTCACATACATACACCAGAGAGAACAAGCGCACGCACTCGTTGATCCTATGTAGCATTTTAACTTGTTTTTGTATTCACCTAACTATACTCAAATAATTGTGGTTGCAGAGGTCGAGTCATAGCTCCTGGCCCCGCCTCTTTACTGGTCGCCTCTAGGTCCACTCCCTGCTCATACCTCTTCTTAAAGCTAAGTGTACATCCTGCCTCCACTACATCACTCTCCAGACTGTTTCAATTCCTGACAACTCTACGGCTGAAGAAATACTTCCTAACATCCCTGTGAATCATTTACATTTTCAACATTCAGTTGTGATCCCTTGTTTCTGTGGCACATCTCTGAAACATTCTATCACTATCTTCCTTGTCAATTCTCAGTATTTTGTATCTAATTATCATGATCCCCTTGACCCTCCTGTTCTCCAGTGTTGTCAGGTTGAGTTCCCTTAACCTCTCCTCGTAGGACGTGTGTGTGTGTGTGTGTGTGAGTGTGTGTGTACTCACCTATTTGTGGTTGCAGGGGTCGATTCACAGCTCCTGGCCCCGCCTCTTCGCTGATTGCTACTAGGTCCTCTCTCTCCCTGCCCCATGAGCTCTATCATACCTCGCCTTAAAACTATGTATGGTTCCCGCCTCCACTACGTCACTTTCTAGGCTATTCCACGGCCTGACTACTCTATGACTGAAGAAATACTTCCTAACATCCCTTTGATTCATCTGAGTCTTCAACTTCCAATTGTGACCTCTTGTGTCTGTGTCCCATCTCTGGAACATCCCGTCTTTGTCCACCTTGTCTATTCCGCGCAGTATTTTATATGTCGTTATCATGTCTCCCCTACCCTCCTGTCCTCCAGTGTCGTCAGGCCGATTTCCCTCAACCTTTCTTCGTAGGACAATCCCCGTAGCTCTGGGACTAGTCTTGTTGCAAACCTTTGCACTTTCTCTAATTTCTTGACGTGCTTGACTAGGTGTGGATTCCAAACTGGTTCTGCAATACTCCAGTAGGGGCCCCTGACGTAAGATGGTATACAGAGTCTTAAACGAATCCTTACTGAGGTTTTCGGAACGCTATCCCTAGGTTTGCCAGGCGTCCGTATGCTGCAGCAGTTATCTGATTGATGTGTGCCTCAGGAGATATGCTCGGTGTTATACTCACCCCCAGATCTTTTTCCTTGAGTGAGGTTTGCAGTCTTTGGCCATCTAAACTATATTTTGTCTGCGGTCTTCTTTGCCCTTCCCCAATCTTCATGACTTTGCATTTGGCAGGGTTAATTCAAGGAAACCAGTTGCTGGACCAGGCTTGTAGCCTGTCCGGTCTCTTTGTAGTCCTGCCTGATCCTCGTCCGATTTGATTCTTTCATTAACTTTTGATCATCTGCAAACAAGGACACTTCTGAGTCTATCCCTTCCGTTATGTCGTTCACATATACCAAGAACAGAACAGGCCCTAGGACGGGCCCCGGGGAAACCCCCCTTTTTTCACAGGCGCCCACTCTGACACCTCGTCCTCGAACCAGACTCGTTGTTGCCCCCCCTGTCAGATATTCCTGACCCATTGCATGCCTTTCCTTTTTTTGTGTGCCTGTTTCCTCAAAGTTTTTGGCGGGAACCTCTTGTGAGGAACTGGTCAAAGGGGCCTTCTTGCAGTCCAAAAAAAATGCAGTCGACCCAAACCCCTCTCTCTCTTGTCTTACTTCTTTTCCCCTTTTGGGTCAAAAAACCTCTAGTGGGTTTGTGACACAGGATTTTCCTTCCCTGAAACCGTGTTTGGTTGTAAATTTAAATACACTTTTTTCTTTCCAGGTGCCCCACCACTCTCCTCCTAAATGATTTTCCCTCCATGACCTTGCATCCCAAATACACGTTATTTATACAGGTCTGTATTTTTGGGTGCCCCCCCATGCGGGTCCCCCCTTTTTTAAAAAATTTTGGGACTACATTTCCCAAATTGAAAAAATTCTTTGGGGGTTTAATGGCTCACACAAATCTCTGCTCCCTCTTTAAGGACCCATGGAGAGTTTGTTGTCTGGTCCCACCCCCTTTTGAGGTGCCCAATTTTCGAAATAGCACTTTTCCCACCTCCCCCTTTGGTTTATTACCTCATCCAGCACTTGCGGGTTGTGCCCCCCATTTTCTGATTTCTTGGAGTCCTACGGTTTTTCCACGAAAATACCTTTTTAAAAACTTGTTTTTGGCTCCGACAAACCTCTCGGTCTTTTCTTGTAAATTTCCCCCAATCCCCCTTTCCCTCATCTGATTACCTGGGCCCTTAAACTGTTGTTTTTTCCCCCCTGATGGGGGCTGAAACAACAGTTTTGGGGTTCAGTCTTTTATTTTTTGATGCTATTTTCATTTCATATTGCCCCCCCTTTTGAGTTTTTCCCTTCTTATCTGTGCTATTCGTTTTTTTTGGCCTCTTCGGCTGTTTTCTTTATTTTCCGAGTTCTCTGTCTTCTGTCCCCTTTCATTCTCTAGTACAAACCCAGTTTTTGCCTCCCTACCCTTTGGGGGAACCAAGGAAATCGTTCGTTCTTCCCATTATTTCTGTTTCCCTTGGGGGGGCAAACCCTCCTCTGCCCCCTTGCATTTTTTTGCTACATAGTCCCCTCATTTCCCTTTTACGGGGTTTTTTTCCGTCAGTTCCCTTCCCACTGAAAGTCTTGAAGGAAGTAACTCATGCCCGGTTTGTTCCCCCCTTTTTTAGTTTGGTTTTTTTTCCCAAACCTATTCCTGGGTACGTCCCCCACTTGGAGCCTCAACTATGTAGTCGGGAAACCCCAGAACCCCATGAACACTAAACTCCCCGGGCCTTTTCCCAAAAATGATACCCTCAATGTCCGAACTACTCATGGTGAATACAAGGTCCAGCCTTGCTGGTTCATCCTCTCCTCTCTCTCTGGTAGTGTCTCTAACATGTTGATGTATGAGGTTTTCCAGTACCACATCCATCATCTTGGCTCTCCATGTTTCGGGACCCCCATGGGGCTCCAGGTTTTCCCAGTCAATCTCCTTGTGATTGAAATCACCCATAACTATTAACTTTGCTCCCCCATGTGTGCTCTCCTGGCCACCTCGGCTAGTGTGTCGATCATTGCTCTGTTGCTCTCAACGTATTCTTCTTTTGGCCTCCTGCAGTTCTGTGGTGGGTTGTACATTACTGCAATTATCACCTTATGTCCCTCAGACTGGATTGTTCCTACTAAGTAGTCCCTTTCGCCCTTGCCGTCCAGTGTGTGTGTGTGTGTGTGTGTGTGTGTGTGTGTGTGTGTGTGTGTGTGTGTGTGTGTGTGTGTGTGTGTGTGTGTGTATGTGTGTGTGTGTGTGTGTGTGTGTGTGTGTGTGTGTGTGTGTACTCACCTAATTCACCTAATTGTGGTTGCAGGGGTCGAGACTCAGCTCCTGGCACCGCCTCTTCACTGATCGCTACTAGGTCCTCTCTCTCTCTCTCTCTCTCTCTCTCTCTCTCTCTCTCTCTCTCTCTCTCTCTGCTTCCAGAGCTTTGTCATACCTCGTCTTAAAGCTATGTATGGTTCCTTCCTCCACTACATCACTTGCTAGGCTATTCCACTTCCTGACGACTCCATGACTGAAGAAATACTTCCTAACATCCCTCTGACTCGTCTGAGTCTTCAGCTTCCAGTTGTGACCCCTTGTTTCTGTGTCCCTCTCTCTGGAACAACCTGTCTCTGTCTACCTTATCTTTTCCACGCAGTATTTTGTATGTCGTTATCATGTCTCCCCTGACCCGCCTGTCCTCCAATGTCGCCAGTCCGATTTCCCTCAACCTTTCTTCGTAGGACATTCCCCTGAGCTCCGGAACTAGCCTTGTTACAAACCTTTGCACTTTCTCTAATTTTTTGACGTGTTTGACCAGGTGTGGGTTCCAAACTGGTGCTGCATACTCCAGTATGGGCCTGATGTACACTCTGTACAGTGTCTTGAACGATTCCTTACTGAGGTATCGGAACGCTATTCTCAGGTTTGCAAGGTGCCCGTATGCTGCAGCAGTTATCTGGTTGATGTGTGCCTCCGGAGACATGCTCGGTGTTATGGTCACCCGAAGATCTTTCTCCTTGAACGAGGTTTGCAGTCCTTGGCCACCTATTCTATACTCTGTCTGCGGCTTCTTTGCCCTTCTCCGAACTTCATGACTTTGCATCTGGCAGGTTTGAATTCAAGAAGCCAATTGCTGGACCACCTGTCCAGACTGTCCAGGCCTCTTTGAAGTCCTGCCTGGTCCTCATTTGATTTAATTCTCCTCATTAACTTCACATCATCTGCGAACAGGGACACCTCTGAGTTTATCCCTTCCATCATATCATTCACATATACCAGGAATAGCACTGGTCCTAGGACCGACCCCTGTGGGACCACCCCGCTCGTCACAGGTGCCCACTGTGATACCTCATCTCGTACCATGACTCGTTGCTGCCTCACTGTCAGGTATTATCTGATCCATTGAAGTGCCCTTCCTGTTATATGGGCCTGATCCTCTAGCTTCTGCACTAATCTCTTGTGAGGAACTGTATCAAAGGCCTTCTTGCAGTCCAAGAAGATGCAATCAACCCACCCCTCTCTCTCGTGTCTTACTTCTGTTACTTCATCAAAAAACTCCAGAAGGTTTGTGACACAGGATTTGCTTTCCATGAATCCGTGCTGGTTGGCGTTTATACTCTTGTTCCATTCCAGGTGCTCCACCACTCTCCTCCTGATAATCTTCTCCATAACTTTGCATACTATACATGTCAGTGACACTGGTCTATAGTTTAGTGCCTCTTTCTGTCTCCTTTTTTAAAAAATGGGAACTACATTTGCCGTCTTCCATACCTCAGGTAGATGCCCAGTTTCCAGGGATGTTTTTTAAGATTGTGGAAAGTGGCCAACAAGCTATCCCGCTCCCTCTCAAAAGAACCCCCGGGGAAAATGCCCGGTGCCATTGCCTTTAAAAGGTTTTATGATGTGCCTTAGCAGCTTCTTCACCTCCTCCTCTTTTTGGAGGGTATTTTATGTATCCAACACTTGTTCGTATATTCTTGCGGGTTTTCCCCCCTTCTTTTTCTGTCCCCCCGGCCCCCTTTTCCTGTCCCCCACTGTAAATATTCCTTAAATCTATATGGTCATCACTTTACTTCTTGACGTTTCTTGTGAGTTCCCCACCTTTTTTCCCCCTCAGCCTTATCCCCTGGGTCTTTGACTGTTGTTTCCCTCCAAATGTGGTTTATACAGCAGTTTCGGGTCAGCTTGACTTTCGATGTTTATGTCGTTTCGTACTGTCCTGGGCCCCCCCTCCTTATCTGTGTTTTACTCGTTTCTGGCTCTTCTAAAATTTCTCTTTATTTTCCGGGGGTCCTTTGCCTCCTGTACCTTTTCCTTTCCCTTTTGGCCCTGCACTTGGGTTTTTTGCCCCCCTTTACACCTTCGAGAAAACCCAAAGGACTCGCTTTAGTTTTCCCTATTATTTCTTTTTCCCTTGGGAAAAAACCCTTTCGCTCCCCTCCTTGCACTTTGTTTTTAAACTTTATTCCATCCTATGTTTACGATTTTCCAAACCAGTTCTATTTTAACACTGAACCCCCTGGGGGAAGTTTCATACCTGTGTAGCCCCCACTTTTTTTTTTGGCTTTTCCTTTCCCTTCCTTTTTATTTTCCCCACTTTTTGTTTACTATATAATCAAAACTGGGGACCACCGGGGATCGCTTAGCCCCCAAAGGGGGCCCTTAAATAATTGATGCCCCTTCAATGTTAAAAAGCTCAGGGTGAACCAAGATCCAGTCTTGCGGGATTTCCCCCTCTCTTTTGGGTATTTTGCCCTTTGGCATTTTGGGATGAATGAGGTTTTAAAATTTCCCAAACATTTTCATCTTGGCTCTCCACGTTTTGGGACCCCCCATGTGGCTCCGGGTTTTTTCCCAGTCGTTTTCCCTGTGGTTGAAATCGCCCTTTACCATTTAGCTTTGCTCTGCTCAAAGGGAGCTCTTTTGCCCCCTCCCCCGTGTGTCCCCCACGCCCCTTGTTTTTTTCTTCGTACTCCTCTTTTGGGCCCTCCTGCAGTTCTTTTGGGGGTTTTATTAATACCCAAATTTAATTTACTTTTTTTTTCTCCGGGCCCTGAATTGTACATATAGGTAGCCCTTTTTTCCCCAAAATCATTTCCATGTTCTTTTCCTAAACCCCATCGGTTTTATATGGCAGTGAAACCCCTCCCCCCCCTCTCTCCTTCTATCTTTCCTAGGATCTGATATCCAAGGGGGAAAAAATTGCTTTCCTGTTTTTGCCCTTCAGCGAGTTTTGTTTCTCTGACTGCTTTTGATGTCTGGGGGTTTTCTCGCTGTTTTCCCCCCCTTTCGTGCAACCCCTCCCCCCCATTTATTTGTTTTTCTGCCGCATTTGGTTGTCCCAAAAACCTTCAGTTTTGTTATCACTGTGGTCCTGGGAAAATTATTGGGGGGTTGGGGGTGAGGCCTTTTGTGGGGGCCTATGGGGGGTGTGGTGGGGGGTGGGGTTTGTAATGGGGGGGGAAGGGGTTTCCAAAATGCCCATAGGGGGCGCTGTTGGGGTAAAGGTTTGTGATGTGGGGGTTGGTGGCAGGGGGAACATTGTGGGGGTTTTTGTTTTAGTTGCCCCAGTTGCGTTGGGATTGTCGGTTTGGTTTGGAAATCCTTTTGGGGGAGTTTCTGCAGGGAAAGTGTTTGCCCTTCCTCCTGTGTTTTGGGTCCTGCCCCATCTTCATATTGCCTCCTTTCCCCTTTTTCGTCTCTGTACGATCTCTTTCAGGTGTCCCTTTTTTTTGTTTTCTGTCGGGGATCGAGTTTTTCTCTCTGGTTTGGCCCTCAGTCGTGTTTCTCTTTAAAGGGTCTGGTTCGAGCTGATTCTTCCTTGTGTTTGTGTGTGTGTGTGTGTGTGTGGTGTGTTTATGTGTTTTGTGTTTTGTGTGTGTTGTGTGTGTGTGTGGGTGTGTGGTGGTGTGGTGTTGTTTGGTTTTGTGTGTTTGTGTTTTGGTGGTGTGTCATGTGTGTGTGTGTGTGTTTGTGTTTTGGGGTGTGAGTGTGTGTGTGTGTGGTGTGAGGTGTTTTGTGAGTTTGGGGTGAGTGTGTGTGGCGTGTTTGAGTGTGTGGTGTTTATTAGTTTTTTGTGTGTGTGCATACTACCTTTGTGCTTACTTAATTGTGGTTTTTCAGTGGTCGAGGGAAATCAACTCTGGCCCCCCCTTTCACTGATCGCTGCCCCTGTGTGTATGTGTATCACCTAATTCACCCAAAATTTTGGGTTTCAGGGGGCGAGAAATCGCTCCTGGCCCCCCCTCTTCACGATCGCTACTGGATCCTCTCTCTCTCTGTTCCTGAGCTTTGTCATACCTCTTTTTTAAAAAAATAGTATTGGGTTTTTTTCCTCCACTACTTTTTACTTGCTAGGCTATTCCATTCTGAAAAACTTATGAATGAAGAAATACTTCCCCAACGTCCCCGTGACTGTCTGAGTCTTCGCTTCCAGGGTTTTGACCCCTTGTCCCTGGTTCCCCCCTGGGAAAAATCCTATCTCTGTCCACCTTTTTCTATTCCCCGCAGTATTTGTATGTCGTTATTCATGTTTCCCCGACCCCTTTTTGGGCCCCCGGTCGTCGTCCGATTCCCTTAAAACCCTTTTTTCGTACGAAATTTTTTTTCCCCTTTAGCTTGGGACTAGCCTTGTTTTCAAAACCCTTTTTACCCCCTTTTCTAACTTCTTGAGTTTCTTGACCGGGGTGGGTTCCAGACTTTGGGGCCCGCATACTCCAGTATGGGCCCAACTAACAGTGTACAGTGTCTTTAACGATTCCTTATTTTAAAGGGATCGGAACGCTATTCTCAGGTTTTCCCGGGGGCCCAAGCTGCAGCGGTTATTTGGTTTATGTGTGTGCCCCCGGGATGTGCTCGGTGTTATGGTCCCCCCCAAGGTCTTTCCCCCCTGAGTGGGTCTTTTGTTTTTTCCCACCTACCCATACTTGTTGCGGTCTTCTTTGCCCCTCCCCATCTTCATGACTTTGCTTTTTGGTGGATTAAATTCGAAAGCCAGTTATGGCCACATGTCCACCTCTCAGGTCTCTTTGAGCCCCTGCCTCACCCTGTCCGATTTAATTTTCTTCATCAACTTCACGTCATCTGCGAACAGGGACATTCAAGTTATTCCTTCATCGTCTTTCAATATATCAAAAATAGCACGGTCTAGAACTGCCCCCTGTGGGGCCCCCCCGCGTAACGGGCGCCCACTGTGATACCTCTTCACGAACCAGACTCGTTGGCGCCCCTGTCAGGTTTTCCCCCTTACCCAAATGCAGTCCCCTTCCTTTTACATGTCCCTGATCCCCGCTTCTGCAAAATTCTTGTGGGGAACTGGTCAAAGGCCTTCTGCAGTCGGAAAACGCAATTCCCCCAACCTCTCTTCTCGTGTTTACTTCTGTTCCTTGTCATAAAACCCCAGGAGGTTTGTGATACAAGTTTTGCCTTTCCCCATGAACCCTGGGGTTTTCATTTAAACTTTTTCCCTTTCCAGGTTTTCGACCACTCTCCTCCTGATAATCTTTCCATGACTCGCACACAATACATGTAAAGGCACAGGTCTGTAGTTTTGTGCCTCGTTTTTTTTTCCTTTCTTAAATGGGGACTAATTGCTGTCTTCCATTTCTCAGGTAGTTGCCCAGTTTCAAGGGATGTGTTGAAGATTGTGGTTGAGGCACACACAGCATCTCTGCTCCTTCTTAAGGACCTGGGGAGATGTTGTCCGGTCCATCGCCTTTGAGGTGTCAAGGACTTAAAGAGCTTCTTACTCCCCCTCTTTGTTGTATGTCACCCAACCTTTTTGGTATTTTCCCCTTTTGGTTTTCCCCTTCTGTGCTGTTTTCCCCACAGCCCTTCCTGTCTTACTGTAAAAAAACTTCCTTAAATCTCCTTTTTCGTCCTACATCCCCCCTGATATTTTCTTGTGAGTTCTCACCTTCTGTCCTTAATCTGATCCCTGGTCTTTGCTGTTGTTTCCTCCTGATGTGGCTTACAACGTTTGGGTCGTTTTTGTTTTCTCGATCTATGTCATTTTCTACTGTCGTGGGCCTCCCTCCATACCTGTGCGTATCATTAGGGCCCTTTTCGACTGATTCTTTTTTTTTCTTGTTCTTGCCTTCTGTATTTTTTCCATTCTCTATTGCATTTTGTTTTTGCCCCCCTTACACGTGGGAAAACCGGGGGTTTTTCTGGTCTTCCCGTTGTTATGTTCCCCTTGGAAAAACCCTTTCCACTGCCCCCTTTGCATTTTTTTGCTACATTTTCCCACATTTCATTTACTGGCTTTTCCCAGTTCTCTGTCCCATGGACCCCCCACAGGAATTTCTTAAAAACCCTATGTAGTCCCCTCTTTTATGTGGGCTTTTCCCCTTCTACCCCTGTTATTTCCCCACTTCAGCTTACTATGTATTCAAAGCACGAAAACGTGGTCGCTAGCCCCTAGGGGACTCTATATTGATGTCCTCAATGTCTGAGTCCCCCGGGGGTGAACACAAGGTCCAATCTTGCTGGTTTCATCCCCCCTTCACTCTGTGTGTCCTTAAATTTGGTGCTGAGGTTTTTCCAGCACCACGCCAAACACCCTGGCCTCCATTTTCGGGCCCCCCATGTGGCTCCGGGTTTTTCCCAGTAATCTCCCTGGGGTTGAAATCCCCCATACCGAAAATTTTGGGGGCTCTCGGGGGTGGCTTTC
>NC_069427.1:36529597-36614597 GCF_026875155.1 Cherax quadricarinatus | reverse complement strand
CTGGGTTCTCTCCCCGAACCCTGAAAATTTTTATACCCCTTTCCTTAAAACTTGTATGGTTCCTGCCTCCACTAATCGTTCCCAAACTATTCCATTCTGACTACTCTGTGATTTAAGAAAACTTTCCCACATCCCCGTGATTATCTGTGTCTTCGCTTCCAACTGTGTCCCCTTGTTGCTGGTCCCATCTTTGGAACATCCGTCTTTGTCCCCCTTGCAATTCCCCACAGTTTTTTTATTCATTATCATGTCCCCCCTATCTTGCTGTCCTCCCGTGTCGTGGTCGTTTCCCCTTAACCCTCCTGTTGGAATACCTTTAGCTCTGGGGGGTAGTTTGTTGCAAACCCTTTCATTTCTCTAGTTTCTTTAGTGCCTGGCTAGGTGTGGTGTGTGTGTGTGTGTTGTTGTGTGTGTGTGTGTGTGTGTGTGTTGTGTGTGTGGTTTTGTTGTGTTGTGTATGTGTGTGTGTATGTGTGTGCGAGTGTGTGTGGTGTGTGTGTGTGTGTGTGTGGTGTGTGTTGTGTTTGTGTGTGTGTGTGTGTGTATACCTATTTGTACTCACCTATTTGTGGTTGCAGGGGTCGAGTCCTAGCTCCTAGCCCGCCTCTTCACCGGTTGCTACTAGGCCCTCTCTCTCCCCGCTCCATGAGCTTTATCAAACCTCGTCTTAAAACTGTGTATGGTTCCTTCCTCCACTACGTCATTTTCTAGGCTATTCCACTGCCTTACAACTCTATGACTGAAGAAATACTTCCTACTATCTCTCTGACTCATTTGTGTCTTCAACTTCCAATTGTGGCCTCTTGTTTCTGTGTCCCCTCCCTGGAACATCCTGTCTTTGTCCACCTTGTCTATTCCACGCAGTATTTTATATGTCGTTATCATGTCTCCCCTGACCCTCTTGTCCTCCAGTGTCGTCAGGCCGATTTCCCTTAATCTTTCTTCATAGGACATTCCCCTTAGCTCTGGAACTAACCTTGTCGCAAACCTTTGTAGTTTCTCTAGTTTCTTGACGTGCTTTATCGTGTGTGTGTGTGTGTGTGTGTGTGTGTGTGTGTGTGTGTGTGTGTGTGTGTGCAGGTCTGGACCACGTGTAAGGGAGGACAGTTCCTCTCTCTCCTGACGACTGCTAAAAATGGAGGGTGAGGTGACAATAGGAAAGGAGAGATGATGGAAGGAAGGGAAGGTAACAAGAGGGTATATAATATTAAGAACAAAAACCTTGAGGGAATATGATCAAAGCATACACAATAATCCACGATATAAACAAACTAAGCAAGAATACGTTTTTATCAGTGATATAGAAAGATATAATATATTTTCAACGTAAGAGTAGTATTATAATCATTATTATTATTTCTGTACGGAAGTGTGAAGGTGTCAACAGCTGATAGTGTCAGAGTGTCTACACACACACACACATGATAACATGATGGAAGGGATAGACTCAGAGGTGTCCCTGTTCGCAGATGATGTGAAGTTAATGAGGAGAATTAAATCAGATGAGGACCAGGCAGGACTTCAAAGAGGCCTGGACAGGCTGGACACCAGGTCCAGCAACTGGCTTCTTGAATTCAACCCTGCCAGATGCAAAGTCATGAAGATCGGAGAAGGGCAAAGAAGACCGCAGACAGAATATAGACTAGGTGGCCAAGGATTGCAAACCTCGCTCAAGGAGAGAGATCTTGGGGTGAGTATAACATCGAGCATGTCTCCGGAGGCACACATCAACCAGATAACTCCTGCAGCATATGGGCGCCTGGCAAACCTGAGAATAGCATTCCGATACCTTAGTTAGGAATCGTTCAAGACACTGTACACTGTGTACATCAGGCCCATACTGGAGTATGCAGCACCAGTTTGGAACCCACACCTGGTCAAACACGTCAAGAAATTAGAGAAAGTGCAAAGGTTTGTAACAAGGCTAGTTCCGGAGCTCAGGGTAATGTCCTACGATGAAAGGTAGAGGGAAATCAGACTGACGACATTGGAGGACAAGAGGGTCAAGGGGAGACATGATAACGACATACAAAATACTGCGTGGAATAGATAAGGTAGACAGAGACAAGTTGTTCCAGAGAGGGGACACAGAAACAAGGGGTCACAATTGGAAGCTGAAGACTCAGACGAGTCAGAGGGATGTTAGGAAGTATTTCTTCAGTCATAGAGTCGTCAGGAAGTGGAATAGCCTAGCAAGTGATGTAGTGGAGGCAGGAACCATGCATAGCTTTAAGACGAGATATGACAAAGCTCTGGAAGCAGAGAGAGAGAGAGGACCTAGTAGCGTTCAGTGAAGAGGCTGGGCCAGGAGCTGAGTATCAACCCCTGCAACCACAATTAGGTGAATTAGGTGAGTACACACACACACACACACACACACACACACACACACACACACACACACACACACACACACACACACACACACGCACACACGCACACGCACACGCACACACACACACACACACACACACACACACACACACACACACACACACACACACACACACACACACACACACACATACACACACACACACGAATATGCACAGATAAGAAGGGAGGCCCAACGACAATATGAAAACGACATAGCAGCGAAAGCCAAATCTGACCCGAAACTGTTATACAGCCACATCAGGAGGAAAACAACAGTCAAGGACCAGGTAATCAGGCTAAGGAAGGAAGGAGGAGAGACAACAAGAAATGACCGTGAAGTATGTGAGGAACTCAACAAGAGATTCAAAGAAGTGTTCACAGAGGAGACAGAAGGGGCTCTAGAAAGACGGAGAGGTGGGCCACACCACCAAGTGCTGGACACAGTGCACACAACCGAGGAAGAAGTGAAGAGGCTTCTGAGTGAGTTAGATACCTCAAAGGCAATGGGGCCAGATAACATCTCCCCATGGGTCCTGAGAGAGCGAGCAGAGGCGCTATGTGTACCCCTAACAACAATATTCAATACATCTATCGAAACAGGGAGATTGCCTGAGGCATGGAAGACAGCAAATGTAGTCCCAGTCTTTAAAAAAGGAGACAGACATGAAGCACTAAACTACAGACCAGTGTCACTGACATGTATAGTATGCAAAATCATGGAGAAGATTATCAGGAAAAGAGTGTTGGAACGCCTAGAAAGGAATGATCTCATCAACAGCAGCCAACATGGTTTCAGGGACGGGAAATCCTGTGTCACAAACCTACTGGAGCTCTATGACATGGTGACAGCAGTAAGACAAGAGAGAGAGGGGTGGGTGGATTGCACATTCTTGGACTGCAAGAAAGCGTTTGACACAGTTCCACAAAAGAGATTAGTGCAAAAACTGGAGGACCAAGCAGGGCTAACAGGGAAGGCACTACAATGGATCAGGGAATACTTGTCAGGAAGACAGCACCGAGTCATGGTACATGGCAGTGTCAGAGTGGCCACCTGTGACCAGCGGGGTCCCACAGGGATCAGTCCTAGGACCAGTGCTGTTTCTGGTATTTGTGAACGACATGACGGAAGGAATAGACTCTGAGGTGTCCCTGCTTGCAGATGACGTGAAGTTGATTAGAAAAATTCACTCGATCGAAGACCAGGCAAAACTACAAAGGGATCTAGACAGGCTGAAGACCTGGTCCAGCAATTGGCTTCTGGAGTTCAATCCCACCAAGTGCAAAGTCATGAAGATTGGGGAAGGGCAAAGAAGACCGCAGACGGAGTACATTCTAGGGGGTCAGAGACTACAAACTTCACTCAAGCAAAAAGATCATGGGGTGAGTATAACACCAGGCACATTTCCTGAAGCACACATCAACCAAATAACTGCTGCAGCATATGGGCGCCTAGCAAACCTCAGAACAGCATTCCGACATCTTAGTAAGGAATCGTTCAGGACCCTGTACACCGTGTACGTTAGGCCCATGTTGGGGTATGAGGCACCAGTTTGGAACCCACACCTAGCCAAGCACGTAAAGAAACTAGAGAAAGTGCAAAGGTTTGCAACAAGACTAGTCCCAGAGCTAAGAGGTATGTCCTACAAGGAGAGGTTAAGGGAAATCAACCTGACGACACTGGAGGACAGGTGAGATAGGGGGGACATGATAACGACATAAAAAATACTGAGAGGAATTGACAAGGTGGACAAAGACAGGATGTTCCAGAGATTGAACACAGTAACAAGGGGACACAGTTGGAAGTTGAAGACACAGATGATTCACAGGGATGTTAGGAAGTATTTCTTCAGCCACAGAGTAGTCAGTAAGTGGAATAGTTTGGGAAGCGATGTAGTGGAGGCAGGATCCATACATAGCTTTAAGCAGAGGTATGATAAAGCTCACGGTTCAGGGAGAGTGACCTAGTAGCGACCAGTGAAGAGGCGGGGCTAGGAGCACGGACTCGACCCCTGCAACCTCAACTAGGTGAATACAACTAGGTGAGTACACACACACACGCACACACACATGATAAAGCTCACGGTTCAGGGAGAGTGACCTAGTAACGACCAGTGAAGAGGCAGGGCCAGGAGCTAGGACTCGACCCCTGCAACCTCAACTAGGTGAGTACAACTAGGTGAGTACACAAACACACACACACACACACCACACACACACACACACACACACACACACACAACATACAAACACATACAAACAAACGCACACACACACACACACACACACACACACACACACACACACACACACACACACACACAACACACACACACACACACACTGGAAAACCTCATGCACCAACATGTTGAGGACACTACCAGAGCGAGAAGCGATGAAGAACTAGCAAGACTGGACCTCGTGTTCTCCCTGAGCAGTTCAGACATTGAGGACATCACATTTCAGAGTCCCTTAGGAGCTAGTGACCACGTGGTTCTGTGCTTTGAATGCATAGTAGAGTTACAAGTGGAGAGGGTAACAGGAGTTGAATGGGAAAAGCCAGTCTATAAAAGAGGTAACTACATAGAAACTACAGAGGAACTTCCTGCAGGAGGTTCAGTGGGACAGAGAACTTGTAGGAAAGTCAGTAAACGAAATGATGGAATATGTAACAACAAAATCAAAGGAGGCAGTGGAAAGGTTTGTTCCCAAGGGTAACAGAATTAATGGGAAGACCAGAACGAGCCCCTGGTTTAACCGAAGGTGTAAGGAGACAAAAACTAAGGGCAATAGAGAATGGAAAAAGTACAGAAGGCGAAGAACACAGCAAAATAAGGAGATTAGTCGCAGAGCAAGGAACGAGTATGCACAGGTAAGGAAGGAGGCCCAGCGACAGAATGAAAATAACATAGCATCGAAAGTCAAGTCTGACCCGAAACTGTTGTATAGCCACATCAGGAGGAGGACAACAGTCAAAGACCAGGTGATCAGGCTGAGGACAGAAGGTGGAGAACTCACAAGAAACGATCAGGAGGTATGTGAGGAGCTAAACAGATTTAAGGAAGTATTTACAGTAGAGACAGGAAGGGCTCTGGGAAGACAGCACAGAAGGGGAACATCAACAGGGAATATACCAACAAGTGTTGGATGACATGGGAACAATGGAGGAGGAGGTGCAGAAGCTGCTAAGCGACCTTGATACCTCAAAGGTGATGGGACCGGACAACAACTCTCCGTGGGTCCTTAGAGAAAGAGCAGAGACGCTCTGCATGCCACTAACCACAATCTTCAACACATCTCTTGAAACGGCAACTACCTGAGATATGGAAGACGGCAAATGTAGCCCCCATTTTTAAGAAAGGAGGCAGAAACGAGGCACTAAACTACAGACCTGTGTCTATGACGTGTAAAGTATGCAATGTCATGGAGAAGATTATCAGGAGGAGAGTGGAGGAGCACCTGGAACGGAACAGGATTATAAATGACAATCAGCATGGATTCATGGGAGGCAAATCCTGTGTCACAAACCTTCTGGAGTTTTATGACAAGGTAACAGAAGTAAGACACGAAAGAGAGGGGTGGGTGGATTGAATTTCCCTGGACTACAGGAAGGCCTTCGACACAGTTCCTCACAAGAGATTAGTGCAGAAGCTGGAGGATTAGGTGCATATAACAGGAAACGCACTGCAATGGATCAGAGAATACCTGACAGAGAGGCAACAACGAGTCATGGTACGTGAAGCGGTATCACAGTGGGCGCCTGTGACAAGCGGTGTCCCACAGGGTTCAGTTCTAGGACCAGTGCTATTTTTGATATACGTGAATGGTATGATGAATGGGATAGACTCTGAAGTGTCCCTGTTCGCAGATGATGTGAAGTTGATGAGAAGAATTAAATCGGATGAGGATCAGGTAGGACTACAAAGAGACCTGGACAGACTGGACACGTGGTCCAGAAACTGGCTTCTTGAATTTAACCCTGCCAAATGCAAAGTCATGAAGATTGGGGAAGGGCAAAGAAGACTGCAGACAGAGCATAGGCTAGGTGGACAAAGACTGCAAACCTCACTCATGGAGAAAGATCTTGGGGTGACCATAACACCGAGCACGTCTCCGAAGGCACACATCAACCAGATAACTGCTGCAGCATATGGGCGCCTGGCAAACCTGAGAATAGCGTTCCGATACCTTAATAAGGAATCGTTCAAGACACTGTACACTGTGTACGTCAGGCCCATACTGGAGTATGCAGCACCAGTTTGGAACCCACACCTGGTCAAGCACGTCAAGAAGTTAAAGTACAAAGATTTGCAACAAGGCTAGTTCCAGAGCTCAGGGGAATGTCCTACGATGAAAGGTTGAGGGAAATCGGATTGACGACACTGGAGGACAGAAGGGTTAGGGGAGACATGATGACGACATACAAGATACTGCGTGGAATAGATAAGGTGGACAGAGACAGGATGTTCCAGAGAGGAGACACAGAAACAAGGGGTCACAATTGGAAATTGAAGACTCAGACGAGTCACAGTGGTGTTAGGAAGTATTTCTTCAATCATAGGGTAGTTAGGAAGTGGAATAGCCTAGCAAGTGACGTAGTGGAGGCAGGAACCATACATAGCTTTAAAACGAGGTATGACAAAGCTCAGGGAGCAAAGAGAGAGAGAGAGAGGACCTAGTAGCGATCATTGAAGAGGCGGGGCCAGGAGCTGAATCTCGGCCCCTGCAACCACAATTAGGTGAGTACACACACACATCTCCAGCACTCTGAGAGTGCACAATAAAACCCAGACTCATCATTCACTCACTAGGTCACACAAGCACTTCAGCATCGTCTGTTTTTTTATCCTAAATGAGTAACTTCCGCTGATCCACTATACACTTCACTCTTTTATATACAGAATTTGTAACGATATGCACATCAGTATATATATATATATATATATATATATATATATATATATATATATATATATATATATATATATATATATATATATATATATATATATATATATATATATATATATATAATATATGTATATATGTATATATATATATTATATATATATATATATATATATATATATATAATATATATATATATATATATATATATATATATATATATGGAGTTTACCTGGAGAGAGTTCGGGGGGTCAACGCCCCCGCGGCCCGGTCTGTGACCAGGCCTCCTGGTGGATCAGAGCCTGATCAACCAGGCTGTTACTGCTGGCTGCACGCAATCCAACGTACGAGCCACAGCCCGGCTGGTCAGGTACCGACTTTAGGTGTTTGTCCAGTGCCAGCTTGAAGACAGCCATGGGTCTATTGGTAATCCCCCTTATGTATGCTGAGAGTCAGTTGAACAGTCTCGGGCCCCTGACACTTATTGTATTGTCTCTTAACGTGCTAGTGACACCCCTGCTTTTTATTGGTTTTTATTTTATTTATTGCTTTTTATTTACATGTCGTGTCGAATAGGTAAAACTTGCGATTTTGGCTTAAATTGCAACGCTCTTCTTGCCGAATAATGCAAGCTAAAATTTGTGTATGCAATAATTTCTTAAACATCATTCTAAACCTAACAAAAAAATATATTTCATTGTGTTTGTTTATTATTAAATTATTGTAAACTCATCTAGAATATATTTAGCTTGATTAGGCTAAATTCAATTATGCTTGTTATAATAAGGTTAAGTAAGTTTTCTAAGGTTCTTTTGGTACATAATTATTAATTTTTACATTATCGTAAATGAAAAAAAATACATCTTTAAACGTATAACAGAAAATTTTAGAAAGGACTTAATTTAAATGAGTTCTTGCTAATTGACGAATTTTACTTATTCGGCACGACATATATATATAATCTTAATTTCTTGAAGCTTTATTTAAGGTAAATGATTCATGGAAAATATGCAAATTTTGCATATTTACGAGTAACAGGAATTTTCATACATGTAGAATTGCAAAATGAGAGAAGAAATCCAGATTTAAGATCGACGGTCGGGATCCCAGAGCGTTGCATGCGCTCCGTGTCTGGATCGCCACACTGAGGCGCTGGAAGAAAGGTGACACCCCTCAGGTCTCCGGTAATTTAAATGAATCTGGTGCCCAGTTCCTTGAGGAAACTCATGGCAAGTTTTTTTCCAAGAAGCAAGGGTTTCTGATCCTGTTGGGATGAAGTAGCACTGATTAGGTTTTTCAGATTTTGCCACCGAAGTAGCTAGTTACTGTGCACCCCATATCCGCCCTGTGGACGGTAGCGCAAGAGCATAGGGATACAGAAAAGGCCTAGGAGCTAGGCACTTGACCATAGGGCTGGCCACACTTTGTATTTGGTTTGATCATTATCTGTGTCTCCCAAAGTGCAAGAAGTACCTGTAACCAAGCCTAAGCCTGGCCACTACAACATCAGTCTGTTCACATTCCAAGTTGAGGTCAGTGGTCACATGTGGTCATACCTGTCCTAAGCTGTCTGGGATTAGTGTGGGATGCTACCTAGCACCATGGCTTGTTGTAGTGTTTAAAATCTCAGGTTAGTGCTGAAGGAGATTCTACTTCTTCAGAAGGAAAATAGGAGGCTGAAGCTTCGTCTAGATGGGTTTGGGAGTGTTGGATGGTGGTAGCTGGTGAGGAGGAAAAAGTTACCAGCAGGGATTTGGAGAGTGGCAGCCGCTTTAAGTGGCAAGTGGTTCACAATTCAGGAAGAAGGATGATAAGGAAGGTTAATAGAGAAGATGTGAAGGTAGGAAATCGATTCTCTGTTCTCCAGGATGAGTGTACCTCAGTGGTTAGTGAGATTAAAGGTACCACTGACTTCCCTGCTTATCGAGGTAAGAATATTCTGATTTTGGGAGATTCTCAGGTATTACAACCTAGGATCCAAATGGCCCGTTATCCCAGGTGTAATGGGAGCAAAAGAAACACAGCAGAAAAAGTTTAGACATATTATCCTTCACCAATTTAGAACAGCAATATGTACACTATGTACAGTAATAAGTATAGTGCACGTCACGGTAAGCAAGGCAGAAATAGAAGCCACAAGATAGCAGACCGTGCTCAACCAGCTCTAGAATGGGAATGACAAGGGCAGACAGGAGAGCGGTATCCACATAACCTCTGCGATTGCCAATCCCACCTTCTTATTGGCTAGAACCTGGTCACTAGTTGAACGATGGGGCCCCATCACCAACTCTTAGCAACCTGGTTCGCTGGTTGGGGGAGATAGCCTGTAAATGAGGGTGTGTCCATGCGCCGAATAAAGGTTACGTACTCTTTGCATGCCACATCAGGTAAGATATATGGACCATGCTTTTTGAAAGAGAGATAGAAAGGTCATACAGAGGATGTGTCTCCCAGGAGCTGGTGTTGGTGACATAGTCAGTAGGTTGGATAATATTATATCAGGCAATGGGAACAAGCCCATTATCTGTCTTAGTGCTGGTGGAAATGACATCGGGAATGGCAAGAGGCAGGAGCTGCTGGATAAGTATAGGTCAGCCATAGATGTAGTCAGGTCTAAGGGAGGGATCCCAGTCATATGTAGCATCTTGCCTAGAAAGGGAGTGGGCAATGAATGGATGTCTAGGGCAACTGGTATAAATTGTTGGCTAGACAGGTACTGCAAGGTACTTGCAGTCCCATTCATTGATAACTGGGACATATTCTATGGCAAGCATGATACGTATGCAAGGGATGGGGTTCATCTCTCTGTGGCTGGAGTGGTTGCATTAGTCAATTCGATTGAGGGGGTTATTGATGACTTGTCTAGAACTTTAAACTAATAAATTATAGAGGTATGAGTATCTGTGGGAAACAATCAGGCTGCAGTATAAGGGTTGAAAACAGCAGATATAACCAGGATACCTCATGGATATGTTTAAAAGACAATATTCAAAATAAAGTTGCTAGTAAAGGCAAATCAATTGATCAACAAACAAAGAGAGATAGTAGAGGTAATGAGTGACTAGCTCCCGTAAGACTTACTATACAAATAGTAGGAGTCTAAGAAATAAGATAGATGAGCTAAGATTACTTGCAAGTGCAGGTAATATAGATATTATTGCTATAACAGAGACCTGGTTCAACTTGAAAGATAGAGAAATGCCCGGTAAATGCAACATACAGGGTTACAAACTATTCCATACTTATAGGGTCAACAGGAAGGGTGGTGGAGTGGCGATGTATGTCAGAGATAATTTAAATTGTTGTGATAGACAAGATATAAGATTAGAAACATCGGACACAGAATCTGTTTGGCTACAATTTCTCGAAGGTCGTGAAAAGTTAATTTTGGGTGTGATTTATAGGCCCCCAAACCTTGATAGGGAGTGCAGTAAGCTGCTATGGGACGAAATTCATAAGGCATCTAGATATGAAAATGTTGTTTTAATATGATATTTTAATTTTAGACAAATTGATTGGAACAATGTGACAAGAAATCTTGAGTCTAGTGACTTTCTTGATACGGTTCAGGATTGTTTTTTAAAACAGTTTGTGACAGAACCAACTAGAGGAAACAGTCTACTTGACTTGGTTCTTGCCAACAAAGATTCACTAGTTAATAATCTTGAGGTTAATGATGAGCTAGGGGAAAGTGATCACAAATCACTTAGTTTCAATATATCATGGAGTTACCCAAATAACTGCAATCAACTCTCTGTCCCAGATTTTCGCTTGGCCGACTTCATGGGACTGAAAAATTACCTGGGTGGGCTAAATTGGGATGTCCTGACTATGGGTCAGGTAGGTGATCTTGGTTGCCAATATGACGTTTTTCAGAGCATAGTTCTAGCTGCCCAGACAACTTTTGTTCCGAGTAGGGAAATTAGATCTAACAAAAATGATCCCAAATGGACGAACAATAGATTAAAACACCTCATTGGTCAAAAGGGAGACATGTATAGGTGTATCAAAAGACGGGATGGGCAGTTAAGAAATCAATATATTCAATTAAACAGAGAAATAAAAAAAAGGAATAAGAAAAGCAAAAAGGGATTACGAGGCTAAGGTCACAAAGAATTCGAAGACTAACCCAGAAGGATTCTTTCAGTTATACAGAAGTAAGATTAGAGACAAGACAGGACCACTTAAGAGTAACTCAGGTCAGATCACTGACAGTGATAAGGATATGTATGAAATTTTCAGTCCTTACTTCCTCTCAGTTTTTACTCAGGAAGATACAAGCGAAATTCCAGAAATAATAAATTATGTAGAACAGGACGATAATAAACTATGCACGATTGCGGTAACTAGTGACATAGTCCTCAGACAAATAGAGAAATTAAAAGCTAACAAATCCCCAGGTCCTGATGAACTGTTTGTAAGGGTGTTAAAGGAATGTAAAGAAGAACTTAGCATACCTTCGGCTAATCTTTTCAACATATCACTACAAACTGGCATAGTGCCTGACAAGTGGAAAATGGCAAATGTAATACTTATTTACAAGGCAGGTGACAGGTCCTTTCCTTCGAACTATAGACCAATAAGCCTTACCTCCATAGTGGGAAAGTTTATGGAATCAATAACTCCCGAAGCAGTTCGTAGCCATTTCGAAAGGCATAAACTGATTAATGAATCTCAGCACGGTTTTACAAAGGGGCGTTCCTGTCTTACGAATTTACTGGCTTTCTTCACTAAGGTATTTGAGGAGGTAGATCATGGTATTGAATATGATATTGTGTATGTGGACTTCAGTAAGGCTTTCGATAGAGTTCCACATCAGAGGCTATTGAGGAAACTTAAGGCACACGGAATAGGAGGAGAAATTTTTTCCTGGGTTGAGGCATGGCTGACAAATAGGCAGCAGAGAGTTTGCATAAATGGGGAAAATCAGAATGGGGGCACGTCACAAACGGTGTTCAACAGGGGTCAGTGTTGGGCCCCTTGCTGTTCACAATCTACATAAACGACATAGATGAGGGAATAAATAGCTGATGACACCAAAATAGGCCGTCCAATTCATTCTAATGAGGACCTTAGAGCACTTCAGGATGATTTGAATAGACTGATGCAGTGGTCGGAGAAGTGGCAGATGCATTTTAATATAGACAGATGCAAAGTTCTAAATGTTGGACAGGAAAATAACCATACCACATATAAACTAAATAATGTACATTTTAATATTACGGATTGCTAAAAGGATTTAGGAGTTCTGGTTAGCAGTAATCTAAAACCAAGACAACAGTGCATAAGTGTTCGCAATAAAGCTAACACAATTCTTGGCTTCATATCAAGAAGTATAAATAACAGAAGTCCTCAGGTTGTTCTTCAACTCTATATATCTTTGGTTAGGTCTCATTTAGATTATGCTGCACAGTTTTGGTCACCGTATTACATAATGGATATAAATGCACTGGAAAACGTACAAAGGAGGATGACAAAGTTGATCCCATGTATCAGAAATCTTCCCTGTGAGGATAGACTTAGGGCCCTGAATCTGCACTCTCTAGAAAGGCGTAGAATTAGGGAGGATATGATTGAGGTGTATAAATGGAAAACAGTAATTAATAAAGGGGGTGTAAATAGCATGCTAAAAATATCTAACATGGACAGGACTCGCAGCAATGACTTTTAATTGGAAAAATTCGGAATCAGGAAGGATATAGGAAAGCACTGGTTTGGTAATAGAGTTGTGGATGAGTGGAACAAACTCCCAAGTACCGTCACAGACGCTAAGACGTTGTGAAGTTTTAAAAATAGGTTGGATAAATACATGAGTGGGTGTGGGTGGGTGTGAGTTGGACCTGACTAGCTTGTGCTACTAGGTCGGATGCACTGCTCCTCCCTTAAGTGACGTGTCTGACCTCACTAGGTCAAGGCATTGGCTTAAGCCGGTGGGGGAATTGGAGCTGCCTCGCATAGG
The DNA here is from genome assembly GCF_026875155.1 of Cherax quadricarinatus. Lineage (NCBI taxonomy): Eukaryota > Metazoa > Arthropoda > Malacostraca > Decapoda > Parastacidae > Cherax > Cherax quadricarinatus. The sequence continues at coordinate 36,601,357 of NC_069427.1, read as the reverse complement.
CCAGTAGGCCTGTTGCAGTGTTCCTTCTTTCTCGGGTTCTTATGTTCTTAAGTTGCTCCATAAACGTGCTTATCTACGTTCATGATATCATAACGGGTTATAGATCTACTCAGGCTTCTATTTACATTCCTACAACATTCAGTTTCATTATTTACTTATCTCTTAATATTATTCCTAATGTTAGACAAAGATATGCCAAAATTATATTCTACATTATCCTTCAGAGTACTTTTCTTGGCTAACATATCAACTTCATCATGAAGGAGGAATTAAATGTGTGATGGAATCCGTAACAATTGTACATTAATTCATTTTTCCCGGATTTTTGAGTATCTATATTTGGCTTCTCCAATGAGCATGTTGTTAGAGTATTATGTGAGTCAAGGACCTTCACTGATGACAGAATCAGTAATAATGATAGAGTCAAGTTCAATGTCAGAAGTTTACCTCAGCTCCACTAGGATGGCAAACAATTCAGTTTGCAGTGTAGACGCCCAGTTGTTAATTCTTACTCTTTACTCAACAAAGTTGATATCGTTCTTAACTAGGGAGGTGGCAACAAGAGCAGATGCAGCCCTGCCAGTGGACTCCTGCTTAGATCCATCAATGTATATAACCTGTGATAAATTATTACTACCAGCTAGGCGAGAAATTTCTTCTTGAGCAGTTGTTTTAACAAATGATTTAAGGAAGGTATTACTGGTGATGAGCTTCTTGGGAGGGACTTGCAGGTATGTGATATTAAATGAACACATCTTCCATGGAGGGGTGAAATGCCCTTTTTGTTTACAGTGATACAGTTCATGCAGGTTATAAAACTTAATATAATTGCATGTTTTCACAACCCATTTAGATCTATGTTTATTTCTAAACATTTAGTAAAATTCATTTCTTAACTTTCTAATGCCACGTACATTGTTAATCTTAATAATCCTATTACAGATACTAGAGACACCAAGCTCCTTCCGCATATTAAGAACCTTGGTAGATTTACAACAGCCGATAATTATTCTGAGGGCTTCATTTTGCATAACTCCATGGGTCGGAGAGAACTTTCCCTAGCTAATATCAACATGGGCGCAACATAATCAGTTAAGGACCTAACATAGGCTATGTATATAATTCTCACTATTCTCACATGAGCACCATAGTTAGAGTTGTAGCCTGGAGAATACCTGGAGCAGCAGCAACTGCTTTGAGAGCATTTAGCCTATCTTTGCATTTGTTATTTAGTTGTGATATGGCGAATTTATTGAACGGCACGTCTACACCAAGGTATCTGTAAGATTTAACGTAGCTGTTTTTTCGCCTTGCAAACAAATGGGCGCTAGTGGGTCAAATCCCTGCACTTGTTGAGTTTGTGAGTTCTCTGATCAGCAGCACCGCCCTGCTAAGCAACACCTTAAGGAATGTAAGTGATTGCCAGGGTAGATACACAAGTGTAGTGCCACACTGGTAGTCATCCATTCTTCCAGAGATATAATGTGATATGAGCCTTCCAGGACGACAGGCAGGCACATCCTGGGTGCTGGCTGGTAATGATCGAGGTTCTCTCTCTCTAGGCTGAGCACAGCGCTGTAGCAAGGCTTCTCTTGATCTCCTTGACGTCATTGCTTCTAACATGCCAGCTTTCGGAACTTGAACAGTTCAGATCATGGAAAAAGTACTGTTCGGTTTCCACTCTGCCTCAGTATACTTTAAAGCAATGTGAAAAGGGGGCAGCAAGGCAGAAAGCCACTGAAATATGAAGTCCTCAGGCTAGGATGTGTGCCAGTCACAGAGATGGGAACTGTTTAGAGAAAGCCATCCAAGGGACGCACGCTCACCGTTGAAAGGTAAGATCTTTCATTAGCAGAGCTTACACCTGTATGTGTAGCTGCAACAACATTTTCCATGATTGGGCTGTCCCAATCGGATTGTTTGTGAGCTGAAGTTTCACCTGGTCTCGTTGTCTGCTCTGCCAGGGCGTCCCACATGCTGATGCCACTGGTGTAACTGGGGTCATCTTCTCCTGCCCTGTTGCGTATATGTTCAGGTAGAATATTCTTCACTAGCCTGTTGGATCCACTGGAGGATAATGACGAGACTGGCAGAACAGTCTGAAAGGCTGAATGTATGCCAGAAAATATGGCTTGCTTCCCCTGTGATTCATCAAGGGAAAGGTTTAGGACTTTTCCTAGCATGAACTTTAAGAGGAAGTCATACTCTCCCCGTTTGGAGCTGACAGGTGATGGAGAGCATCGTATAAATTAAGTTAGCTTAGGCAGGATAATCACCTGGTGAGGAGATAGAAGTCATCATGAGCACTAGTGTCACTGATCCTCCTTTCATTCGTTTGAGGTCAGGTTTTTCTCGGAAATCTCGCCGATAGCATTGGCCCCAAGTGGGTTCGATGGTGTTTGTTGGAGGACACCGTCTGCATTTCAAATAGCTTAATTAAGGAGTAGCGTACAAGATAATGTTCCAAGTCGGACCATTAATGTGTGTTTGGTGATTCGAATCACCAAACACATATTAAACAGTGTATTTACTTCTATGTTTCTGAGAGTCCTTAGGATTTGCAGCCTTGAATTTTATTATGGGGAAATCAGAAAAATCTATGAAATTGCTTCTAATTTGTAATATCCACGAACATTTATTGATAAAGCATTTCATACAGCTAAAAAAATTACAAGACAGAGCCTAATGCCGAGTATAAGTTTGAGAATTTGTCAGGTTCACCATACAATGAAGATTTCTCTTACCTCCACAAGCTCTTGAATACTTTAATGTTAAAGTTGTCTTTAAATATGACAATACCGTGAAACAAATATTAATTAAGGAATCTGTAGGTTGTGTATACTCCATCCCTTGTAAAAGTTGTGATACCGTTTATTTAGGACAAACTGGCAAATCTCTTGAGACCAGAATTAAACAACATAGATATGCAATATCTAGTGGACAAGAATTCAATGTTTTGCTCATTAAGATAAGATAAGATTTCGTTCGGATTTTTAACCCCGGAGGGTTAGCCACCCAGGATAACCCAAGAAAGTCAGTGCGTCATCGAGGACTGTCTAACTTATTTCCATTGGGGTCCTCAATCTTGTCCCCCAGGATGCGACCCACACCAGTCGACTAACACCCAGGTACCTATTTGCTGCTAGGTGAACAGGTGTAAGGAAACGTGTCGAAATGTTTCCACCCGCCGGGAATCGAACCCGGGCCCCCCGTGTGTGAAGCGGGAGCTTTAGCCACCAGGCCACCGGGCCACACCGGTAAGTGATACAGGCCATTGTGTACACTGGACAAATACCAAAGAATTACTTCCCTATAATTTTACTTTTCAACGAAATATTGTGGAATCGTCTCTTATCAAGCATGATGCACAATATATTTCAAGTTGGTGTTCAGGAATGTTTAAACTTAACAGTTTTATTGTTCGGAATATTGTTCATAACTTTAAAGGTAAAAATATTTTTCATAAAAACACGGTGTGTGTTCTTTGTCAGACGAACAATTTAACTTGATGTTAGACCATTGTAAGTGTTGGTTAGATTTTGTTAGGAACTTTTTGGTGTGAAGTGTTGTCACTTTCTCTGAGCGAGGTGTTGTCACCTTCTCTGAGTGAGGTGTTGTCACCTTCTCTGAGTGAGGTGTTGTCACCTTCTCTGAGTGAGGTGTTGTCACCTTCTCTGAGTGAGGTGTTGTCACCTTCTCTGAGTGAGGTGTTGTCACCTCTGAGTGAGGTGTTGTCACCTTCTCTGAGTGAGGTGTTGTCACCTTCTCTGAGTGAGGTGTTGTCACCTTCTCTGAGTGAGGTGTTGTCACCTCTGAGCGAGGTGTTGTCACCTTCTCTGAGTGAGGTGTTGTCACCTTCTCTGAGTGAGGTGTTGTCACCTTCTCTGAGTGAGGTGTTGTCACCTTCTCTGAGTGAGGTGTTGTCACCTCTGAGTGAGGTGTTGTCACCTCAGTTGGGTGTTGTCACCTTCTCAGTTAGGTGTTGTCACCTTCTGAGTGAGATGTTGTCACCTTCTCTGAATGAGGTGTTACTTCTTCTTCCTATATGTATGTAAGCACATGCAAGCGCTCAGATTTTATTTCCTGCTTCCACTATGGTATTTTTATCAGGCGATCTTAACAATGCAAAATAAGCCACGGGCCACCACGGTGGCCCGTGGCCTGGTATTCATTCCTGTCTTTCTCGGAAAAGGGAACAATTCAGAGGCGGCTAACAGTAATTTAACAATGGCACCGTGTTCAAGCATTCCCACACAGTATGATGAGACCTTAATGACAAAATACAGAACATATCTTCACCGAAAAACACAAATCCTAGTCTAAGACACATGATAACATGAACTTATTTAATCTGAATATCGCCATCCTGATCCTGAATAATGACAGTATACTTTTAACCATTCACCCTAACGCAATTAACACGAGTTATGGTTGAAATGCGAGGCCACGGACCAAGACACTCTTTTATTAAAATATTTTTTGACTCCATAGAAATTGTTACTATGAAAAATGCAAGATATAACAAATTGGTTCATTAGCCCATCAAGAACCCAGCTAGACTCTCAACTCCTTCACTGATTCTATCAGCTGCAAACTGACGCCACAAAGGCACCGAACAGTAAGGCTATGCCACTAACATAAACACCAAATGAATGAGACACTTGTGCAACATTTGGGTGTCTTTATTGTGGAAATTTTCCGCTAGCTAGTGCCTTCGTCAGTCCAATTAAGAGAAGAACAATGTAAGATGAGAAGGAGTTTGAGGTAATCAGTCCCTCAGCCTGGAGATGTGTTCGGTCTCTCCAGGCTGAGACTGATTACCTCAAACTCTTCATCATCAGCCACCGTTCGTCTCTGTATTGGACTGATGAAGCCACTGGCTGGCGAAACGTTTCCACAGTAAAGATTCCCTAATATTGCATAAGTGTCTCATTAAAAAATGTGTCGATTTTCTAAACCATTTATACAATAAACAGTAAATAATACCGCCATAACACAAAAGGAACGGCTTAGGTGCAGTTATTTTAAAAGTGACAGAGGAATATCCCTACAGCCACAACTAGTATAAATACAGCAGCGAGGTCCAAGAAAATTCGCAGCGACGTATTTCCTAAACAAGTGCTTGGTATGAAATCATTATAAACTTTACACAAAATCGTCTCAGATTAAGGAAATAGTTTATACGCAGCCTGGAAACATAGTAAAACACTATTCAGCTCCCGCGAAGGATAAAATCTCTCAAAAATAGCACGTTCAATCAGTTTAGTAAAGAACTTAAGATTAGAAACAGTACGATAATTTGACATGTTTTCTGTATCAGAGGAAGGTTTCTCGAGGAGCAGGTAAGCCAGTCCCCTTCACTGACTGTGGAAACCATCCGCTTGGAAAACAACGATTGATTAACACAATTACCAGTGGAGAAACACTTTCATATGCTGGCCAGATCTTTGAAACATTTATAGGATCTAATGCACAATATGTCTTATTAGAACCCCTGATATGACCTAAAATCCCCTACTCGCCAATGTGTCTAATCGAATTTTGTCTATTTTGTGACCAAAATGATCAGAGAAGGCCGAGGCCAGATGAGAAGCAGGATCCCATTACTAGCCATGATGTCAAGTCGGCTAGCAATATCCACCAGGAAACCCCACCCGTTTCCTCTACCTGGAGTATACCTGGAGAGTGTTCCGGGGGTCAACGTTCCCGTGGCCCGGTCTATGACCAGGCCTCTCTCTATCCTTACTACAAAAAAAAAAACTGTCCATAAACTTAATCTAGAAGTCCCCCATCAAAACCGCATTCTTACTTTTTCTAGCAGCCCCCAGTGTGACACTCTTGATAGCCGACCCACACTTGTCATGAATCACAGCGAAGGAATTTGTAGTCTCCCTGACCTTCCTCATTGTCAGCTTCAAACCTTCCTGTTCTCCAGTTTCTAATCGTTGTGGCTTGTCTTCTCTTCCTATTTCGGGGACGGGCATTGCATTCCTCTCAAAAATGCTAAACTTACTTTATAACTTCGTCAAGCTCTGCGTTAACTTGAAGACACAGTTGCTCATAGAAGCCACTCTTATTATCTCAGTAAGCCAAGAACAGAGAGTAAACTAAGCAGGTCTTTACTGGACAGAGATCAACTGATTACTAAAACGTATGTCAGTTGACTTCTGATGCAGGTCAACTGACTACTATGTCAGTAGTCATGGCACCATTCCTTGTCTGGTAGCTCTGATTCTATTCGGCTTGGACAAACCGTCACAGATTTCTGTTCCTTACTGGAGTGTGGAATCTGCCCCTTCCACTTCCCGACATAGTGGGCTGTTACCCCATTAGCTAGGCATGTCGTGATATCCCACATTCGCACATTATCCCAGTGAAACGTTGGACATGTTTCCTTACACCTGCACTGGTCATAGGTTCGAACCCAAAGCGTTACACCTAGAAGTAAGTAGGTGCCTGGGTGTTAGGCGACTGTTGTTTACCTGGAGGATATTTCGGAGATCAACACCCCCGCGCCCCGGTTCATGACCAGGCCTCCTGGTGGATCAGGGCCTGATCAACGATGCTGTTATTGCTGGCTGTTGGCATTCTGGAGAATGCCACCAAATGCTCAATCAAATGTCACCCGTCTCTGTACAAACATTATATCATGCTAAATTAAATATTTGTCTTTTGACAATTCCCGATGAAAACCCGAACAAAACCTTATCCGTGGGTCCATCCTCGGCCGGATGGAAACATTGGGAGTGTTTCCTTACACCTGCTGTCTCTGTTCACCTAGCAAATAAGTAGGTACCTAAGTGTTAGTCGACCAGTGTGGGACGCATCCTGGGAGACAGGACTGAAGGACACAATGGCAATAAGACAGACAGTCCTCGATGACACACTGACTTGCTTGGGTTAACCTGGGTGACTAACCCTCTGGGTTAAAAATCCAAATAAAATCTTATTTCTTATCTTACGACCATGTTAAGTTAATTGGCCGCCTAAGCAGTTAGTTTATTGTGCATCCCATGTGGTAGTGCAAGAAATCAGGATTACGATCATGGCCTACACTCCCAGACGACGCTCAAACCAACATTATGTACTGTATAAAGTATGTTTACGTGAAGAATGCAGCTTCTAGTGAAACCTTCACCTCCACAATAAATGAACGATTCCGCCTCAACAACCTTCGCCAGCTTTATTTTCCTGACACTGAACCATCAGCAAAAATAGTGAAAATCTTCTCTAATTTAAAAGGCGTCGCCATCCCATCAGATCCTCCAACTACAGCCGAACAGTTAATAATAATAATAATAATAATAATAATAATAATAATAATAATAATAATAATAATAATAATAATAATAATAATAATAATAATAATATCTTTATTTCTACAAGTACATGTACAAGGTATACAGACCACAGATGACATCAATGATGTACTACTATATAGAAAGCCGCTTGTTATGCAGAATATTTCGGGCAAATTAGGACAATTTTGTCCCAGGATGCGACCCACACCAGTCCACTAACACCCAGGTACTCATTATACCGATAGGTGAACACATTAGTTGTGTTGCTTGAGCTGCTAGTTCATTGCGCACTCCATGCTCATCCTGTGAACGGTAGGGCAAAAAACAGGATTACAGAGGTCACAACGGGGCTTTGTCAGACCTCACTGAGAATTTTTATATCACTAGGAAGAAATATTAGCAATTTCTTATTTTACAGTTATTTCATATAGCTGTCGTACACGGTACAGTACGGAACATAATCTTAAAAAATTATATTTTATTACCACTAAAACTTTTATTCAACTTCATAAAATTATTATGCACAGTGCAATAAGGAATACAGTTTATAAAGAAATCCTTATTACCACTTACACATATATATATATATATATATATATATATATATATATATATATATATATATATATATATATATATATATTTTATATATATATATATATATATATATATATATATATATATATATATATATATATATATATATATATATATATATATATATATATATATATATATTGGCTATTGCTGGGTTGCAGTCTCTGTAAAGACAGTTTGCTCATCTAGTCGATGTGAAATGTGCATATACAGCTTCAAGATAAAGATTTCAGATATCTTAACATTAACAATAAGATATTGTAACGTATGCATGGAGGTGTCTCTGAAAGGTTAGATGTTTGGACACTAAGATATAATATCAAGTGTATGGCTCTGTCTCTGTCCATACTCTTTGCATTTTATACTAGTGACATATTCACTCCTGACCTACCAGCTGCCCAAGCTACTCAGCCTGTCCAGCCTGCCACAGCCTCTACATCCACTGCAACTCTACCAGAAGATCAAGACTCTCACACCTGTGAAGAAGACATTGAAGTCGACGACCATACCCTCGGCCTCACCTGGAAAAACCGGACTGTGAAGTGAGGCGGGAAGGGGAGTGTGTAATAAGGGGTTAACTGAAAGGAGTTTGTGAAGTTAAGGGAAAAGTGAGAAGTGAAGAGGGTTTTGAAGAAGAAAATTTACTAGTAATTTAGTGGTGATTGCTAAAGCAGATACTAGGGTGTACTAGGTGACTGGAAAAGAGAAATAAATATTATTGTATATGAGTTAAAGAGTGAAGAGTGAAAATGGCAGGCATTAGGGGGGTACAGGCTGGAGTTTTGAGACTCTCTGACCGCGGGTTCAATCCCGGCCAGGGTATGGTTTATACGCTCATGTGCATATGTCTGTGCGTGCGCCCTCGTGTGTGTATGTGTGTGCGCGCGCGCTCGTGTGGGTGTATGATCCACTTAATATTTGTATTTATAACTCATTACAATTGTGACCAGGTGTGGACGTATCAGTGGCTCATTACTTTGTAATTTGTTCATGACTGTAACCATGTATAGGAGTGAGGCTAATTCATTACCTTTGTAACTTGCCATAATTGTGACTAGATCTACCTGGAATTCATTACCTTTGTAACTAGTTCAGCTATCATAACTTTGGGGTCCAGTCCCTGGACCCATTTGTAATCTTTTGACTACCGCCCACAGGATAGGTATGGGGTGCATAATAAAGATATTAAACTAGAACCCCTGCCGATAGCATGTGGAGTTCCCCAAGGTAGTATTCTGGGTCCCTTTTTATTCTTATGTTATGTCAATGACATGCCTATCAGTGTCAAGTGCAAACTCCTACTGTATGCAGATGACAGTGCTCTGTTAGTGTCAGGTAAAGACCCACAAGATATTGCTAATGTTTTAACACTGGAACTGGAGTCCTGCAGCAAATGGTTAGTAGACAACAAACTATCATTACACCTAGGGAAAACTGAAGCCATTCTCTTTGGCACGAAACATAAACTGAGAAGGGTAAATAATTTTAATGTCCAGTGTAATGAGGAGCCCATCACTTTGGTTTCATCAGTAAAATATCTGGGAATCCCCTTTGACCCATGCATGTCAGGAGAATTGATAAGGAACAGTGTAGTAAAGAAAGCGAATGCCAGACTAAAGTTCCTGTATAGACAAGCACAGTGTCTACCTACTGAGGCTCGCAGGACCCTATGTCGAGCCCTTATACCTGGAGTTTACCTGGAGAGAGTTCCGGGGGTCAACGCCCCCGCGGCCCGGTCTGTGACCAGGCCTCCTGGTGGATCAGAGCCTGATCAACTAGGCTGTTGCTGCTGGCTGCACGCAAACCAGCGTACGAGCCACAGCCCGGCTGGTCAGGAACCGACTTTAGGTGCTTGTCCAGTGCCAGCTTGAAGATTGCCAGGGGTCTGTTGGTAATCCCCCTTATGTGTGCTGGGAGGCAGTTGAACAGTCTCGGGCCCCTGACACTTACTGTATGGTTTCTTAACGTGCTAGTGACACCCCTGCTTTTCATTGGGAGGATGGTGCATCGTCTGCCAAGTCTTTTGCTTTCGTAGTGAGTGATTTTCGTGTGCAAGTTCGGTACTAGTCCCTCTAGGATTTTCCAGGTGTATATAATCATGTATCTCTCCCGCCTGCGTTCCAGGGAATACAGGTTTAGGAACCTCAAGCGCTCCCAGTAATTGAGGTGTTTTATCTCCGTTATGCGCGCCGTGAAGGTTCTCTGTACATTTTCTAGGTCGGCAATTTCACCTGCCTTGAAAGGTGCTGTTAGTGTGCAGCAATATTCCAGCCTAGATAGAACTATACAATGCCATATGGATTACGCTTGCTCTTCTTGGTACTCAGCCTTGACAAAAAAAACTGATAGACTGCAAATCAACCCAGAACTAAATCGTAAGATTCATCCTGGGGCTGGCACCAAGAGAACATGTAGGCCAGAATGAATTACAGCAGTTGAATATGCTGAATGTTGAAGACAGAGCAAAACAACTGAAGCTAAATCATGTTTATAAAATTGCTCACAAACAATGTCCAGAATATCTTGCTGTCAATTTTGTCAAGACTGAGAACCAAAGCAATCATAGTACTAGGGGGAGAGAGCACAACTTTGTAGTACCCACAGTCAGTGGCCAGGCGTCAAAGACCTTTTATTGTACAGCAATAAAGGAATGGAACAGACTGGCCGCACATGTCCAAGCCAGTCATAGCATGAACCAGTTCAAGAAGAGTGCCAAAGTGTCTGATGAATGTAGCTACAGAAAGGGAGGGGAATGATTTTCTATTTTTTAGCTAACACACGTGTAAATTTTACCTTATTCCTAGTAATGACCCTCGTATTGTAGATAGTCTTAATGACCCTCGTGTAGTAGATAGTCTTTTTAGTATGATAATATGATGTTATCTTCATTATAGAATAATAAGAAAATATTATAACCTTTATATTATAATAATAATAAGGTAAAAGGACCCCAATGGAAATAAGTCACTCTGTCTGACTTTTTTGGGTTATCCTAGGTTCTCTACACATATGCTGCTATGTATGATAATTCTATGTAACTGTATTTGTGTATACCTGAATAAACTTACTTACTTACTTACTTACAGTTCTTCACTACACCATTCAAATTTAAATTTCATATTCAAATTTATTTATTTCTTTGCAAGTAGTACATTGAGGTTATGTATTTACAATAATGGGTTGCAATGCAAAATAAGCCTCTATTATGCCTAGGCATTATGGGCCGACTTAATTTATTAGCTTAATGACTACTTAACAAGAACATCATGTTCGCCAAAGAACTCAAATCTCGACTGCAGTGGAATTATCAAGTACACTTCCGTTGCCCCATTTAACTTCACGCCTCTACAAAACCAAGTTGTCGTGCAACACTTCGTGGAAAACTTCGACAACCATGCACAACTCTTCAGTCGTGACTGAAGACACTCCTCTCTGGTGTTGTTCTCTACGCCTATTCCCACTTCTCGTTCTATCCTAACCTGAGAATTAATTAGTTCTGTTTCACACAGTTCAATACTATGAAGTTGAAGACCTCTCCGGGCTGAGATACTGATCATCTCAAACTACTCCAAGGCTGATAGACTGTTCACATCATCTTTACCATAACATTGTATCAATCGCATCTGCTAGAAAAATGACAGGATGGATAATGAGAACCTTCAAGCCCATGATGACACTCTTCAGGTCACTTGTTCTATCTAGGCTGGAATATTGCTGCACACTAACAGCACCTTTCAAGGCAGGTGAAATTGCTGACCTAGAAAATGTACAGAGAACCTTCACAGCGCGCATAACGGAGATAAAACACCTCAATTACTGGGAGCGCTTGAGGTTCCTAAAACTGTATTCCCTGGAAAGCAGGCGGGAGAGATACATGATTATATACACCTGGAAAATCCTAGAGGGACTAGTACCGAACTTGCACACGAAAATCACTCACTACGAAAGCAAAAGACTTGGCAGACGATGCACCATCCCCCCAATGAAAAGCAGGGGTGTCACTAGCATGTTAAGAGACCATACAATAAGTGTCAGGGGCCCGAATGTTCAACTGCCTCCCAGCATACATAAGGGGGATTACCAACAGACCCCTGGCAGTCTTCAAGCTGGCACTGGACAAGCACCTAAAGTCGGTTCCTGACCAGCCGGGCTGTGGCTCGTACGTTGGTTTGCGTGCAGCCAGCAGCAACAGCCTGGTTGATCAGGCTCTGATCCACCAGGAGGCCTGGTCACAGACCGGGCCGCGGGGGCGTTGACCCCCGGAACTCTCTCCAAGTAAACTCCAGGTAAACTGCTTTCTCCAAATTTGCAGCCTCTGTATTCGACTGGTGAAGCCTGTTGTATTCACCTAATTATACTCACCTAATTGTGGTTTTAGGGATACCAGAGTATGTGCAGGGATTTTAAACTAGTGACCACACTTGAAATAACGAGATACACCTGTATGAGGAAATGACATCCATATTAAAAGACAAGAACAACAATAAAACATCCTTCTTGAAAGACATGTCAGCATGATATGACAACTGGGAAAAAAAGGACGGGTGGTAGGGACAGGGCTGTCTTGGACAGTGCTCCTGAAGGGGCTAGTGCTGTCCTGGAGGACAGTGCTGAGGGTGCTAGTGTTGTCCTGGAGGAAAGTGCTCCTGAGGGTGCTAGTGCTGTCTTGGAGGACAGTGCTGAGGGTGCTAGTGTTGTCCTGGAGGAAAGTGCCCCAGAGGGTCCTAGTGATGTCTTAGAAGCTAGAGCTCGTGAGGGTACTAGTGTTGTCCTGGAGGGCACTGAAGACAACCTTATTCAGTCCACAGAGGTTCAGAATAGAGATACTGATGGAGATGGATCAAAATGGGATGAGGCCTCAGGGAATAATGTCGATACACTACCACAAAAACCTGGTGGAAGCATTGATGTCCATACAGGGGTAAAAGATATTGAGGAAACAGGAAAAATAAATGCACCAGCAGTGAACGCAGCTACAATAAATCCTAGCAAACAGAAGTACAATCTATGTAAATACTTTGCCTTGGGCATCTGCAGGCACGGTATATTTGGTAAAACAGGTGGGACATGCACCTTTCACCATCCCAAAAAATGCCGCACCCACATGACAACAGGAGAGTTCAACTTCCCTTATTGCAATTTATTTCACCCAGAAATGTGTCACTCATCAATCCAAGAAAGAAAATGCTGCAATGCATACTGCCAGGCACATCATCTAAAGGGGATTAGAAGACACAGGCCAGCCAGACCATGGGAAACAAGAGAGGAGCCACAATCTCCCCAGGGACAGAGGTTTTTTAGGGCCAGAAGGGAAAAAAGACTAGCAAGAAATGACAATAATCCTACACCTAATTCGTCGCTCAACCTCTGGGACGAGCGGACGTGAGCTGAGCCTGCCCTCTGCTGTCAGCCTGTGACAACTTGGTTTTCTCAAAATGGCGCAGCAGGCAAGAAGAAGGGTAAACACTGTCGGCATAGAAGTGGTGCGTGGGGCTGTGCATGCCCACTCAGCTCAAGTTTTATTATCTGCCATCATCAGGGACACATACGGCATTGCCAACGAAGAGCTGTTATGGTGTAGCCTGAACGGGGCATATAAATTTTTGTGAAATTTCTCAATGCAAGTGTATACGAGACATAGTCGCCAGGTTCCAAGATCTTTGTGTACCAGTGAATCCTGCAGTGATGTAAGGCTACATGATGTGTCCCCGCCATTATACGTGGGTGAAGATCAGAAATGTACCCTTTGAGGCTGATGAGGCAGACCTACGTGCCGTCTTCGAGAAGTTTGGGACTGTTCAATGGTGACATGGGGAAGTGGAAGGAAGGATCGTATGCTGGGATGCCTGAAGGAAGTTTTTCCTTAAAAATGACATTGAGGCATCCTATTCCTTCCTATATTTTCCTAGAAGACTTCGGGACTCAAGTAAGGGTGACTTACGAAAGGCAACGACGAAACCTTAAATTTTCCCGGTCCCTAGACACATTGCGCCAGTGTTTTTAAACAAAAAGGTACACGGGGGAAGGGAGCAGCTAAGGGGGAAACCCAGAGGCCCTTTGAACGTTAATTTTTGGCACGACCTGATCATTTTCCCTTGAAAAAGGGGCCTTGGGGTGAGGCCCAGGGGGCCCCTTTGAGGAGGAAGGGGTGTGAAACCCCCTTTCCCCAAAAGCCCATGAAACTCCCGGGGCGGGCCCCGGGAACCAAAGATTTTGTGTCGTTTGGGTGAGGAAAAGGCCGTGGGGGCCCAAAACCTTGATTCAGCCCTTTCCACGACCTGTTAGGGACCCCCGGAGAGGTCACATTTTTTGAGGGGCTTGGGGGTGCCCTGGATGCGCGGGGGTTCCCAAAGTGGTGAGGGGGGGGAGGCATGTCAAGACCCGGGTTGGGGCGGGGTTAAAAAATTTGGCACGGGTGACGGAAGTGCAGGGGGATGGCTTCCGGGGGGAAAGGGGGGGAAAAGGTTTCGAGTGTCACGGAAAAGCGGCAGTGCCCAGGACGGGGACATGGCTCACCCCCCGGCAAAAGCGTGGGGAAAAAAGGGTTTTGGGGCTGAAAGGGTTGAGCAGGGACCGGGGGGGTTCCGGGGGAAAGGGGGCATTAAAAAGCAAAATCACAAAAAGGTAAATTGAAGATAAAGGGGGGTAAAAAGGGGGAAAGGGGGATAAAGGGGGTTGCAATAGGGAAAGGAAAACCCCCCTTGAAAAATTTCAAAGTCTCTATAAATGTTAAGGGTCTAAAAAATTTCTGGGAAGTGTGTTGGTTTCATGGATCCTCTTGGGAAATGGTGTAGATTTTAGTGTTTTGCAAGAGCAAAACCCCCAAAAACCCGGGGTTAAAATTTGATGTTTTGAGGGTAAAACTGATATGCGGCAAAACTCAAGGGTTTGGGAAAGGAGGGGGCAAATTTTGGTGAAGGGGGCCCCTACCCCCGTTTCCCGTAAAACCCTTGTAGGGGGGGGTTTAGGGGGGGGTTTTTTAAGAGGGGGAGGGGACAGGGGGGAAGAGATAAGATTTTTTTTGGTGTGGGTTTTGGCCCGGGCGGGGGGGAACAGTCGAGTAAAAGAATGATTTGTAGTAATGTTGGTGAACCCTTTTAAAGGGCCCTTTTCCAGCTTTAAGCTTGGGGGGAGGGGACTGGAATTGCTTTAAAATCCCCCAAAGGGAATGGGGAACCTAGGGGAGCGGGAATTGTTCGGGGCTTTCTGAGGGACCTTTTAAACCCTGGGGGGGGGGTGGGGATGTGGGGGGGGGGAAAGCATGGAGTGCAGCACACCTTTTGTGGGGCGGGGATACTCACGGCGGGAACGGGTTTAAAACGTGAAAAGGGAAAAACAGGGGGCGGAAAAAAGGGGTTTTTGGATTCTTTTTTTCTGACATAAAAGGTTTTTTTTGGGGGTTTTGGTGGGGGGGTTCCCCCGAACGGGTATAAACTTTTTGGAAAAATTTAAATTTTTGGGTTGCTTCAAGAGTTGGGGGGAGGGTCCAAATTTGCACAATGGTGGAAAAGGCTTAGGGGAGGGGAGGGAAGTAAAAGGGGTTTGGGGTTGAGATGGTGGGATATGAGGGCGAAAAAAGGGGTTTCCCGAGAGTTCTATGTCCGACAGGGAAGGCACAAATCATTGGCTTATGGGTTTAATTGGGTATCTTGAGGGGTTAAAAGGGGAGTATTATGAAGGAGGGGGGGGGGGGCCCCAGGGGCCTGACATAAGGGATTTAAGGAATTTAAAAAACGGGGGTTTTAATGGGGAAAGGGGTTTTTTAGGGGGTTGGAGGAGGTCTTGGGGGGTATAAAAACCATGGCGTGTGTCCTGGAGGGCAGGGGGGCCGGGCGTGTTGCAATGGAAATGGTGGGTTTGAATTCCCTTGGGGGACATCGGGGTATAGGAAAGGGACAAATTTGGTAAAGAGGGGTGGGGGGGTAGTTGATGCTTGGCTTAGTGCCCATAGAGGTGGGGTTTGTGAGAAAAGGGGGTTTTAAAGGGAAGACGGGAGGGGTTGCGCATGTGCTGGACGGGGACGCCCAGGAACTTTCCGGGGGGCCAAATTGTGGGGGAAAAGGGGATTGGAGGGTTTTAAATTTGAGTTTGGCAGGTAAGGCCCCGGGGGAAAGAGGGGCTGCCTGCGGAGTTTTAAACATACAGCATTGGGGATTTTAAAAAAATTTTTTGGTGCAAAAATTTAATAAATAAAAGAGGGGGGTGCGTTGGGCCCTTTTTCGGGTGACAGCGAAAGTAGTTTTTTGGGTCCCAAAAGGGGTAAAAATCAGGCACAGTAAGTTTAAAACCAGTTTATATCACTCATGTGTGCTACTACAAACTTTTTTTAAAAAATTTTTTGGGAAATTTCTAAAAGAAGGCCTTTGGGAAAAGGAAATTAGTGGGGGCCCAAATGGGATTCTGGGAGACCCAATGTATGGGGGGCAGGGGGTTAAATAGAAGGTTTATTGGGGGCCCCGCAAGGGGGGGAACGGGGGGTATTGGCTTTGGGGATTGGAGAAGGGCAAAATACAGTGCGAGGGGGAAGGCCTGGGAAAATTTAAAGGATGGCGGGGTTGGGGGAGGAAAATTGTAAAATTGGGCACAACTTTATATGGGGGACCCTTGGGATGTGTGAAACAGTTTAAAAGGGAAGGGGGGGGGTTCATGTAAAATGGGGCAGGGTTTGAGGCGGGGTTGCCCGTTTCACAAATATTTTTTCCCTTGTTTACAAAAATCCTTTTTATAGGGAAGGGGAAAAAGGTAAAATACAGGGGGGTTTAAGAGAGGACATCGAGGGGGGAGCCCCCGGTATCATTTTTTTATTTGAGAACAACTGCCCCTAGTGAGGGGGAGGGGGGGATTGGGGTCTGGAGAGATTATAGATGTTTTTGGGATGGAACGGGTTAGGGCATTTAAATGTAAAAATAAATCAAAGCTCATAGATGGTGAATGGATGGGCGAGGGGGCGGGGGGGGGATGGGGTGTGGTCGGGGCCCGGGGTGAAAATTTTTGGGGATTGGGGGTATTTTGGGTAATGCTAAATTTGGCAAAGGGAAAATAATTAAAAGGGAGGTGGAAGATAGGGAAATTGGGAAGATTTTTCGGGTTTAGGCCGACACATTTTACGTTGCACCAAAGGGTCATTGTGGTCAATGTGTTTTTTGTACACAAAAAAAGGGTTTTTGGGGCCCAAGTTTTGTACCCTTGGTTTTGGGGGTTTGTCCGGGGTTTTGTTGAGCAGTTTTCTTTTTAAAATTTTGGGGTTTTGGGGAGGGTTTTTGGGTTTAAAAAGGGGAGGGGGAAAACTTTTTCGGGTGGCCGGGAAGGGGCGGGGGTTAAAATTCTTTTGGGAAAAAAGGGTTGAAGTGCGTATATTTTAAACCCATGTGTTTTTAAGGGGGCCGGGGGGGGAAGGGGATGGGGGGTTTTGGGGATGCTGCGGGGAGATTTTTCGGAGATGGGGGAAGGGGACAAAAATTTGAAGAGGGTGAGGAGTTTTTGGGCGTCTATTAAAGAGGTCAAGAGCCGAGAAACAGGGGGTAAGGTCCAGGGAAGGAAGATATGGCCAGGGTGGTGTGGAAATGGGAGTGTACCCCCGATGTACCATGGGAAAGGGAACTTTTGGGGTTAAAAAAAAGGGTTACCACCCGGGCCACACGTGAGGGAGGTAAGAAAGGGGTTTTCTTCACGGTTATTGCCGCCCGGGGGTTTGTTTTATGAATTAGGCGAATAAGGGGTGGGGATGCCGGGTTTTGTGGGGTAGTTTAATCAGCTTTTCATGTAGTTTTTTTTTGGAAAAACCCGGGGGATTTTTCCCGGGAAGGAAAGGGAAATTTTTAACCCGGGATGGGGGGGGGAAAAAGGTTTGTGGGTTTTGAGAGCGCCATTTTAGATGTAGGAGGGGTTTTTGAAAAGGTTCAAAGGCAGTGGCTTACTTATGTTGATTTTGTATATATCAGGGGCAAAAAAGAAAAAAGGGGGCGAAAACGTAGGAGGCCCAAATAGAAACCCATTTTTTTATAAAACAAAGTTTCGGGGGTGGTGAAAGGGGGGGGAAAAGGGATTTCTCAAGGCTACAGGGACTTTTTTTTGAGGGTTTTAGGGCTTTATAAGGGGTTGGGTTTTTAAATTTCTATCAAGTGTCCCCGTCCCGTTGTGCTTCCGGGGTTTTCTCGGGGGGTTTTTTCAAACCGGGTGGGTTTTAATGTGCAAAATTTTAATTTGTGCCATCAACCCTATACAATCCCATCCCTCTAGCGCCGGGAACCCAAATTTTGGGCAAAACATTATATACTGACCAAAAAAGGGAAAATTTAAAATTTGTGCACTACCTGCAATTTTAACTGCCAAGGGAATAAAGGGCCCCTTTTCCCGTGTGCAAAAAAAAATTAATAAGAACTTTTTTTGTAAAGGGGAAAGCAAGTCCCCCTTTTCCCTTGGGTGTATACATTGTATATGTATACTACAGTGCCCCTGTATATAATGAAAAAGGGTTTAAAAAGTTCATTTAAAAACGGGTAAATTTGTAAATGAAGGGGATAAGCCTAAAAGGGCAGGTCCAAAAAGTCGCCAGAAACTTACCCACGGTCAGCGTTTTTAAAAATAATCTTCCGGCCTGCTATGTCCCGCATAAAATTCTATAAAACCAGTGAATAGCAAAATTTAACATGTTGTAGAAAAGCAAAAAAACCAGTTTATAAGGGTACTTATTTGGGGGGAGTGACTTTCATTTTTTTTTCTTTTTTTTTGAAATACCAAAACGTAAACTGGAATTTAATGAAAACCTTTTAGTTACCAGGGGCGCAATATACAAAACGAGAAGAAATTTTAATTACTAAAAGAAAAATGCCCTTTCCCTCCAAAATTTCCACCAGTAAACCTTTATGATAATATAGCATTTATTGGGGCGGAACGGAAAAAAAAAATAAAAACTAGATACGGGAATTGATAAAAAAGGGGTTGGGGAACGACCTTTCTCACTGAAAGGAGCTGCCAAAATCCCCCGGTTTCCCCCAAAAACGCAAGTTGACTTTTGAAATAAATTTCAATCACATATTACTCGGTAAAAATTTGGGAGGGGAGATATGGGGGGAGGTGAACTTTTCAGTTTAGGGGGAAAGGGGAAACTTGTCAGGGATGGGTCATGAAAGTTTGAGGGAATCATAGAATGATGAGGGAAAAAGAGTGGGGTCACTTTTGGGTCGTGGGACAAAGAACTTTGCCTTGGAGGGAAAGAGGGGAATGTTAAAGAGAGTATAGTTTTAAAACCCAAACCCCTTTTTATTGGGGGTGGAAAACGTGGGTGGAATGTTGCGCGGGAGAAGGCTGGAGGCAGTGAGATTCAAGTCCCGAGGGCAATTGTGGTGTAATATAATCAGAGAATTCGTAGTTTTGGGAAGTTAGGAAGGGGGTGCGGGTTAAACCAAAAATTTTTCCAGAGGGGTGAGGGGGGTTGTTGAGTGGTTTTTTTTTGGACAAAGTAAGAGAAAAGGAGCGAAACAGAAATACTTTTAAGAGTGGGATCATCTGGGAGTTTGGGAAAAACGGGTAGGGGTCGGCCTAGGAAAGGTTTGGGGGGAGGGGGGAAAAGGGGGTTTTTGGGGCAGGGGGTTTGGGCTTTCCACAGGCAGCGAGCGGGTTTTATAGGAAATGCGGGGACAAATGGGTTTTTTAAAACCTTTCCCTCCCGTTGGGGTGTGAGCAAAGGAACATTTAAAAAGGGATTCAGGGAAACCCGGGAGGCCGGGCTTTATCCTGGAGATGGGAAGTCCGTGCCTGCACTCTGAAGGAGGTGGCCCAATGTTGCAGTTGTTGTATGGGAAAGCACCCTTCCCGGGAAGACAGTGATGGGGGTGAAAGATGGTGAAAGTTTTTTTTTTTTTCGGGCCACCCCCGCCTTGGTGGGAAACGCCAGTTTTAAATAAAAAAAAATAGATAAATTTCCCCGTAGATCCTTTTATGTGTTTTCCCAAAAAAAACCCACCATATATTTTAAAAAGTGACCCCTGATCAATCCCGATCGACGGGGCCCCAACCCTTGACTGGGCCGAACCCTTTACTGGTTTTTAAACGGATTCCCTTGGACAATAAAGCAGACTTAAACGATGGGGGTTTTAGGCACCCTTTAAAAAAAACAAACCCAAAAAAATAAAACAAACGTGCAAAAGTAAGCGTCCCCAAAATTTCAAAACAGTTTTAAAAAACAAATACAAATACAGAGGGTTCATTTAAGGAGTTTTAATAAAAACAAGGGGGCTATGGAAATTAAAAGTAAATCAAAAACCTCAAATCATTATTAAGCTCGTGTAGCCCGCGGTCAATCAAACCAAAACCGGGGTTCCCCCATGGAAAAATTGTCATTTTTTTTGGAAATTGGTGTCATGCCCTTTTGCAATATCCAAGAACACTACAACAAAAATTAAAAAAGGGGAAAAGGTTTTTTGGGGATGCCCAAATAATAAATCTGTGGGCTAAAATCACAAGGGGATTAAAAGAGGACAACATCAAAGCGCTTTCCCTAGACAACCTGGAAGCTTCTACAACAGATGGGGGAAAATAAAAAGCTGGCTGAATGGGACGGCCCCTTTATTCGGCCCTGTAGTCAAAACGTAAGGGTGGAGGTGAAGTCCTGGTAGTCAGTAAAAAGGGGCTGATATGCTTTCCCCGGGGACAGTAAAAGGTGAACTGGGGGTGCTGTCCTGGGAGACAGTAATGGGAAGCTGGGGGTCCCGTCCCCCGGGGACAGTAAAGGGGAAGCTTTGGGGATTCCCGTCCTTGGGGAACAGTAATGGTGAAGCTGGGGGTGCTTTTCCTGGGAACAAAATGGGGAACGGGATTTTTTCCGGTAGTCGGAAATTTAAAACCCGGGAAGGGAAAACATTAAATGAAACCCCAAAGGGGCAGGGGCCGTAGAGGGAAAAAAGTGTAGTTCCCAAAATAAGATAAACCAATATTGGGAAAAATAGAAATTTCTGCAGGAAAAAGCAAACAAAAAAAGACCCACTACAAAGTGAGGATATATTAAACCCAAAAAAAACTGGGGGAGCCCATTGTTGGGGCTAAAGGATAGGGGTTAAACAGGGGAAAAACACCAACAGGAAAAAATCCCCAGAAACCCCAAATCAAACGGGAAAACCCAAACCTGTGCACGACTAACACTTGGTATCTGCAGGGATGGAAATCTGGAAAAAAAAGACGGGGACGGGCAAATAAGACCACCCTAAAAAAAAGCCATGGCCCCAAAAGACAACAGGGAAAAAGCAAACCTCCCTTCCTTTAAACTTTTTCACCCTGGGAAATGTTTCCTCTTTAGTACAGGGAAAAACTGCTATAACTTAAATTGCCAGGCACAAAAACCAAACAAAGGGGGCAAAAAGAAACAAAACATCCAGGCCAGGGGAAAAACCGGGGATCCCAGCCACTCAAGGGGGGGATTTTTTAGTGCCAGGAAGGGAAAAAAAAAACTGGGAGGGAAAAGGGAGAAAAACGTACAAACCCAAAACCAGTCCCTTCCTGGGGGTGGAAAACCCCCGTCCCATGGCCTCCCCCCAAACCAACAGAAACAAACTAATGGGGGGAAAAAAAAACCCCCCCCCGTACCAACAATACCAACCTTTCCCATGGGCATTCTTTTTTGCAAATATACAGGGGCCTAAAACCAGCAACAAACCCAAAAAAATCCTTTCAAAACCCTTGGGCTGCATGCAGAGGCAAAAGGGAAAATTTTCGGGTTTCACTGAAACCCCCCATAAAGGTCACTTTTAAAAACGAAAAATGGATCCCCCGGTTTTCAACCCATACAGATGGGGGACAGAGTGAACAGGGAAAAAGGGGGGGGGGGGTTTGGGCCCGTCTTGCAGATTCCCCCTTTTTTTTGCACAGAACTGCTTAAAAGCCTCAAAGGGGGTAAGGTGGGAAAATTTTTGCAGTAAAGGTCGAGAACCCAAAAACCAGTCATTGTGGGATCCCACAACCCCCCCGGATTTCAAAATCCCAGCAATTCCGGAACAGCGGTTTTAAAAAATTTTACCACTGTCTGGAAAATCTTTCCCCTCCGCACCCCCCCCTCTTGCTCCTGGGGATTTCAAAATTAAAGGGACCTAAAATGGAGGAATATAGCAAATAATATTGTTGCAGTAAAAAACACCAGGGAACAGCTCTGATGAAAAATCACACTCACACGACTTTTAAATCTCTGCCCCAAAATTATTTAAAAACCCGCAAAAATTTAAACCTACTAGACGGAAAACACTAACCTTTATCTTCCCCTAACAATGATGAACTGATAAAAATGTCACCATATCAAAAACAATAAACTCAGATCAAAAACCCTAAATTTAGGTTTAAAACAAAGATGCGTGGGGCCCCCAACCACAAAGAGACTAGGCAGGGGGGAGCCTTCAACCAAATTCAACTTTAATTAAAAAAACATAAAGTGGGCCCCAAATAAACCAAGTTTCCAACCCATATAAGCTGGGGAAAATATTTCTAACAACACGACCCCAAAATTATGCCTAAACAGATTAACTTGGTGGCACTCGATGTATTTCACAAGGAATTTTTCCTCTAAGAAAAAGGAGGAAGATGTAAAATAAAAGAGACAGGGCCCCCCCCTTTACAGGCGACGGGAAAAAAATAACAAGGCTAAAAAAAGGGCAAAAAAATCTAAAAGCGTAGGGGAAAACTGGTCAGAAAAATAACAAACATCAACTTAAACTAAAAAAATCTTATTGGGGGTCAGGGAAAAACGGGGAAAACTAAAAGCCCCAAAAAGAAAACGAAAAAAACCCCAAAATAAATTTTTTCCCTATGTCACAACCAAAAATCAAAAAAAACGTCCATAAATTGGGGCCCTACCTTTAAAAAAGATGGGGGGGCCACACAGAAAGACAAACAAGAAAATGAGTGAGCACTCAAGTCCCCCAAAAGGACTCAGGTTTTTTTGCAAGCCGGGTAACCAGATTGAAGCGAAGATCAAAAAATTTAAATTTTTTTTGGAAAGCCACAAAAATTTTAAAAACACAAGCCCTTTTTCCGATGTTATCCTGGGCGCCAAATGACTTTTGAACCCGGGGATAAATGGAAATGCCCATCACTCTGCCCCCGGGGCCCGACTCCCTGAAACTCCCTGTTCATCAAGAACCTTTCAAGAAGCCCCAATTTACAAGCCTTTTCCCCAAAGAGAGGGACAAGGACACGGGGGGCCCCACATTACTAAAAACAACAACATAGCCCCAAACCCCCCAAGGGGGCAGTAAAGCAAAACAAAGAAACCCACAAAAACCAAAAAGCAAAAAAACATCCCATTCATAAAAACTTGAAAGGTTTCCCCAAAACCAAGATCCCCACCCATCTAGAAACCCATCAGTTACACAACCCCGGGCAACATGGGGTTTTGAAAAGGTCGCTCCTGTCCCTTCCCCAACTATTGGATTAAATACACAAGGTCCAAAAAAGCCCAAAAAAAACAAAAAGAAAGCAATGTAAAATATACAACTTTGCAAAAGCCTTTTCCCAAATGTACCCCTGGGGTAATAGCGCACAAAAGCGTGTAAAGGGAAGAACCCCAAAAAAATCGTGTCATTAAAGGGTTTCTTTAGTCCCTTTTGACGGGGAGTGAAGGGACTTTACTAAGTTTTTTTCACGGCCCCGCTAGCTAGAATTTGTCCCCGAAAAAAAATTGCATTTGTGGCACCGTTTGGGGCCTGTGCTAACCTTTCCAAAAATGTAGAAATCTTATTGTGGGGTAACTGGCTAGGGCAACGCGACGGGGTGGGGTTTTGAGACCTAAGAAACCCCGGGTTCAATCCCGGCCGGGAATTTGGTTTTTCTAAAGGAATAACAGGAAAAGCGGGTCGATGGACTAAAAAACCCCCACTAACAAACACAGAAGAGTCGTCCAAAAAGTAAAGTCCGAGGGAGCTACGGGGAAAAGCTCTGTTCCACAAGGCACAGTACCGCTTTCCCCTCTTGTTTCCCCATCCTCTATCCGACATAGACAAGGGTTCACCCCCCGCACAAACCGGGGTTCCCTTTTTTGCTTGACACCCGAAAACCCGCATGACAGGTCTTCCTTGCAACACTGCAAGTCCCCGCGGACATTTAAACCCAAAACTTTCAGTGGGCTGCAGAAAAAAATATGAAGTTCAACGATGAGAAATTTTCCCCTTCTCAAATGGAAAAAACAGGAAATTAAATCTTTTCAGATACAAAACAAAATTTTGGCCACAAAAAAAGAGCGGGAAAAACCAACGTCAAAGACCTGGGGGTGAAAAAAAGTCGGGGGTTTTCACCTTCAAGGGCCATTAAAATTTTATCAATCGCACCTAAAAAAAAAGACAGGATGGATAAAGGGGAAAACCTTTAAAACTAGGGGGGCCAAGCCCATGATGACACTTTTTTCAGGTCCCCTTGTTCTATCTAGGCTGGAAAATTTTGCCCGCCACAAAAAGCACCTTTCAAGCAGGGGAAATTTCTGACCAAAAAAATGTACAAGAACCTTTACGGCCCCGCATTTGGAGATAAAAAACCTCAATTACCCGGGGGGCGCTTGAGGTTCCTAAACCTGTAATTTCCCCGGAACGCAGGCGGGAAGATACATTAATTTTATACACCTGGAAAAATCCCCAGAGGACTGACCGAAATTGCACACAAAAACACTCCAATTAAAAAAAGCAAAAGACTTGGGAGACGATGCAAACCCTCCCCCCCAAAGAAAAGCGGGGGGTCCAAATACAGTTAAGGACCCTACCTTAAATGTCAGGGGAAACCGGAAAGTTTAACTTCCTCCCACATACAAAAAGGGGGGTTTCCCAAAAACCCCGGGAGTCTTCAAGTTGGGACTGGACAAGCACCTAAAGTCGGTTCCTAAAAAGCCGGGCTGTGGCTCGTACTTGGTTTGCGTGCAGCCAACACCCAAAACCTGGTTAAACAGGGTCGATCCACCAGGACCTGGTTTCAAAACCGGGGCCCCGGGGCGTTTTTCCCCCGGAACTCTCTCCAGGAAAAACCCCGGGCAGGGGCCCCTGAAAGGCTGGGGCCCTTTCCCCGGGATGGGGGGGGGGTTGCCCAAAAAAAGATTGTGTGGGGTGTGGGGTTTTGGGAAATTTTTGGGGGAAAAAGGGGTTTTTTGTGATATTCAATGGGGAAATTCAATTGGGTAGTCCCCGGTGTTTTGCGAACACCCATGATTATAATTTATCTAAGGATTCCTTCATGTTTTGTAAGGATGTACATAAGCATGCTAGTATATAAGCATATTTTAACCTGTAATTATACATGTCTACCTATATATGAGCAATGTAACTTGTCATAATAATGAGGCATTCATACCTGTTTTTTAACTAGTGGAACGTTTTGGTATTGTATATAATGTAAGATCTTGCCTGGGGTGTTTTTGCCTATATATTGTAACAGATGTTTTTTCACATTTTCATTATATATGTTCAAGTAAATGAGTTTTTGATCTTGTGTATAGCCAGGTGAAACTGGACAGTTTTCACTTGGGGGGGGGGGTAGGAGTGTAAGTAATCTCTGCAATAGCAGGTCATATGAAACACATGTCATTATTTTAGATGTCTAATGTTGTCCTTTCTCTGTAGGATGTGATGTATAGATTATCTCCGACAGTGTAATCTGTCTGCAGGAGGAAATAATGCGTAAATTTATTTATTATTGTAGTAGGTTTATGTATATAGCGTGTTTTTAGGGTGATATATATTATAAGACGCTAATTACCATCAATGACTTGGTGGTTATGAGTGGTGACGGCAGACACAATAGGCATGTGGGAGGATGGGTTGAAGTGTCAGCGGTAGTGTCTTAAACCCACCACCGTGCACGATATTAATTATTACCATAGGGTATATGAGGGTAGGGTGGATTGTACTCTATGGTGGATGTGAGCCATCAGGTTCAGACATTCCTTGTATTATAGTGTCAGCCGTTTAGCTGGCTGGATTGTGTTTATATATTTTGTCATTGAAGTTTTTAATGCTTTTACAAATGTATAAGAGATTTGTCACTGTGTATCTAAGGTGAAAGTGGCACGTTTTCATGGGGGGGGGGGAGTGTAAGCATTACTGGGTAGGTTCTATCGTTTTTTATATGAACACCTTTTCATGTGAAGCACAGTACGTACAAGCGGTGTTTGATTTGAGTGCAGCAGCCAGTTCTGTCATTATATATGTGCTTCTTCAGTATTTGTGTAGTCACAGTTGATTATTGTTCACTGCCTGTATCTTGTTACATATTGATTATGTACCCATATATTTTTGTACCTGAGCTTTAAATAAAATATAAAAAAAAATAATCCTACACCACCTGAAAACACTTCTGGAGCAGGGGCACGGACATTCGCCTCTACCCCAGAACAACAGATATTAGAGCCAGCAAATAAACCCCCCTAAATTCCACCAATACGACATTTGTCTTTGCAAACATACAGGGTCTAAAGCCATCAAAAAGCAACAAAATTCCTTACATCAAGAGACTGCTCACGGAGTCAAATGCAATGTTTGCAGCATTCACAGAGACCCACATAAAGGATCATTATGACAACGAAATATGGATCCCAGGTTATAACCTATTCCGATGCGATAGACTAAATAGGCAACAAGGGGGAGGGGGAGGGGTTGGCCTGTATGTCACAAAGTCGCTCATTGGCACAGAAATACTAAACACCTCAAATGATGTAGTTGAAGTTTTGGCGGTAAAGATCGAAAACCAAAACCTTGTCATTGTGGTAGTATACAAGCCTCCAGATGCAACTTCCCAGCAATTCCAGGAACAGCTTGAGAAAACTGACCACTGTCTGGAAAATCTCCCAACTCCTGCCCCAAACATCTTACTACTAGGAGATTTCAACTTGAGCAAACAATGTTTTAGCAGAGATCACCCCGGGAGGCAGCTCAGATGAAAATTCACACACACACGAACTATTAAATCTCTGCAACAAATTCACCTTAAACCAGCAAATAGTAGAGCCTACAAGACTAGAAAATACGCTGGACCTCATCTTCGTACGTCAGCTTGCGTGCGGCCAGCAGTAACAGCCTGGTTGATGTTACGAAAAACGTGATTTCTAATAAGCTTAGAGATCTCCAGTGAATACTAGAAAGGAATGCCCTTCTAGCATCCAGCCTGTTACTGGGTTTTGTAACAAGTATTGGTGGCCCGGTGGTCTGGTGGCTAAAACTCCCGCTTCACACACTGAGGGCCCGGGTTCGATTCCCGGCGGGTGGAAATTCCGACACGTTTCCTTACACCTATTGTCCTGTTCACCTAGCAGCAAATAGGTACCTGGGTGTTAGTCGACTGGTGTGGGTCGCATCCTGGGGGACAAGATTAAGGACCCCAATGGAAATAAGTTAGACAGTCCTCGATGACGCACTGACTTTCTTGGGTTATCCTGGGTGGCTAACCCTCCGGGGTTAAAAACCCGAACGAAATCTTATCTTATCTTATCAGTATCCTGGTCCAATTATCCATTAGAATTCAGTAAGATTCAATAGTGCTTCAGGATTACAACTGGTAGGCTACTAACTAAAGAAATTAAAATTTAATAAGTTTATTAATAATAAAGATGTCTAGGAGTATATTATCAAAGTAAATTAATTTAATATAAACAAAATAAGAATAATCACTTCTCTCATGTACAGTAGTATTGTGCTGAAGGTACATATCACATCTTAATGGCTTTTAAGCACCGTCTGGTACATTGTTAACATTTAATAACATAATACAAATATGTACAAGTTTGTGTGTATGTGTGTAAGTGCTCTAAGTAGTTCGCTATGTCTCAAAACTCGACTAGACTTAAACAGTGACTGACTAAAAGTCCTCACATAAACTAACTTCTTGACCAACCTGGCAATCAGAACAGCTTGCTTGAACAATAAAACGACTGATAAGCCAAACAGCAATATAACAAGCAACAGCAACACAGAATCAGGAACAAGGAAATAATATAATGATACTAAGTAGTGACCATCTGCAGATCCTCCACAAAAGTCACAAAACTCCCATACTCCCGAATCTAAGTTCAGCATTAGAAATATCCCCGACTGTGACAGTGCACAGATACCAGTACAAATTAGGTCAGAAGCTACAGCTCAGGACCTAAGTTTCTCAGAGTGTCTATACGACACACAACCTCAGTACAACGTCGAAAATCACTAAGTCTAGGCAATGTTCTGTGAATAGAGTTACACAGAACCAGCTTGGCCCGGTGGCCTGGTGGCTAAAGCTCCCGTTTCACACACGGAGAGCCCGGGTTCGATTCCCGACGGGTGGAAACATTTGACACGTTTCCTTACACCTGTTGTCCTGTTCACCTAGCAGCAAATAGGTACCTGGGTGTTAGTCGACTGGTGTGGGTCGCATCCTGGGGGACAAGATTAAGGACCCCAATGGAAATAAGTTAGACAGTCCTCGATGACGCACTGACTTTCTTGGGTTATCCTGGGTGGCTAACCCTCCGGGGTTAAAAATTCGAACAAAATCTTATCTTATCTTATCTTATCACGTCTTGTCGGAAACCAAGCCAAACAGAAAGAGCGCAGCCCAGGCCCATACAGACTACTCCAGGCGAGGTGTGATCACCCCCCTGATCACGTGACTCCGTGCTGCTGCTGCCCAGCAACACCGAGAAGCCGGCAGGGAAACGAGCAACGAGCGATAATTACAGTAGTTAAACAATCAAGACTTGAACTATGAGCACTGAATAATATATATAAATGTTACATCCTACCTAATAAATATAATTAAGTCAAATAATAATATAAAGCAATATATTTATGATTTAGCTATTATCGCAGATATAGGCAATATAAAATTATATGAACAGGTAATATACATTATATACGCTGTGACCCATTCAAGGGTCGTAATAGTTGATCAGACCTTGATCCACCATGAGGCCTGGTCTCAGACTGGGCTGCGGGGGCGTTGACCCCCGAAACCTTCTCCAGATAAACTCCAGGTAATAGCTCCTGGTCCTGCCTCTTCAGTAGTCACTACTAGGTCCACTCTCCCTGCTCGATGAGCTTCATCGTACCTCTTCTTAAAGGTGTCACTAGGCCTAGTCACAGACCGGGCCACGGGGGCGTTGACCCCCGGAACTCTCTCCAGGTAAACTCCAGGTATGTATGGTACCTGCCTCCACTACCTCACTTTCCAGACTATTCAACTTCTTGACAACTCTATGACCGAAGAAATACTTCCTAACATCCCTGTGGCTCATCTGAGTCTTCATCTTCCCATTGTGACCCCTTGCTGCGGTGTCCCATCTCTGGGACATTCTGTCTCTGTCCACCTTGTCGAGTCCTCTCAGTATTTTATATATCGTTATCATGTCGTCCCCTGTCCCTCCTGTCCTCTAGTGTCGTCAGGTCGAGTTCCCTTAACCTCTCCTCGTAAGACATGTCCCTTAGCTCCGAGACTAGTCTCGTTGCAAAGCTTTGCGTTTTCTCTAGTTGCTTGACGTGCTTGACCAGGTGTGGGTTCCAAACTGGAGCTGCATTCTCCAATATGGGCCTGACGTACACGGTGTACAGGGTCCAGAACGAGTCCTTATTGAAATGCCGGAATGGTATTCTTAGGTTTGCCAGTCTCCCATATGGTGCAGCAGTTATTTGTTTGATGTGCGCCTCGGGAGATGCGTTCGGTATTATACGCACTCCGAGATCCTTTTATTTGAGTAAGATTTGTAGTCTTTGGTCTCCTAGACTGTACTCTGTCTGCAGTCTTCTTTGTCCTTCCCCAATCTTCATGACTTTGCACTTGGTGGGGTTGAACTCCAGGAGCCAGTTGCTGAATCAAGCCTGCAACCTGTCGAGATCCCTTTGTAGTCCTGCCTTGTCCTCCTCTGACTAAATTCTCCTCATTAACTTCACATCTTCTGCAAACAGGGACACTTCTGAATCTATGCCTTCCTTCATGCCATTTACATGTACCAGAAACAGAGTAAGTAAGTTTATTCAGGTATACACAAATACAGTTACATAGAATTATCATACATAGCAGCATATGTGTAGAGAACCTAGGATAACCCAAAAAAATCAGACAGAGTGACTTATTTCCATTGGGGTTCTTTTACCTTATTATTATAATATAAAGGTTATAATATTTTCTTATTATTCTGGTCCTAGGACTGGCCCTTGGGGAACCCTTGTCTTCACAGGCGCCCACTCTGACACCTCGTCACGTACTATGACTCACTGATACCTTCCTCTCAGGTATTCTCTGATCCATTGCAGTGCTTTCCCTGTTATACCTGCCTGGTCCTCCAGCCTTTGCACCAATCTCTTGTGTAGAACTGTCAAAAGCCTTCTTGCAGTCCAAGAAAATGCAATCTACCCACCCTTTTCTCTCTCTTTTCTTACTGATGTCACCTTGTCAAAGAACTCTAGCAGGTTTGTGAGACAGGATTTCCCGTCTCTGAATCCGTGCTGGTTGTCGTTTATAAGCGTGGTGGACCACTTTTCTCTGTGGTCCACCACTCTTCTCCTGATAGTCTGCATGACTCTGCATATAATACATATCAATGACACTGATCTGTAGTTTAATGGTGTGTGTCTGTCTCCATTTTTTAAGAACTGGGACTACATTTGCTGTATTCCATACCTCTGGTAATCGTCTTGTTTTGATAGATGTGTTGAAGATTGATGTAGGTGAAACCTTAATTAAAATTTATCACGCCATAACCTGTATCTGTTTTTAAGTAGTCTTTAAGCATTAGCATTAGTCTACCCGAAATGCTCATGCATGCTAATAGCCTTCTTTGTACCAACAATATTTTATTACATATAAATTATATATTATATGCTATGCAAAGAAATAAAATGTTAAAATTTATAGGATACTTAACTGTTGTGTATGTGTTTTACTTATCTACGTGGCCCTGTCTGGCATGGGCCAGTAAGACCTGTCTGGCATGGGCCAGTAAGACCTGTCTGGCATGGGCCAGTAAGACCTGTCTGGCATGGGCCAGTAAGACCTGTCTGGCATGGGCCAGTAAGACCTGTCTGGCATGGGCCAGTAAGACCTGTCTGGCATGGGCCAGTAAGACCTGTCTGGCATGGGCCAGTAAGACCTGTCTGGCATGGGCCAGTAAGACCTGTCTGGCATGGGCCAGTAAGACCTGTCTGGCATGGGCCAGTAAGACCTGTCTGGCATGGGCCAGTAAGACCTGTCTGGCATGGGCCAGTAAGACTACATCAGTACTATTGCCGTGAGTTTTAGGACTCACTCGCCATGGGTTCGAATACCCATAGTCCACCGTCAGTGTTATATTGTCATAAATTTGTGCCCCCCTAAAATTCTAATACTCCAACTACTTTTAATTGTCATTGTTGTATTCAACGACCATTCTACCTCATAGTCTTAATTGTATTTAATATCTACAGAATCTATCTCCTTTTTTACAACTTACCACATCACTGTTCCATCTTATTTTTTTATAAACTAACCATAACTTGTCTTCAATAATTCTACCTCACTTTAAAAAATACTCAATTGCCCAATTTTATTCTAAATCCCTATTATTGCCCAATTTTTTAACTTTAAACTTTTTGATCAAACTTATTGTAAAACTTCTTTTATTGACCATTTTTAATTCCATACTTTTTTTAACCTTTAGTATTTTCAACTACAACTTTTATATCATCCTGTCTACCATCTTACTAGCATATTTAAAAACCCCAAGTCATTGCCATTTTTATTTTTTTTCATTTTTTTATTATTATTTTGCTACCTTAATTTGTGTATTTTTATCCTGTCAATTTAAATCTAATTATACTCTAATTCTTGTAACAAACTTATATAAGACCTTAGTGCAATTACAATTGAGAGTCTTGTTCCTTTATTATATTATTAATTAATCACAGTTTACTCTAGCTCATTCTAGCCCCAATACATAGTCAATACCAAATTCACTATACTAGACCATAGTGCAATTACTAGTGAGAGACTGGTGCTATTTGTAATTTGTATTGTTTTTATTATTAGACTAAACCTAGTTGTACAATACTCTTTCTAGCTCAATACATAGTCAATACCAAATTCACTATATTAGACCATAGTGCAATTACTAGTGAGAGACTGGTGCTATTTTTAATTTGTATTTTTATATTATTAGATTAAATTCAGTTGTACCATAGCTCATTCTACCTCAAGACATAGTCAATACCAAATTCACTATATTAGACCAAAGTGCAATTACTAGTGAGAGACTAGTGCTATTTTTAATTTGTACTTTTATATTATTAGATTAAACCTGTTGTACTTTAGCTCACTCTAGCTCAAAACATAGACTCCACAAAAGTCATTATTAGACCTTAGTGCAATTACAAGAGGGGGTCTTGTTCTAGATCGACACCATGCCTAACCCTTCTAGGGTAGGGTAGGTGCCTGAGTCCGAGCTTTTAGCTCATAAGACTGTCATTCCCATTTGCTCCCTTGGGGCGGGGATGGCAGACCAGAGATGCCTAGCTTGTGGCTAGGCCTGGGGACAGTTGGTCCCAAAGATGAGGAGGTACTTGTGCCTCCTCCCATGGGAGACTTAGGTCTCAGACACTCCCTAAAGAGGGAGCCAAGGCCGGGCCACCACTTGGAAAAGGCCCGGGCCGGGAGAATACCGGCTAATCTTTAATAATAATAATCTTGTTCTATTTTTAATTTGTATTTTTATATTACTAGTTTATACCTAGTTGTACTTTAGTTCATTCCAGCACAACACATAGACAACATCAACTTCATTATGTGTAGTAGTGACTATACCCTACATGACCAAAATACTCTAGCTATATACTTGTCCAAACTTCCTACCACTACAGATATCAGAAAGTAGAACTCAACACACAACTCAGGAAAAAAAAATAACCATAATTTAAACCTAGAAGATGATTGATCACGTTGACCCTGATCTAAACCTCCATAATCTGACACCCAATCAAAAACCTATTGGGAAAGTAACTCCCTTTTTTTACACAGCATCACAAGCCACCACTATCCTAAACAATGCTAAAGTCTATCAGTACTTAACTACAAACATCAGGTCCTTAAGCAACACTATGATGACCTCCTAGCACTCCTTGAATCACTAAAGACACCCTTCTCCTGCATTATTCTTACTGAGACCTGGCTTAAGCAGGACAAAATTTAGATATCTACCCTCTACCAGGATACACAGCAATTCACAACTGCAAAAACAAACCAAGTTGGGGGTGGTATTGCAATCAAATTACTCAAAACCAATTATCTTGTCTTAGCACCACTTGCTTTAGTGATGAATATGGGAATTTACATTTTTGCTAATTTTACTGTAAAAAACCTTAAGACGCCTATAACAATCGGTGCCATTTACCGGATACACTCACACAAACATCCCAAAATTTCAGTGAGAAATTAAAGTCACTAATAACAAACAGACAAATGAATAAGCACCACCTTCCTTAGCTGGGGGCTTCAACATCAACCTTGGCTTACTAGATGACAGCCTGTAACTGATTTCATCAACAATTTTGAACAACACACTTCTCATACCAACAATAACTAAACTAACCCGGCTCACTGAGACAAGTGCAAACCAAATAGACCAATATGGACCAATACTAGCCCCCTTAAATCAGGGATAATTTACAGATAGCACTACAGACCACTACCCTACCTTCCTCCTGACAAACATTAGTAAACCACCACTTGAATACAACAAAGTCTCATTTAGACTCCATGACGAGGCCCAGTAAGGAAGTTCACAGCTGACCTAGAGACTGTTGATTGGCCTACAGAATTCTCCAAGGCCAATGGTATTGATGAACTGGACAGACATTTTTCTTAACAAATTACTTTTGAAATATACAAAAAAACATTGTCCTATAAAAACAAAACAGATCACAAACAAACGGCTTGGTTGCCCATGGCTAACCCGCACCATTCTGAAAATCCATTGACAAGAAACACCAATATGAAAAGCAATATAGACAGGGCTTAATACACAAAGATACTCTTAAACACTATTCATCAGCTCTCACCAAAGTGATAAAAAAAGCCAAAACAACTATACTACTCCAGTAGATTCACCAGACACTGAGGAGATATAAAAAAGACCTGGAAAACACTCTCTCAGATTCTAGGGACCCAACAAACTGAAAAAAAACCAAGAATTTGTCCTACTAAACCTAATGAAACACCACTTACATCCCACTGACACAGCTAACAAGATAAACGACTTCTTCTCAAACATAGGATCTAATCTCGCCAGTAAAATCCCACATACCAATGCCCATGCCGGGGACTACCTAGATGGAAATTTCCCCAATTCCTTCTATCTTGCACCAACTGAGCCCACGGAAGTCATTGAGATCATAAATCACTTAAAAATAACTCGGGGAATCTGTCTCATGTCCCCACCATTACTGTACAAGGGGAGCGGCCCCTGTCCTTTCGCATACTATTTCATTACTTTTTAACAAGTCAATAGAGACTAGCACCTTCCCGAAACTACTCAAGATGGCAAGGGTTACACCAATACATAAAGGTGGTGACCCAAAAGACTTAAACAACTATAGGCCAATATCTAACTTACCATTGCTATCCAAAATCTTTGAGAAACTCGTGCACAGGAGACTGTATTCATTTATAAAAGGCTCAAAACATACTCAACCCCTTTCCAGTTTGGATTCAGGAAAATAAAAGCACAAATGATGCAATCATAAAAATGATAGATCTGCTTTACACAGATTGGAAAATAAAGGAAAATCCACTAGGAATTTTTATTTACCTAAGAAAAGCTTTCGACACAGTAAAACCACGACCATCCTACTCCACAACTTGATTTACTACGGTATAAGAGGCCATGCGCTTGCTTATTTTCAAATCTTAAAATTACTAATTTGGGATCAGTACGTCACCATTAAAGACACAGCATCAGCAACACGGCCACTTGATACTGGGGTTCCACAGGGAAGTGTCCTTGGTCCCCTGCTCTTCCTCATATACATCAATGACCTTCAAACGTATCCCAACACCTGAAAACCCATTCTCTTTGCTGATGACACGACTTATGTCATCTCTCACCCTAATCTTGCCACCCTCAACACCATTGTGAATGAGGAGCTGATTAAAATATCGACTTGGATGACAGCCAATAAACTTACGCTTAACACTGACAAAACCTACTATATTATGTTTGGTAGCAGAGCAGGAGATGCACAAATTAACATTAAGATTGACAACACTCTAATTACCAGAAATAATGGGGGAAAATTCCTAGGCTTATACCTTGACAACAACCTGAATTTCAGCACCCATATCCAGCATATAGCCAAAAAAGTATCCAAAACGGTTGGGATCCTCTCCAAGATACGATACTACGTGCCGCAAAATGCCCTTCTCACACTATACCACTCACTTATCCATACCTCACCTATGCTATTTGTGCTTGGAGATCAACTGCAGCAACACACCTAAAGCCAATAATAACACAACAAAAAGCTGCAGTAAGAATAATCACTAAATCCCATCCCTGGCAATGCACCCCCCCACTCTTCATAGATCTAAACTTGCTCCCAGTTCAGTACATCCACACTTACTACTGTGCAATCTACATCTACAGGACCTTAAACTCCAATATCAACCTTGACCTAAAACACTTTCTTGGTAGTTGTGACTGAACCCACAGGCATAACACCAGACACAAACATCTCTACGACATTCCCCGTGTCCGACTAAACCTTTACAAAAATTCAATGTATGTCAAAGGCCCTAAAATCTGGAATACCCTACCTGAGAACTCAAGAACTGTAGACACATTCATCACCTTCAAAACTACCATTAGAAAACATCTTATCTCCCTGATACACCCTGTCAACTAACTACACGAATACCACCTGGTGGTTCACACTTACACTCACTCACTCATTTGACCATAAACAGAAATATTAATCTCAGTCTTAAAATAATGAATCCTGTGATACTCCAATACTGAAACTATGTCCTGTGCCAAAACAAAAGCATTCACATTGCTAAACTCACAAACTAGTATTTAGTCACTTAGCCATAATACCAACTTACCTCATAATTTGTAATATTCTACAATTAAGAATAAAACTAAGTGTGCCCGAAATGCCTAGCCATGCTAAGCGTTCTAGTGGCACACTCTGTAATCACAATTTTACTACATGTAAACCAAACAATAACCAAATTTCTGGGACTCTGGTGGCCTGGTGGTTAACGCTCTCGGTTCACACGGCGAGGGCCTGGGTTCGATTCCCAGCCAGAGTAGAAACATTGGACGTGTTTCTTTCCACCTGTTGTCTATGTTCCCCATCAGTAAAATGGGTACCTGGGTGTTAGTCGCCTGGTGTGGGTCGCATCCTGGGACACTGACCTAATTTGCCCGAAATGCCTCCGGAGCATAACAAGGGACTTTCTATATAGTAATATGTCATTGTAATCAGCTAGGACTGTATACCCTGTACATGTACTTGTAGTAAAATAAAGATATTAAACTCAGCATTGTAATCCTTATAGAGAATAAACTTTGAATTTGAATTTGAATACCCAAGGCCTGCTGCTTATGGGTTCATACAGTCCTTAGACCGTTGTGACCTTTAATACCCAACAATAAACAAGGTGAGGACCGTCACGGACCTTAGTCCCAACAATATAACATCAACAATTGTGGCGAGGTATAATTCTACTGTTTATAGAACTTATGTAGGATTCTCATTGCTTTTATACTGTAAATATGTATGAATAACACTTATCCAGTCATCCTGAAGTGTAGTGCTAGATATTTATCCTGTTTTAAATGCCCTGAATTTAGGAATTTTATTGTAAAGATTTTTCGAAACTGCGTGTGAATTAAATGTTTTAATATAGGCTTGTGGGTATATAACGCAAAAAATACAATGACCACACGATATATACATCGAGAAGTGTGTGTCATTCAGTGTATATACACAGAGTGTACTTTAATATTTCAGGTATTAAAGTATTCTTGAGTGGTAGTTGACTGACAATGTTAATAACCCTAGCGTAGGATTTTATCCCAGTTAACTAACCATTACAGTGACCTTGAGGACATACACTTGTTAGGAGCACATAAAAAGTACATTATGTGTAATATGGTATCACTGTCACGTTATATATATATATATATATTCACTAAGTGTTTTATCCTACATTGGCTTATATTTTGTGGTGTCTTACAGTCCAGTTTCACCGTATGTTATTCTCTCTATTCACTCTTACTTGACTTATTGATTACTTTGTTTGGTCCTGTATTCATTCTTAGTTGACTTATAGTATTGATTAGTTTAGTTTTAATCTCAGTAATAATAATAATAATAATAATAATATAAATATATCTTTATTTACTACAAGTACATGTACAAGGTATACAGGTCTAGCAGACATCAATAACATACTACTATATAGAAGGCTGCTTGTTATGTAGAGCATTTCGTGTAAATTAGGTCAATTTCCTTCCAGGATGTAACCTACACCAGTCAACTAACACCCAGGTACCTACTTACTGCTAGGTAAACAGTGACAGCAGGTGTCCTAAGGAATCACGCCCTAATGTTTCCACCCCTACCAGGGGATCGAACCACAGACACTTAATGTGTGAGCCCCTCAAGGGAGATTCCTTGATGCTGGTGAGGGGCTCTTGATCTAGGGAATTGGATCTGTGCTCCAGTTCCCTGAATTGAGCCTGAATGCCTCCCATCCCCCCACATGTGCTGTATAATCCTACAGGTTTAGTGCTCCCCCTGATTCTAATAATAATAATAATAATAATGTGTAAGCTGAGGCCACTTCCAATCATACTATGAGATGCTATCAAAGGAAATAAATCTCATTAGGTTGTCCTGGGTTTATTTCTACATAATTACTATACATATATAAAATCATTGTAAAAGTTGAAAATTATGTGTGAGGCATAAACGTTTACGTAAGCCATATATGTGGCAGTATATATAAGTAGTTTATATTTCATCTTAAACAGTTATATATGATGGATGCCTGAACCTAGGATAGTCATACAGTTCCTTGTAAGAATTTAAATTGAGGCCATTATGTTGTTTACCTCATTCATTCTCACACACCCTTTGAGGGTGTGCGAGCTCCTGATTCGAGGAATTATATATTGTTCTGGGTGCTTGTGGTTTGGTTGTGGGTGCTCGTGGCTTGGTTGTGGGTGCTCGTGGCTTGGTTGCGGGTGCTCGTGGCTTGGTTGCGGGTGCTCGTGGCTTGGTTGCGGGTGCTCATGGCTTGGTTGCGGGTGCTCGTGGTTTGGGGTTGCGGGTGCCCCGTGGCTTGGTTGCGGGTTGCTCGTGGTTTGGGTTTTGCGGGTGCTCGTGGCTTGGTTGCGGGTGCTCGTGGCTTGGTTGCGGGTGCTCGTGGCTTGGTTGCGGGTGCTCGTGGCTTGGTTGCGGGTGCTCGTGGCTTGGTTGTGGGTGCTCGTGGCTTGGTTGTGGGTGCTCGTGGCTTGGCTGTGGGTGCTCGTGGCTTGGCTGTGGGTGCTCGGGGCGGGTTGTGGGTGCTGGGTGGCTTGGTTGTGGGTGCTCTTTGGCTTGGTTGTGGGTGCTCATGGCTTGGGTTGTGGATGCCTGGCTTGGTTGTGGGTGCTCGTGGCTTGGTTGTGGGTGCTCATGGCTTGGTTGTGGGTGCTCATGGCTTGGTTGTGGATGCTCATGGCTTGGTTGTGGGTGCTCATGGCTTGGTTGTGGGTGCTCTTGGCTTGGTTGTGGGTGCTCTTGGCTTGGTTGTGGGTGCTCATGGCTTGGTTGTGGGTGCTCATGGCTTTGTTGTGGGTTCTCATAGTTTGGTTGTGGGTGCTTGTGGCTTGGTTGTGGGTTCTCATAGCTTGGTTGTGGGTGCTTGTGGCTTGGTTGTGGGTGCTTGTGGCTTGGTTGTGGGTGCTCATGGCTTGTTTGTGGGTTCTCATAGCTTGGTTATGGGTGCTCGTGGCTTGGTTATGGGTGCTCATGGCTTGGTTGTGGGTGCTCATGGCTTGGTTGTGGGTGCTTGTGGCTTGGTTGTGGGTTCTCATAGCTTGGTTATGGGTGCTCATGGCTTGGTTGTGGGTGCTTGTGGCTTGGTTGTGGGTGCTCATGGCTTGGTTATGGGTGCTTGTGGCTTGGTTGTGGGTTCTCATAGCTTGGTTGTGGGTGCTCGGGGGGCTTGGTGGTGGGTCTCATAGCTTGGTTGGGGGTGCTTGTGGCTTGGTTGTGGGTGCTCTTTGCTTGGTTGTGGGTTTCTCATAGCTGGTTTTTGGGTGCTTGTGGGCTTGGTTGTGGGTGCTCGTGGCTTGGTTGTGGGTGCTCTTGGCTTGGTTGTGGGTTCTCATAGCTTGGTTGTGGGTGCTTGTGGCTTGGTTGTGGGTGCTTGTGGCTTGGGTGTGGGTGCTCTTGGCTTGGTTGGGGGTTCTCAAAAGCTTGGTTGTGGGTGCTTGTGGTTTGGGTTTTGTGGGTGCTCATGGCTTGGTTGTGGGTGCTCATGGCTTGGTTGTGGGTGCTTGTGGCTTGGTTGTGGGTGCTTGTGGCTTGGCTAGTAATATCCTGAGCTCACACACGGACGGGTCTGGAATCAACCCCTACCTGGAGGGTATTCCAGGGATCAGCGCCCCCGCAGCCGGTTCATGACCAGGCCTCCTGGGGGGATAAGAGACTGATAAATGAGGCTGTTACTGCTGGCCGCACGTAGTCCAACATACAAACCCAACCCGGCTGAAATTTAGCACTGACCCCGGCACTGGTGAAATGTTTGGCTGTTTCCTTGCACTTGCTGCCCTGTTCATAGTGTGGGTTACATCCTGAGGAAGAACATTAAAAGGACTCCAGTAAAAATCATACAGTCCCCGATGACACACTGACTTTATTGGGTTATCCTGGGTGTCAATTAAAAATCTGAACAAAATCTTATCTTAGCTAGATTACCTCCCGTTTCCATATGGGTTACGAGGGCAGAAGAGCTTTCAAAACTGGTCACAGATAAAGTATGAGGAATTGTATTAATGAATTTCAAAAATATGGGACAAAATCCCCTGGGTCACTTGATTTGGAAATGATTTTGGTTACAGAATTGTCCATTACTGATATGATCAGAGCAGAGCAAGCTCATCTCTGTCAACCACAATTACCATTACCAGCCACCCATCTTCCCCATTTAGTCAATTAAATAAAGGTTTTTACATATTGCGTTTAACCCTTTTGCTGTCTTTTACGTAGATCTAAGTTGTAGACACCAGTGTCACTCATATAGATCTCCATTTTAAGCAGTGATCTCAGATATGCTGTGAACAGTAAATTTAGATCTACACATGAGAGAATGGGTTTGTGCACAGTATGCAAAGAAATCCTGCCCCTTGCAGTGCATGATGGGAAAAACAAATCTCTGACCTTGTCTTCAATTTAAAATAGGGATTTTTAATTTTTTCTAGGATGTTTTTTATGGTTTTATTGGCTTTTTCGTGGTATCAGTTGATAGAAGACATACTACTGCAATAGAGAAGATTTTGGTTGGTTTTAGGACCACAAGTAGCTTGAAATAGGGCTCATACTGGTTGATATATTTGACTTTCTACGATTTGCTTGAGAAAGGGTAAGGTCCCCATACCTTCTCCTTCTGATCTGTTTTATGGGTTTTTGATAAGTTTGTTTTAATTATTGGGATGCCCTAAACCACGACCAGTCATAACCGGTTATATTTTATTAATTCGAGAAATAGGGTAAAACACTGATTTTTTGGGGGGTGTAGTAAGTTTATTTAAGTACAGGTACACATAAATAGTTACATAAATTAGCATACATAAGTAACATATGTGTAAATTACCTAGGATAACCCAACAAGGTCAGATGATAATGGATTCAAAATGGAGGGCAGGTAAATATAGGAGAGGCCTGGGATTATGATTAGTGGCTGGAATACATACAGTGTTTATTTTGGACTCTGTTTTTCAATATGGTTTTGTTGAATTTTTTGTAAAATTGGCCAAAATATTGACTTCTGTGCACTTTATAGTGCAGTTCTAATATTTGAATGGTTGGTTTCTTGTACTCAGTCAATAGAACAGAAAGCATACTAGTAAAATAGCTAAGACTTTGACCAAATTTAGCAGTGTAATTGGCTTAATCCTTTCAGGGTTTCGGCCGTACTAGTACATTTTACGCACCAGGGTTTTTAACGTACTAGTACGTCTAAATTCTAGCGCCCTCAAATCTAGTGAGAGAAAGCTGGTAGGCCTACATATGAAAGAATGGGCCTATATGGTCTGTGTGCGCGGTATAAAAAAAATCCTGCAGCACACAGTGCGTAATGAGAAAAAAAAAAATTTGACCGTGTTTTTGGATTAAAACAGCGACTTTGCACTGTATTTTCGTATGGTATTTATTGTTGTATTCTAGTTTTCCTGGTCTCATTTTATAGAATGGAAGACATATTACAGAAATTGAGATGATTTTGACTGGTTTTACAAAGAAAAGTACCTTGAAATTGCACTCAGAGTAGCAGAAATGTTTGATATTTACCCAAGTTCAAAAGTAAACAAATCATGCTACGCGTCCAATACATGTCAACTGGTGAGTCTAATATTCATTCACAGGTGTGCTGATAATATTTATACCATTTCTACACCAATGCAGTAGTCAGCATAACAGTAAATCTTCTATTTTTTTGTGAGAATAAAAATTCAAAGTGGAAAGCAAAAGAATGTAAGAGGGGCATGGGGACGTGACTAATGAACAGGAGAAATGTTATTTTAGTGCCAGGAATGTCTTTCTTGTTTATTCTGGACCCTATTCGGAAATTGGCATCTTTTGAAATTTGTGTGAAATTGGCAAAATTGCTAAATTCTGACAACTGTATTGGATAGTTAAAATCGGTAAATGGGTGGTTTCTTGTACTCATTCGATAGAAAAAATGGAGTTCTAGCGAAATAGTTATGATTTTTGTCGACAAGTACACTGGAATTGGTCGAAAATAGGGCTCAAAGTGGGCAAAATTGTCACTCCGTAAACATCGTCGAGACCGCTAACTTTGCGAGAGCATAATTCCATAAGTTTTCCATCAAATTTCATACTTTTGGTGTCATTATGACCGGGAAAATATTCTCTATCTTTTCATAAGAAAAAAAAATTTTTTTTTTTTTTTTTTTGAAATTTGGCCGACCCTGAGAACAAGTCTCTGAGAGGGCCTATCGACCCTGAAAGGGTTAAAATAGGACTCAACTTGGACAAAATTGCTGATGCATAAATTGTGCCTACATCACTAACTTTGAACCTGCATAGTTCTGTGAGCTTCTCATCTAATTTCATTTTTTGGGGGCATCATTACCTTCAAAAAAAAAAATCTCTATCATTTCAGAGTTTTTTTTTTTTAAATTGTAATACCATCAGTATTTAATTTTGGGGGCTGCAACAGTGAAAGGATTAGCAGTCTATTTCCAGAATTAGTTAAGACATAGTAACTGTATTGACACATTATATAAAGACTAAATATTCAAGTAAATATTGGATATGATCTTGCATTTATTTCCTCTGAAAGGAAAAGATACAAAGCAATTTATTTGTTCTTATTGGCTAATATTATTTACTATAGGGTACAATATTTTTTAATAATGATATAATATTGCTTTTGATATACCGCTTTTAATAAAATATGACCTTTGAACTTTCAGGCAACTTAATTTACAATGTAATTACAGTATAATAGATCTTTACTCTTTATACAAAAATTTTATGAATATAAAGAACTATATAAAGTATGCATAGTGTCCCATGTTATTCTGAACTGAATATTTTTGTAACTTTTTTTTATTGTTCATCCTCCTTATGGGCTCTTGAGTTATTGCAGTTGGGAAAACAAGCACTTCTTTTTATGACATGTCACTTAACCTAATTTTATTTTGCTGTTGATTTATTTCTCATTAGGGCAGTATCACCAGCTTCCCCATCACCATGAGTGCAGCCAACATGACGACACAAGACAAGTATGTGTTGGTTTTGTTTAGTTTACACACTCTTAGTTTACATCATTTCATGAGTAGAACATTTTTTTTAATTGCTAAGTCGTCATTATTCTTTATCATTTCTTAGACTTATTTTCTTCATTCTTCAGTGTACAATATTGTTTACTTCATCTTTTATTACACAACTTATTATTCTTTACCAGCTTGTAAAATTTCTGGGACTCTGGTGGCCTGGTGGTTAAACGCTCTCGGTTCACACGGCGGAGGGCCTGGTTCGATTTCCCAGCCAGAGTAGAGTAACATTGGGACGTTCGTTTCTTTCACTGTTGTATATGTTACCCATCAGTAAAATGGGTACCTGGGGTGTTAGTCGCCTAGGTGTGGGTCGCATCTGGGACACTGAACCTAATTTGCCCCGAAATCGCCTACCGGAGCAATAAACCCATGAGGACTTTCTATATAGCTCAATTTGTCATTGTAATCAGCCTAGGACTGTATACCATGTACATGTACTTGTAGTAAAATAAAGATATTAAACTCAGGACATTGTAATCCTTAAAGAGAATATACTTTGAATTTGCAATTTGAATACCCAAGGGCCTGCTGCTATGGGTTCATACAGTCCTTAGACGTTGTGCCCTTTAATACACAACAATAAACAAGCATGAGGAACGTCACGGACCTTAAGTCCAACAATTTATAACATCACACAATTGTCTGGCGAGGTATAATTCTACTGTTTATAGAACTTATGTAGGATTCTCATTGCTTTTATACTGTAAATATGTTATGAATAAACTTATCCAGTCATCCTGAGAACGTGTAGTGCTAGATATTTATCCTGTTTTAAATGCCCTGATTTTAGGAATTTTATTGTAAAGATTTTTCGAAACTCTCGTGTGAATTAAATGTTTATATATAGGGCTTTGGGTTTATACGCAAAAAAATACAATGACCACACGATTATATACATCGAGAAGTTGGGTGTGTCATTCAGGGTATTATACACAGAGTTGTACTTTAATATTTAAGGTATTAAAGTATTCGTGAGTGGTTAGTAGTTGACTGAACAATGTTAATAACCCTAGCGTAGGATTTTATCCCATTAATAAACCATTACTGTGACCTTGAGGACAACACTATGTTAGGAGCACATTAAAAAGTACATTATGTGTAATTTTGGTATCACTGTCACGTTATATATATATATATATATTCACTAAGTGTTTTATCATACATTGGCTCTATATTTTGTGGTGTCCTTACAGTCAGTTTCACCGACTGTTATTCTCTCTATTCACTCTTATTGACTGAATTGATTACTTTGTTTAGGTACTGTATTCATTCTTAGTTGAACTTATTGTTATTGATGAGTTTAGTTTTAATCTCAGTAATAATAATAATAATAATAATTAATATAAAATATTATCTTTATTTACTACAAGTACATGTACAGGTATACAGGTCTTGCAGACATCAATAACATACTACTATATAGAGGACTGCTTGTTATGTAGAGGCCATTTCGTGTAAATTAGGTCAATTCATTCCAGGATGTAACCTTACACCAGTCAAACTAACACCCGGTACCTACTTACTGACTAGGTAAACTAGTGACAGAGGTTTCCTAAGGAATCACGCCCTAAGTTTCCACCCTACCAGGGGATCGAACCACAGCACTAAATGTGTGAGCACCTCAGGGAAAATTCTTGATGCTGGTGAGGGGCTCTTGATCTAGGAATTGGATCTGTGCTCCTGTTCCCTGAATTGAGCCGTAATGCCTTCCATCCCCCACATGTGCTGTATTATCCTACAGGTTATTTAGTGCTCCCCTAGATTCTAATAATAATAATATATTAATTGTGTAAGCTGAAGGGCCACTTCCATTCTTACTATGAGATGCTATCAAAGGAAATAAATCTCATTACGGTTGTCCTGGGTTTCTATTTCTACATAATTTATATTAAATATTAAAATCATTGTAAAAGTTCGAAAATTATGTGTGACGGATAAACGTTTACGTAAAGCCATATATGTGGCAGTATATATAAGTTGTTTATATTTCATCTTAAAAAAGTTATAT
This sequence comes from Cherax quadricarinatus, assembly GCF_026875155.1. Taxonomy (NCBI): domain Eukaryota; kingdom Metazoa; phylum Arthropoda; class Malacostraca; order Decapoda; family Parastacidae; genus Cherax; species Cherax quadricarinatus. The sequence goes on along the minus strand of NC_069427.1, from coordinate 36,556,422 downwards.
ATGATGGATGCCTGAACATAGGATAGTCTTACAGTTCTTGTAAGAATTGAGGCCATTTAAGTTGTTTACTCATTATTCTCACACACCCTTGAGGGTTGTGCGAGCTGACTTGATTCGAGGAATTATATATTGTTCCTGGGTGCTTGTGGTTTGGTTGTGGGTGTCGTGAGCTTCGGTTGTGGGTGCTAGTGGCTTGGTTGGGGTGCTCGTGGCTTGTTGCGGTGCTCGTGGCTTGGTTGCGGGAGTCATGGCTTGGTTGCGGGTGCTCGTGGCTTGGTTGCGGGTGCTCTGGCTTGGGTTGCGGGTGCTCGTGCTTGGTTGGGGTAGCTCGTGGCTTGGTTGCGGGTGCTCGTGAGCTTGGTTGAGGGTGCTCGTGGCTTGGTTGCGGGTGCCGTGGCCTTGGTTCGGGGTGCTCGTGGCTGGTATGTGGGTGCTCGTGGCTTGGTAGTTGTGTGTGATCGTGGTTGGCTGTGGGTGCTCGTAGCTTGGCTGTGGCGTGCTCGGGGCTTGGTTGTGGGTGCTCGTGGCTTGGTTGTGGGTGCTCGTGGCTTGGTTGTGGGTGCTCATGGCTTGGTTGTGGATGCTCATGGCTTGGTTGTGGGTGCTCATGGCTTGGTATGTGGGTGCTCAATGGCTGGTTGTGGGTGCTCATGGCTTGGTTGTGGATGCTCATGGCTTGGTTGCTGGGTGCTCATGGCTTGGGTTGGGGTTGATCTTGCTTGTTGTGGGTGCTCTTGGCCTTGGTTGTGGGTGCTCATGGCTTGGTAATTGTGGGTGCTCATGGCTTTGTTGTGGGTTCTCTAGTTTGGTTGTGGGTGCTTGTGGGCTTGGGTTGAGGGTTCTCATAGCTTGGTTGTGGTGCTTGTGGTTGGTTGTGGGTGCTTGTGGGCTTGGTTGTGGGTGCTCATGGCTTGTTTGTGGGTTCTCATAGCTTGGTTATGGTGTGCTCGTGGCTTGGTTATGGGTGCTCATGCTTGGTTGTGGGTGCCTCATGGCTTGGTTGTGGGTGCTTGTGGCTTTTGTGGGTTCTCATAAGCTTGGTTCATGGATTGCTCATGGCTTGGTTGTGTGGTGCTTGTGGCCTTGGGTTTAGTGGGTGCTCATGGCTTGGTTTGGGTGCTTGAGGCTTGGTTGTGGGTTATCATAGCTTGGTTGTGGTTGCCGTGGCTTGGTTGTGGGTTTCATGCTTGGTTGTGGGTGCTTGTGGCTTGGTGTGTGGGTGATCGTTGCTTGGTTGTGGCGATTATCATAGCTTGTTTCGTGGGTTTGCTTTGTGGCTTGGTTGTGGGTGCTCGTGGCTTGGTTGTGGGTGCTCTTGGCTTGGTTGTGGGTTCCTATAGCTTTGGTTGTGGGTGCTTGTGGCTTGGTTGTGGGTGCTTGTGGCTTGGGTCGTGGTGCTCTTGGCTTGTGTTTGTGGGTTTCATAGCTTGGTTGTTGTGGCCGTGCTTGTGGCTTGGTTGTGGGTGCTCATGGCTGGTTGTGGGTGCCTCATGGCTTGGTTGTGGGTGCTTGTGGCTTGGTTTGGGAGCTTGTGGCTTGGGTAGTAATTTACTGAGCTTCACACTCTGACGGTCTGGAAATCAATCCCTACATGGAGGGTATTCGGGGATCAGCGCCCCACGACAAGCTAGGGTCATCGACCAGGCCTCCGGTGGATTAATGAGAATGATCAATGAGGATGTTACTGCTGGCCGGCTCGTAGTCAAACATACAAACCACAACCGGCGGATTCAGCATGGACCCCGGCACTGGTGACAATGTTTGGCATGTTCCTTGCACTTTGCTTGCACCTTGTTCACTTAGTGTGGGTTACATCTGAGGAAGAACATTAAAAGGACTCAGTTAAAATCATACAGCTTCCCCCGATGACACACTGGTCTTTATTGTGTTTATCCTGGGTTGTCAAATTTAAAATCTGAACAAAAAAATCTTACTTAGCTAGAGCTACTCCCGTTTCCATATGGGTTTCGAGGGCCAGAAGAGCTTTCAAAACTGGTCACAGATAAAGTATGAGGAATTGTATTAATGAATTTCAAAAATACGGGACAAAATCCCCTGGGTCACTTGATTTGGAAATATTTTGGTTACAGAAATTGTCCATTATGATATGTCATGAGCTGAGCAAGTCATCTCTGTCAACCACAATTACCATTACCAGCCACCATCTTCCCCATTTAGTCAATTAAATAAAGGTTTTTACATATTGCGTTTAACCCTTTTGCTGTCTTTTACGTAGATCTAAGTTGTAGACACCAGTGTCACTCACATAGATCTCCATTTTAAGCAGATGATCTCGGATATGCTGTGGAACAGTAAAATTCTAGCATCTACACATGATAGAGAATGGTTTGTGCACAGTATGCAAAGAAAAGAAATCCTGCCCTTGCAGTGCATGATGGGAAAAACAATCTCTGACCTTGTCTTCAATTTAAAAATAGGGATTTTTATTTTTTCCTAGGGAGTTTTTTTATGGTTGTATTGGCCTTTTTTTGTGGTATCAGTGATGAGAAGACATACTTACTGCAATAGAGAAGATTTTGGTTGGTTTTAGGACCACAAGTAGCTTGAAATAGGGCTCATACTGGTTGATATATTTGACTTTCGACGATTTGCTTGAGGAAGGGTAAGGTCCCCATACCTTCTCCTTCTGATCTGTTTTATGGGTTTTTGGTAAGTTTGTTTTAATTATTGGGATGCCCTAAACCACGACCAGTCATAACCGGTTATATTTTATTAATTCAAGAAATAGGGTAAAACTCTGATTTTTTGGGGGGTGTAGTAAGTTTATTTAAGTACAGGTACACATAAATAGTTACATAAATTAGCATACATAAGTAACATATGTGTAAATTACCTAGGATAACCCAACAAGGTCAGATGATAAGGGATTAAAATGGAGTGGCAGGTTAAATATAGGAGGCCTGGGAATATGATTAGTGGACTGGAATACATTTTCAGTGTTTTTTTGGGACTCGGTTTTTTTCAATATGGGGGGTTTTGTTGAATTTTTTTGAATAATTTGGCCAAAATATTTGACGTCTCGTGCAACTTGATAGTGCAGTCTAATATTTGAATGGTTGGTTTCTTGTACTCAGTCATTAGAACAGAAGGCCATACTGGTAATATAGCTAAGACTTTGACCAAATTTAGCAGTGTAAATTGGCCTTAATCCTTTCAGTGTTTCGGCCGTTTAGTAACATTTTACGCACCAGGGTTTTTAAATTATTAGTACGTCTAAATTATAGCGCCCTCAAATCTTAGTGAGAGTAAGTGGTAGGCCTACATATGAAAAGAATGGGGCCTATATGGTCTGTGTGCGCGGTATATAAAAAAAAATCCTGCAGCCACAGTGCGACGTAATCGAGAAAAAAAAAACTTTTGACGTGTTTTTTGGATTAAAAACAGCGACTTTGCACTGTATTTATCGTATTATGGTAATTTATTGGTTGTATTCTAGTTTTCCATGTCTCATTTTATAGATGGAAAGACTATTACAGAAAATTGAGATGATTTTGACTGGTTTTACAAAGAAATAGGTACCTTGAAATTGCACTCAGAGTAGCGAAATGTTTGATATCTTACACCAAGTTCAAAAGTAAACAATCAATGCTTAGCGTCATACATGCTCACAAACTGGTGAGTTAATACTCGCCATTCAAGTGTGCTGATAATATTTATACCATTTCTTACACCAATGCAGTAGTCAGCAGCAACAAGTAAATCTTCTATTTTTTTTGTGAGAATAAAAATTTCAAAAAGGAAAGCAAAGAATGTAAGGGGGCATGGGGACGTGCGTGACTAATGATCCAGTGAGAACTGTTATGTCTCCCCAGTGCAGAATGTCCCCCCCTTCCTTTCTTGTTTATTCTGGACCCTATTTCGGAATGTGCATCTTAAGAACACCCTTTGTGCCCTGAAATTGGCAAATTTGCCTAAATTCCTCGACACACCCTGATATTGATAGTTTAAATCGCCGTACCCCCCCCACCCCCCCCCCCCAGGGGTGGTTTTCTTGAATCTTCGGTAGAAAAAAATGGAGTTCTAGCGAAAATAGTTATGATTTTTGTCGACAAAGTTACACTGGAATTGGTCGAAAAAATAGGGCTAAAGTGGGCAAAATTGTACTCCGCTACTCCACCCCCAATCGTCTACGCCCGCTAACTTTGCCCCCGAGAAGCTCCCTCTCCTAATTCCATAGTTTTTTTTTTCATCAAATTTCATACTTTTGGTGTCCATTGCATGATCCCCACCGCGCGAAAATATCTCTATCTTTTCTAAGAAAAAAAAATTTTTTTTTTTTTTTTTTGAAATTTGGCCGTCCTGAGAACAAGACTTGAGAGGACCTATCGACCCTGAAAGGGTTTAAATAGGACTCAACTTGGACAATTGCTGATGCATTAAATTGTGCCTCATCACTAACTTGAACCATGCATAGTTCTGTGAGCTTCTCATATAATTTTTTTTTGGGTGGCATCATTACCTTCAAAAAAGAATAAAATCTCTATCTTTCAGGAGTTTTTTTTTTTTAAAATTGTAATACCTTCCAGTATTTAATTTTGGGGGGCTGCAACAGTGAAATGCCTCTGCTAGCCCACCCGCGCACTCCTCTTTCCAGAATTAGTTAGACATAGTAACTGTATTGACGCATTATTAAAGGACTAAAATATTCAAAGTAAATATTGGATTGTCTTGCATTTATTTCCTGAAAGGCAAAGATACCAGCAATTTATTGATTCTTAATAGGCTATATTATTTACTATAGGGTTACAATATTTTTTTATAATGATTATATTGCTTTTGATATACCGCTTTTAAATAAAAATATGAACCTTTTGAACTTTAGGCCAACTTAATTTACAATTGTAATTACATTATAATAGATCTTTACTCTTTATACAAAAATTTTATGGAAATATAAAGAACTTTATAAAGTTGCATAGTGTCCCATGTTATTACATGATCATGAATATTTTTTTTGTAACTTTTTTTTATTGTTCTTCCTTCCTTTTGGGCTCTTGAGACTTATTGCAGTTGGGAAAACAAGCACTTCTTTTTATGACATGTCACCTTAACCTAAATTTTATTTTGTGTTGATGTATTGTCTCATTAGGGCAGTGTCACCAGCTTCCCCATACCATGAGTGCAGCCAACATGACGACACAAGACAAGTATGTGTTGGTTTTGTTTAGTTTACACACTCTTAGTTTACATCATTTCATGAGTAGAACATTTTTTTTAATTGCTAAGTCGTCATTATTCTTTATCATTTCTTAGACTTATTTTCTTCATTCTTCAGTGTACAATATTGTTTACTTCATCTTTTATTACACAACTTATTATTCTTTACCAGCTTGTACATAACTGTGATGATATTTACATTATAGAGTTTGCCACTGTATGTACACACATATCATCACCTGTTATCTGAAAGCATTTAGGACCTAGAAAATCTTAGATTGAATAATTCCAAAGGAGATTTCAAACAAACTTGAGCACACTCCCAAATTCTAGAACCAAGAAAAAATGAAGAACCAAACAAATAACTCTAAAACAAATTAATCCCCCTCTTGGCTATTAATACTGTTAGCAAACTTAATAACTTTGATGATATGTAGGAAATATTCTTGTAAATAACATTACTGAAGCTCTAACCAACGTTAGTAGATATTAGACAGGAAATTCTTTCTACTTGGCTCCTACCACTACATTACTTTTAAGCAAATCACTTGAGGATCAAACCTTTCCAGATGTTTACAAGGAGAGCCAGGATCACAACCATCCACAAATGTAGTGACTCAGCTGATGCTAATAACTACAAATTAATCTCCAGTCTTCCAGTAATTTAATCCCTGTCAGTTTGGGTTCAGCTGAAAAAATGTACCAGTGATGCATTTTTTTTTTTCAGCAAACCAGCAATGTCCCACTGAGGCAGGGTGACCTAAACAGAAAAAAACTTTTCTTTTTAAACCTTAAACTGTCCAAACGTAGATCTACATTTGCATGCGTAGCGCTCCGACCTTGATTTTCTTCATAAGAAACAATGTATAAAAAACGTAGATCTACATTTGGAGCGCTATGCGAGCAAACAGATCTACGTTTGGACAGTTTAAGGGTTAAATTTAGTAATTAATACTGAAGGGGCTACTAGCCCCTTGCTCACAGCATTGTAGTCACATCTTATGACACACATGACTTACAGAGGAAGAATTCTGCTCCAATTTCCCTATGGAGATAAAGAGGAAATAAAGAACAAGAACTATTAAAAAATAGGAGAAAACCTAAACGAGTGTCTAAATATAAATGTGTGTATATGCATGTGGAAGTGGGGAACTAAGTGTAATTAGAAGTAGCAACATATACATGTTATCCCACTTGTTTATGAGACAGAAAAGGCACTAGCAATTTTGCCATCATGTAAAACATTTACGGCTTCCCATTTCACACTCTTTGGCGAGGGCAAATTGTACCCTCCAAGTGATGCAGTTATAAGAATGTTAAACACAGTGTTTTCATCACTTGGGAAAAATGAGTATCCTATTGGAATTTACATTGATCTGAGGAAGGCCTTTGTACGGGTTTTGAACCACAATGGCACTCTACTCAAGTTTAATCAACTTGATAAACTCAGAGGACACAGTTACACATATTTCCAATCCTACCTTAGAAATAGACAACATATTATCATATATGATGCCTCATGCAGTACTTTGCCCATAAACCTTTGTGTCCCCCAAGGCAGCATTCTAAGCTGCCTTTCCTCATCTTTATCGGTAACTTACATAGTGCCACTCAGCATCAGAAATCTGTACTCTTCCGATGACACAACCCTGTGTTAATAAACACAGTAGCAAAAAATGAACTTAAAAAGGTCCACACATGAATGAATACCAGCAAACTCACCTTCAGTATTAAAAAAAAAAAAATTCTGTTTATTTTTGGAACAAACCATGATATTAGAATTAATTATATTCAATAGGGAAAAATAAGGAAAAAAGGAAAATTCCCTAGGTCTACTAGTAGACACAAAATAACTGTAATTGAAATGCCCATTTCCAACACACATCAAACTAAGTCTCTCTCAAGGACAGTAAGGATACTCTCCAAAATTCAATATTGTGTTCACAACATGCACTTCCTAAACAATTTCAATTTTCTCTCTTTTTTTCTATCTAGCCATACCTCTCATCCTGGGATCTGTGTACTGGGAATTACGCTTTGGCAACTATCCACCACAAATTTTATAGCTCAACAAACGGCAGCTCTCGGATCATTCACAAACTCTACCAATAGACAACATGTTCTTCCATTTTTCAATTCCCTAAGCCTACTAAATATAAAAGCACTTCATATTGCTCCTAAATTCACTTATTCAAAACATTGTATTGTAATGCTAGTGCTGAACTTAAACAATTCCTAGATAATTATAATAGAAGACATAGGCACTACACTAGAAACAAATAGCCCTTTGATATCCCTCATATTTGGTTGAATATCAGCAGAAATTCTGTGCAAATTAAGTGCCCAAAGATGTGGAATAACCTAATGGACAAACTGAGAAAACTGCAGCATTCTTACTCAATTCAAAACTAAAAAACTGTAGTCCAATAATTTGCTCCATCCCATTTTGTAAATACCCTCTACTGTTTTGTATTGGTTTCTCCATAGGAGCACTACTGTTTCAATATACTTTACTGAGTTTCATTGTTTAAAATAATCATTATATCTAGTTTTTTAATGATTTGCATTAAATGTCTCCTAATACTAAAAGTTGTGTCTGAGAACACAATTTATTTGATTGTAATTGAACTCGATCGATTTTTCTTGTTGTCATGCACCTGCACTTTTAGTACGGTACTTTCATGTTTGTATGCTTGTTATATTCGTTAGAATTATCTTTATTCTGTCTCTCTTTAATGCCTTTGTATACATATATGTTCAATGTTTATTATGCACTAATGTGTTCCATTAGCCTTAGATTTTAGCTTGCCCAAAAATGCTCTGCATAACTAGAGGCTTTCCATAGGTACTTTAAATGTCATCCAGTCTTGTAAAAATTGTGTATCTTGTAGAAATAAAATATTTACTGTATTTATTTATTTATTTAATTTAGTTATTTATTATTTTATTTATGTATTTAGCTCAAAATGATTAGAAAAAATCTAAAGGATATTGTAAAACATAGTAACATTAAAACACGAATTCACTGCTATATTCAACATACCTAGATATACAGCAATCCACAGCTATAGAGCAAATTAAACAGTACAGCTGTCTTTTTACGCTAATGCAACATTTATTCAGTTGATTCCATATCTGTATATTTAGTATTTACGTCGGATGCTGCATTATTGCAGTTGTTATGTAGCAGTGACAATACTGAAGGCTTCTTCATGTGAAAATTACTGTATTAAACTTCTCACTTAGCATACACACTTGCACCGTTTCCTTCTACATTACATATGTTTTCGGCAAAAAGGCTATTTTATATATCCTCAAAACTAGAAGGGATCTTTCACCGTTTACAATTTATTTCTCATAAAATCAATGATCTCCTGATATGTCATTCATGAACAAAAAAATCTTCATTTTGTTGGGGATCAATTCACTTATTTTTTTAAAAATTAGTCGATATCTTGAGAATTATTTTGGAGTCTTAAAACTTTTACATAATCTGCGACCATAACAGAGATAAAACACCTCAATTACTGGGAGCGCTTGAAGTTCCTGAACCTGTACTCCTCTGGATGCGGGCGAGGAGATCACAGATTATATACACCTGGAAAATCCTAGAGGGGCTAGTACTGAACTTGCACAAGAAAATCACTCACAATGAAAGCAAAAGACTCGGCAGACGATGCAACATCCCCCCAATGAAAAGCAGGGGTGTCACTAGCACGTTAAGAGACAATACAATAAGTGTCAGGGGCCCGAGACTGTTCAACTGCCTCCCGGCATACATAAGGGGGATTACCAATAGACCCCTGGCTGTCTTCAAGCAGGCACTGGACAAGCACCTAAAGTCGGTACCTGACCAGCCGGGCTGTGGGCTCGTAACGATGGATTGCGTGCAGCCAGCAGTAACAGCCTGGTTGATCAGGCTCTGATCCACCAGGAGGCCTGGTCACAGACCGGGCCGCGGGGGCGTTGACCCCTGGAACTCTCTCCAGGTAAACTCCAGGTAATTATCATTGACCTTACTATCAAGCAATACAGCTTCTCCTCACTTAACGACAGAGTTCTGTTCCTAAGACCATGTCAGTAAACAAATTCGTCACTAAGTGAGGAGCTTACTATAATGGTAGTGGGTCTGTGTCAGCTATCTTTGATATTGTTTTAATGTTACCTTTGCACCATTTATAACATTTCTGGTATATTTTTAAATATTTATACAGTAGTGTACTGTATATTGTAATTAGCAAAATGGAGGAAATGAGCTCTAATATACATTACTTAGGCATGCACACTGGTGAGAGAGCCCGTCGTAAGTCCAAGGCATCGGTAAACGAGTACATCGCTAAGTGGGGAGAGGCTGTATTTTATACTATGCATTTTTGGGAATGTGACGTGAAAGCGTGCGGAGTTTTGAAAGCAAGTGTGAGAGGTAATGGTGGTTGGGGATTTCAATGTTAAAGTGGGTCATAAAAAATGTTATGGAGGGAGTAGTAGGTAAATTTGGGGTGCCAGGGGTAAATGTAAACGGGGAGCCTTTAATTGAGCGATGTGTAGAAAGAGATTTGGTAATAAGTATACTTATTTTATGAAAATGAGGATTAAATAAAAATATTAAGGTATGCTGTAGCACGAATGAAAGTAGTTTGTTAGATTATGTATTGGTGGATAAATGGTTGATGTGGTAGGCTCCAGGCATGTACATTTTTATAGGGGGCAACTGAAATATGGCATCATTATTTAGTTGTAGCTACAGAGAGTAAGAGGTAGATGGGAAAAGAGGAAGGTGGCAACACACAAGTCAGAGGGAGGTGAATGAAAGTTGTATTAAACTCAAGGGAGAGAGGAGGGAAGTTTCGGCGGGGGATGGGAGAGTTAAGCACTGTTCGGGCAGAAGGTGCGGCGAGTGCAAAGATTGAATAGTGGGGGGGGCTTGTTGAGAGGGTAGGATATTTTAATTATGAGTATTAGAATGTGGGCAGAAGTTTGTGGTTTATAGGAGTGTGTGGGGGCAGCGTGGGAAAGAGGATAGTGATTTGGTGGAATGATGAAGTAAAGGGTGTGATAAAAGAGGAAAAAGTAAGCTTATGAGGAGGTTTTTACCAAAGCAGAAGTGTTATAGAAGGTTAGAGTATATGAGAGGTAAAAGAAAGGTGAAGAGATGTGGTGACGAGAGTGCAAAAGGAGGATGAAGATAGAGTGGGAGAGGCCTGTCAAGAAATTTAATGAAAATAAGAAAAATTTTGGGAGTAAAACAAGTTAAGAAAGGCATAGGGAACAAATGGATTTGCTCAGTTTAAAAACAGAGTAGGGGAGTTAGTAGATGGGGAGAGGGTGGTATTAGGGTAATGGCGCGAAGAATATTTTGAGGGGAACTTTCTTTAAATATTGAGGAAGGAAAGGGAGAAGACGGTAATTTCATGAAGGGTCAGGGAGAGGTATCCATCTTTTAGGACAGTGAAGAAGAGCAGAATGTAAGTGTGGGGGAGGTACGCGAGGCATTACATAGAATGAAAAGGGGGTTAAAGCAGCTGGAACTGATGGGGATCATGACAGAAATGTTAAAAGCACGGGGGGATATAGTTTTGGAGTGGTTTTTACTTTTGTTTAATAAATGTATGAAAGAGGGGAAGGTACCTGGGGGATGGCGGAGAGCATGTATAGTTCCTTTATATAAAGGGAAAGGGGACAAAAGAGATTGTAAAAATTATAGAGGAATAAATTTATTGAGTATACCAGGAAAAGTGTACGGTAGGGTTATAATTGAAAGAATTAGAGGCAAGACAGAATGTAGGATTGTGGATGAGCAAGGAGGTTTCAGAGTGGGTAGGGGATGTGTAGATCAAGTGTTTACATTGAAGCATATATGTGAACTGTATTTAGATAAAGGTAGGGAAGTTTTTATTGCATTTATGCATTTAGAAAAGGCATATGACAGAGTGGATAGGGGAGCAATGTGGCAGATGTTGCAAGTATATGGAATAGGTGGTAAGTTACTAAATGCTGTAAAGAGTTTTTATGAGGATAGTGAGGCTCAGGTTAGGGTGTGTAGAAGAGAGGGAGACTACTTCCCGGTAAAAGTAGGTCTTAGACAGGGATGTGTAATGTCACCATGGTTGTTTAATATATTTATAGATGGGGTTGTAAAAGAAGTAAATGCTAGGGTGTTCGGGAGAGGGGTGGGATTAAATTATGGGGAATCAAATTCATAATGGGAATTAACACAGTTACTTTTTGCTGATGATACTGTGCTTATGGGAGATTCTAAAGAAAAATTGCAAAGGATGAGTTTGGGAATGTGTGTAAAGGTAGAAAGTTGAAAGTGAACATAGAAAAGAGTAAGGTGATGAGGGTATCAAATGATTTAGATAGAGAAAAATTGGATATCAAATTGGGGAGGAGTATGGAAGAAGTGAATGTTTTCAGATACTTGGGAGTTGACGTGTCGGCGGATGGATTTATGAAGGATGAGGTTAATCATAGAATTGATGAGGGAAAAAAGGTGAGTGGTGCGTTGAGGTATATGTGGAGTCAAAAAACGTTATCTATGGAGGCAAAGAAGGGAATGTATGAAAGTATAGTAGTACCAACACTCTTATATGGATGTGAAGCTTGGGTGGTAAATGCAGCAGCGAGGAGACGGTTGGAGGCAGTGGAGATGTCCTGTCTAAGGCAATGTTTGGTGTAAATATTATGCAGAAAATTCGGAGTGTGGAAATTAGGAAAAGGTGTGGAGTTAATAAAAGTATTAGTCAGAGGGCAGAAGAGGGGTTGTTGAGGTGGTTTGGTCATTTAGAGAGAATGGATCAAAGTAGAATGACATGGAAAGCATATAAAATCTATAGGGGAAGGAAGGCGAGGTAGGGGTCGTCCTCGAAAGGGTTGGAGAGAGGGGGTAAAGGAGGTTTTGTGGGCAAGGGGCTTGGACTTCCAGCAAGCATGCATGAGCGTGTTAGATAGGAGTGAATGGAGACGAATGATACTTGGGACCTGACGATCTGTTGGAGTGTGAGCAGGGTAATATTTAGTGAAGGGATTCGGGGAAACCGGTTATTTTCATATAGTCGGACTTGAGTCCTGGAAATGGGAAGTACAACGCCTGCACTTTAAAGGAGGGGTTTGGGATATTGGCAGTTTGGAGGGATATGTTGTGTATCTTTATACGTATATGCTTCTAAACTGTTGTATTCTGAGCACCTCTGCAAAAACAGTGATTATGTGTGAGTGTGGTGAAAGTGTTGAATGATGAAAGCATTTTCTTTTTGGGGATTTTCTTTCTTTTTTGGGTCACCCTGCCTCGGTGGCAGACGGCCGACTTGTTGAAAAAAAAAAAAAAAATTGCAATGTTGAATTACTAACCTTTTTTATTCCAAGATTTTTTCACCACAAAAGGTTTCATTTTTGTGGTAATTTTTCTGAAAAGTTTTCTAGGCACCATTTCCATGAACTTCAAGAAATTGATTAATTTCTTTCTTGCAAGATTTGCATTTTAAATTATTAATTATGCCTTGAGTCATTATCTGGATCAGGGATGGCATGATAGATGGTACATACAGCATTTTGCAAAAACATTTCTGTTACATGAAACCAGCTTTTCCTTGAATAGATAAGTAAAACAAATTTTCAAGCATTGTTTTTGATGCTTGACTTTATTAGTGCTGCCAGACCTCACACACAGGCTAAGGAACTGAATACCTATCAGGGCTATGGGACTGAATGTATATCAAGGCTATGGGACTGAACACATATCAAGCCTATGAGACTGAACACACATTAAGGCTATGGGACTGAATACCTTAAAATTACCTCTCCACTTCTTCCACTGTCTTGGGTATGAAAGTTGCCATGTATTTGATTGAAGAATAAGTAAGTTTATTCAGGTATACACAAATACAGTTACATAGAATTATCATACATAGCAGCATATGTGTAGAGAACCTGGGATAACACAAAAAAGTCAGAGTGACTTATTTCCATTGGGGTCCTTTTACCTTATTATTATAATATGAAGGTTATAATATTTTCTTATTATTCTACAATGAAGATAACATTTTATTATCATACTAAAAAGACTATCTACTACACCAAGGTCATTAAGACTATCTACAATACGAGGGTCATTACTAGGAATAAGGTAAAATTTAAAACGTTTGTTAGCTAAAAATGAAAATCATTCCCCCCCCTTTCTGTAGCTACATTCATCAGACACCTTTTGGCACTCTTCTTGAACTGGTTCATCCTATGACTGGCTTTGACATGTGTGGGCAGTCTGTTCCATTCCTTTATTGCTGTACAATAAAAGGTGTTTGACGCCTGGCCCCTGACTGTGGGGGACTACAAAGTTGTGCTCTCTCCCCCTAGTACTATGATTGCTTGGTTCCAACCTTGACAAAATTGACAGCAAGATTATTCTGGACATTGTTTGTGAGCAATTTTATTTAAAAATGATTTTTCTTCAGTTTTTTACTCTGTCCCTTTATCATTCAGCATATCCAAATGCTGTAATTCATCCTGGCCTGCATGTTCTTGGGGCCCCCGCCCCCGGATGAATCTTACGAGACCCCTACCCCGCTTTCTTCCAACTACAAGGACTGTACACTCTTGAAGTCATTCTGTTTTTTTTGCCTCCATTCTCTCTACATGTCCTAACCACCTCAAAAACCCTTTCCTCGCCCTCTGGACAACAGTTTTGGTAAAATTCCCGCACCTCCTCCTAACTTCCAAACTACGGAATTCTCTGCATTATATTCACACCACACATTGCCCTCAGACATGACATGCTCCACTGCCTCCAGCTTCTCCTCGCTGCAAATTCATCACCCACGCATCACACACATATAAGAGCGTTGGTAATACTATCTCTCATACATTCCCTCTTTGCTCCAAGACAAAGTTCTTTGTCTCCACAGACTCCAAGTGCACCACTCACTCTTTTTTCCCTCATCAATTCTAGAATCACCTCATCTTTTAGACCCATCCGCTGACACGTCTCCCACTCCCAAAATATCTGAATACGTTCACCTCCTCCCATTACTCTCTCCTCCAATCTGATATTCAATCTTTCATCACTAATCTTTTTGTTATCTATAACCTTACTTTTCCTGTATTCACCTTTAATTTTCTTCTTTTGCACACCTACCAAATTATCCACCAATCTCTGCAACTTCTCTCAGAATCTCCCAAGAGCACAGTGTCATCAGCAAAGAGCAGCTGTGACAACCCACTTTGTGTGTGATTCTTTATCTTTTAAACTCCACGCCTCTTGCCAAGCCCTCGCATTTACTTCTCTTACAAACCCCATCTATAAATATATTTTAAAACAACCACGGTGACATCACCCACATCCTTGTCTAAGGCCTACTTTTAACTGGGAAGTGGAAAACATTTCCCTCTTTCATACATACTCTAACTTGAGCTCACTATCCTCGTAAAAATCTTCACTGCCATCAGTCACCTACCTCCTACACATACACTTGCAAAACATCTGCCCACCATTGCCCTATCACCCTGTCATTTACGCCTTTTCCAATCCTAAATGCCACAAAGACCTCTTTAGCCTTATCTAAAAATACTGTTCACTTATATGTATCACTGTTAACACCTGTCCACACACCCCCTACCTATATATATAATATATATTTATGTATATATATATGTATGTATATTGTACTATTTGACTTTTATTCACATAAAGAATTTTTATTCACACCAAAGAAATAGAAGATTTACTGTTATGCAATATTGTAATAAATTATAAATACTATTAGCTGACGTGTATCAGGACGTTGATTGTGATTTGTTTACTCTTGAACATCGGCCCAAAGATTGAACATTTCTGTACTTTGAGCTTAATTTCAGCTATTTTCAGTACTAAAACCAATTCAAAATTCATCTCTATTTCTGTAACTATCCTCCATTCTGTCAATGAGACCAAGGGAAACACAATACAACTGTTAAAAACCATACTAAAATATACCACAGTCATGTTCTAATTTACAAACATGTCTTTTTTTCTCATTATGCCCTTCGTGCTGCAGGGATTGGTTTTTATATGGTGCACCCTTACCACATAGATGAATTCTCTCATATCTAGCACTGTCATCTGCATACAGTTGTGAGTTTGCACTTGACATGAATTGGCATATCATTGACATAATGTAAGAATAATAAGGACCCAGGAATACTACCTTGTGGGAACTCCACATGTTATCGGGCAGGGGTTCTGATTCTGTTTTGTTGGATTTTGACTATTTGTTATCCTGTTGCTAAGTTTAGGACTTAACCAGTCTAGAACCTATACGATTAGCTTGAAGTTTATTACATAATTATATTGTGGTTGACAGTATCGACAAGGACCTTTTGCAGGGTCTAAGGTTACCCATACCTATGAGGGTTCCCCTTTGACATTTTCAGTTTCAGGTAATCCAATCAGATTATAAGGGGAGGTGTCGGTTGAGTAGGATCTTCTAAAGCCGATTGATAGCTATGGAGAATGTTGATTGTCATTAAGGTACTTAAACTACTTTAGATTACACTGCCCTCTCTAGAATTTTAGATATTCTACTGAGTATACTAACAGACCTATAGTTGCTTACATCAGACTACTATTTTTCTTGAAGATAGGAGTCACTCTGGCCTCCTTGAAAACCCGTACATGTATTAGTGGTGATTGATATGATTTATTATGTGAGGCAATTAGGGATTGACAGTTCAGAGCACCATCTTTATGGAACTTAGACGGGATGTTATCAGGGCTGTGCTCTTAGTTGGGTTTAACTGCTTAGTTCTTTTGGAATAAGTCATGAGATAACTTACTAGTTGACAATTGGTTTGGGGTTACCCCTTTATTGGTTATTTAGAGTATGTTTGTAAACTTATCGGAGTCTGTGTTAAAGGTATTGATGCAGGTGGATAGTTTACTTACTAGTGTTGATGCAACAGTGGGTAGTATGAATTAAAGCAATTTGCCACTTAGATGTTTCGTGGCATACCTCATTATCGATAGTGAGTTACTATGTTAGACCTAATCTACTTGCTTTATGGCATATACCCACAACTATTTTAGTTGGTTGCCAGTGCTTTCTGGGGTTATGCTTATACTCCTTTCAATGTTTGGAGCAGTAGTAGTGCTTTGCCTTTGCTCCTTTTATAAGTCTCTGTACTCTGTTCTCACCCTTTTGAATTAATTTAGTGCTTGCAATTCCTGTCTCTGTTTGCTTTAAATCTTTTTAGCAGCTGGTCTCTGAAATTTTCATTATTATTCCTAATATCTCGGTATTCATCCAGGGTTAAGTTCTTCGTTTTACTCCTAACCTCTTAACTGGTGCAAGTATTATAAGGATGGTAGGAACATTGTTTTGAATTTTTCCAGGCCCATTGTTTACTTCCGTGCAACTTGTTATCTCTGTCCAGTCACAATTGTTGTAGCCTATTTACCAGTGTTTCTTTACTGTAGTTTCTAGTTGACTCTCATTTTTATTGTGTTCTGTGTAGGCCTATCCTATCCCTAGTGATTTTCCTGCGTGCAGGTTAAATGGATGAACATGAATCACTAAGACCTGTGGTAAGCGCCTGACTGACTATGTTCTCAGCGCGGTATACAAAGTATGTGAGTCAATTAGGGTGGCTGAGAACTGTGTGATCTGGGTAGGAGTATTAAATAGTTGAGTGTAACTATTTAATCCTAGAATTTGCTTATACCTTTTGCATTGGCCCGTTGTTTATTTTGCTGCTTGAAAAACCAGATATTAAGTCGCCCAGTATTATTGTCTCGCAATTGTTTTATTTCAAACACCTGACAAGACTCTGGAAAAAGTCTTCTAAGAACTGGTCCTGGGTAGGAGGGTGGTAACTAGTTCCTACTTAAGATGGGTTTGGTTCTTAGGAAGCAGCACTTCAAAACCATAGAATCTCTGTTTATTGTTATTTAAATCAGGTCTTGGGTTGTAAGCTAAGTCATTTATAATGTAGGCACATACTCCACCACCTTTCTGTTCCTATCTAAGCGTTTATATTGTAACCATCTATTTTGACCTCGTCGTCAGTCACCGTATCATCCAACAAGATTCAGAGATGGTTATAACTGCCGCCCTAATTTTTGTTTAGCTAGAATCCTATCTCTGCCTATTTAGGAAGAAAGTGAGTGATCTTGCATTGACATGAATAAAGGAAGGCCTGTTTTCATAAAGCAATCATAGTCATCAATATATGGGCAATGGGTTCATTTGTATAAATTATGGTAAATCATGTATCACTGTAAAGGGTAAATGTTGGCAAAGTGCATTTGTTACACACAAAATGAATTTCTGGCACCGTTTGCTATAATTGTACATACATCATACAATCCATCATGCACCCCACCCCTTTACACATTTTTACATAAGGTGCCTTTTCTGTTTTTCATGCGTACTTTAGTACAGCGTTATGTACCTGTTTGGTAGTGTTTGAGATAATAATGGCTGTATTGTCTCAACATTGACTATGTATGCATTACATATGGAGTTAAGGTATCATTCCTAGTACTAGACCGTCATTATCGACCATCATTTATCAGTCTGTTTTGCCTCTGCACAATAGTTTGAGGTCCTGGATTAATTTGGGTTCACACTTAAAGAGGCTACAATAAGAGCTGTGTGCCACTGTTTTGTTTTGGGTTGCGGTGGTGCCATACCTGCAAGCAGATGTGCTAATTACTTTTCTGGTAGGCGTAGGGATGGCAACTGCTGGACTTTTTTACTGTCCAGGGGTGCTGTTACTCCATTCACCTTTTCCAGCCCCCATGACTGATTTCCCTTTCTTATGGAATTGAAGAAGAATATTAATATAATTATGGCAGCCTGGTACCCCCTAATGGCCTGCCATTTTCTCTCTTCGTCTTTTACTCATTATAACAATAATATTTATTTCTCTTTTCCAGTCCCTAAGTTACACTTAGTATCTGCTATTTAGCAATCACCACTGAATTACTAGTAAAATTCCTCTTCAAAACCCTCTTACTGCTCATTTTCCCTTAACATTCACAAACCCTTACAGTTAACCCCTTATTTACACTCTCCCCTTCCCATCTCACTTCACAGTCTGGCTCCCCAATTAACTTCTAACTCCTTTCATTCTGGTAGATCAGAAAGTTTAATCCAAATGGTTTTATCCATTCCATATCCCCTCAATTCCATTTATCGGGGTTTGTGTGGTGTTGTTGACTCCTGACCGTTCTGCTGACTCAGCCATTTTTAAACACTGAGGGGAGTAACGCCACTACAACCTTGACTTTCCTTGAGCTTATAGATATATTGGCATTTCTACTATGATTCTCTCACTGTACACTGGTCAGTGAATGAAATATAGGTCAGCTACTAAAAACATTAACCATGGACTGTTTAATAATTCGCTTCTTTCTCACGGACTAGCACCTGAGGGTATCCGACCTATAACCTTGGAGTTTTGTACTGTTGATTTGACGATGTATCCTGTGTTTCCCTCTCGTTTGCACTGGTAACAGGTGATATGATGGTGGTGCAGATATGATGCTACTGTCAACAGAATGAACGTCAGTAAAGATGAGAATTTCACTTCGCTAGTTGTACGTCTGGCAGTAGCGGCTGTTTGGTTGCCGTGTCAGCCAATGTTTAAATCCGCCTCAATTCTTTCCCTCCGTTTGGCACTGAAGAAAACAGTCCTACAGACCTGTCATTTCCTTGGAGATTTAGTTGATCAGGTTCTTCTGCCATGTTGTCTTCCGTTAAAACATGGTGCAGTTGATATGGAGGTCAGTTATTTCATTTGTAGTGGAAAACGTCTCATGTTGGTTCACGTCTGGCAGCAGGTCTGGTACTTGAATGCTGGTCCCTCTTTTGTCATATTTAGTCCATTTTGTTGTCGTCACCGTCAGTTTTTATGTCACTATAGGTTACTTGCATGTTGTTGCAGCAGTACTTGCAAATTTGGCCATCACTGGAGTTGGATGGCCCAGGGGACGGCAAGATATAGGAGCAGCCTTGTTGCTGCTTGCTGCACTGCGGCAGCAGGTAGTAGTCTCCTGCACAGGCCAAGATACCTATGTGTTGCATGTCTTATTCATCAGTTGTAATAGGTTTGGTTACTGATGGTATTAAATAAGCATTTGTATATTTTATTTAAGAAAATAGCTCTTTTGGGTCTTTCCAACCAGGGAAGTTTGGTGTTATTAGTCTCTTGTACCATTAGAATAAAGACTCTTTACGTTCATTATTGTACAGTTTTGCCATGGAGTGACTTCAGCTTTGTGGGGAAATGTTTCCTTTAATTTTTTTTTTTTAAACAACCAAGCTGTCTCCACTGAGGCAGGTTAACCAAAGAGAAGAAACACTTTCACCATCACTCCATCAGTGCCTTGCCACAGGGACAGACAATGCAATAAAATATAGTATCTTAGTTATGCAATAGTTAAAACTAAGAATTAAAGAAAAAAGAGATCTTTGGTACAATGTGGTAATAATTCAGGACAAGATTAGTGAATTGACTGAATACACATCTATTATTACTACTGTATTTAGCAAAAAATATGCAGTAATTATTAAATTCAACTTTAGTATGTATAAAAATTAAAGCAGAAACAAAATGCAATAAATGTGATGCAGGAAATATCAGGAGGGAGAGGGTGTATGTTATTGCTGCTTGTCTGCATATTCCAAATTATGAAATTTATAAATAATAAAAAGTCATGATACCATGACTGGAACAATACATAACCCACAAATAGGAGAGGAGCACTTACGACAACATTTTGGTCTGACTTGGACCATTGACAAAGTCACACTAACAGAAAGAGATGGAGGCAGTATACAGTGGAACCTCGGCACTCAAACTTAATTGGTTGCAGAAGGCTGTTTAAGTGCCAGTCCATTCGAGGACAGAATGAATTTTTCCCAACCAATTTTCTTTTTGGTTGGCTGTTATCACTAACCCTCTTAGGCCCTATGGTGACTTATTTATACAAATAATATAAAAAAAATGCGAGGAAACACAAAATAGTTTACAGTGAAGTTCTGACAGGTCGTGTTTGTTTGGTCAAGTGCCGAGCAAACAGTCGACTACCGAGCTATTTGTTTACTGAACAAAGCGTTCGAATACTGAATTGTTTGAGTACAGAGCTGTTTGAATACCAAGATTCCACTGTATATAGGCTAGCAGACAGGGACAGGACAAGAGTAGTAGTAGTAGGAAAGGAAGTAGAGAGGGAGTGGTAGAGGTAGTAGTATTAATGGAGTCAAAGACTTAGAAAAAGGAGCACTGCAATGGAGCTAGGGGCCCACAAAAGGTAGGAATGAAAACACAGGGATGGGGGGGAATAAAGGCCTAAACACCCAAGGCAGAAGAAAGAAAACCCCAAGGAGAAAGAGGAAAGAGGAGGAGGAGGAGGAGGAGGAGGGAGAAGGAGAAAAAAAGAAAAAGGTTACATTATGGGTGTTCTGAAGTTTGGAACATTTTACATTGTAATGGGAATGGAAGGCATCTATAGAGACAAAGCCAGGACTAAGATTCATACAAGGAAAGTTGTGTACAGGTCTCCCTCAACATTCCATGGGTTAGAGGGATCTAGGAGCTCGCAAATGTGGAAAAAACCTGGAATGTTTGGTGCCCCAATATATTGTAGGGAAATATATTACAATACTGCTTCCTTAACTTGTTGAACCATGAATAATCATAAAAAATACATGAAAACGTCACACATTGTATAAATATATACTGATTATGCTTGAATAACGTTGTTATTTAATAACATGTTATGTTAATTCATGTACTGTATGATATTCAAATACCTCAGAATCCACCTCTGCGAGTCCCTTATCTACCCTCCCTACGACCCCCGCAAACTGGCAGCTCAGCCCTCCCACCCACTCAGTGTGGCGAGTGTTTTGTTTGTTCATTATTTGCTATTAAACTACCAGAATAAATAATGTAAAACCCATTCATGACTGCATATTGGAATGGGCTCTATTCGGACAGGTATTAGACGGCTGACATCATGTGTTTACTCTTGAAACACAGCAAAGAAATCGAAAATTTCTGCTATTGCTAATAATAAAACAGTAAAATAATAATTATAATAATATTAATACGATATATTGAAGAAGGAATTTGTACAAAAATATTGAAGGGAGTGGTTGAACCATCGTCAGGTTACTTTGTTTATGCTGAAGTGAACATTAGTCTCCCTTGCTCTTCCAAACATTTCACAAATATTCAGCGGTTGAAGGCTGTGGTATTTATAACATAAATGTTATAAATAATAATGTACATGTTATTATTATATAAACATGTATTATTATTATTAACATGTATGTATTTAATAACATAATGTTATAAATAAATTAATAGTACATTTATTAATAATGTTATTATTATTAAATGTATGTTATTAAATACCATTGCCTCAATCATTGCCTCTACACTCCAGTCACACTCAATCTACAAGCACCAAACACAATGTTTATTGCGAAATGTTTGGAAGAGCAGGAGACTAATGTTACTCCAGCATAAAACCAAAGTCACACTGGAGATGCGTCAACCCACTCCCTCGTATTTTTGTACAATTTCCTTCTTCAATTATAACATGTTTATTATTATTATTATTATATTATTATGATTATTATTATTATTACTATGTTATTATTAGCTGCATAGCAGAAATGTTTAATTCTTTGCAGTGCTCAAGAGTAAAACCATGATGTCACCATCTAATACCTGCTATCCATAGATGAATAGCCATTCCAATTGCAGTCATAATGGGTTTACATTATTTTATACTGTAGTTTAATAGCAAATAATGAACAAATAAAACACTCGCCACACTGGGTGGTGGGAGGGCTGGCTGCCAGTTGCGGGGGTCGGAGGGAGGGTAGTAGGGACTCGCAGGTGGCGGGAAACTTAAATATGATTTGGCGGCTGGGAATTTGGTGGCTGGGAATTTGGCGGTTGGGAATTCGCGAATGTGTGAAACCCGTGAAAGTTGAAAACGTGAATGTTGAGGGAGACCTGTATAGGGAAGGATTCAACCAGATGGCAACTGTAAAAGTTAGAAGTAGGGTAGACAATTTTAGCAGGAGACCAGTCAGTAGGATGACTGTGATCTCTGACATGAAAGAAAAGAGCATTGTTGGTGTCGGCAACCCTAACACTACTTTTGTGCTCCCTGAGTCTGTCAGAAAGAGTGTGGCCAGTTTCTCCAAAGTACTGAAGAGGGCAAGAGGAACAGGAAATAGAGTAGACACTAGACATCAGGAGCATCTATAGAGGGAGGAGAGGTTATGAACTAGATTGGTGCAAAGAGTGTTAGTCTGGCAAAAAATAAGTTTGATGTCTTAAGAATGGAGAGAATTGTTGAGATTAGAAAGATGAAATATGGGGAAGGCAGATGACAGGAGAGTCCCCAGTAGATAGATAGTGTGACTTTGTAAATGGTCCAAGTCGACCGAAATGTCGTCATAAACTCCTCTCTCTTATGTGCAGGTTGTTTGTGTATGAAATTTATTTTTCGTGATTGTAATATAAAAAGTGGATTACAGTTCATTATGCAATTAGGGTAATTGATATACAGTGGACCCCCGACATTCGATGGCATCGACATTCGATAAATCCAACATCCGATGCATTTTAACGCAAAAATTTTGCCTCGACATTTGATGGAAAACCCGACATTCGATGCGATTCGTCTCGTTTCGTACGAAACGTGTCCATGTGTGGCCTGAACTGCACCATGTGTGCCAGTGTTTACAAGCCAGCCAGTGTTTACCTGGAGTTTACCTGGAGAGAGTTTCGGGGGTCAACGCCCCCGCGGCCCGGTCTGTGACCAGGCCTCCTGGTGGATCAGCGCCTGATCAACCAGGCTGTTGCTGCTGGCTGCACGCAAACCAACGTACGAGCCACAGCCCGGCTGATCAGGAACTGACTTTAGGTGCTTGTCCAGTGCCAGCTTGAAGACTGCCAGGGGTCTGTTGGTTAATCCCCCCTTATGTGTGCTTGGCGAGGGCAGTTTGAAACAGTCTCGGGCCCCTGACACTTATTGTATGGTCTCTTAACGGGCTAGTGACACCCCTGCTTTTCATTGGCGGGGATGGTGCATCACTGCAAGTCGTTGCTTTCGTGTAGTTGAGTGATTTTTCGTTGTGCAAGTTCGGTACTAGTCCCTCTAGGATTTTCCAGGTGTTATAATCATGTATCTCTCCCTCCTGCGTTCCAGGGAATACAGTTTATGAAACTCAAGCGCATCCCATTAATTGAGGGGTTTATCTCGTTTAAGCGCGCCGTGAAAGTTCTCTGTACATTTCTAGGTCGGCAATTTCACTGCTTGAAAGGTGCTGTTAGAGTTGCAGCAATATTCCAGCCTAGATAGAACAAGTGACCTGAAAGAGTGTAATCATGGGCTCTTGGCCTCCCTAGTTTTGAAGGTTCTCATTATCCATCCTGTCATTTTTCTAGGGCAAGATGCGATTGATACAATGATTATGGTCCTTGAAGGTAGATCCTCCGACATATTCCATCCCAGGTCTTTGACGTTGGTGTTCGCTCTATTTTGTGGCCAGAATTTGTTTGTACTCTGTTGAAAATTTAATTTCCTCATGTTTACCATAATCTGAGTAATTGAAATTTCTCATCGTTGAACTTCATATTGTTTTCTGCAGCCCACTGAAAGATTGGTTGATGTCCGCCTGGAGCTTTGCAGTGTCTGGCAATGGAAGACACTGTTCATGGCAGATTCGGGTGTATCTGCAAAGGAAGACACTGGTGCTGTGGCTGACATCCTTTGTCTGTCGGATATGAGGATGAGGAACAAGATGGGGGTAGTATGTGGGCCTTGTGGAACAGAGCTTTTCACCGTAGCTTGGCCTCGGACTTTTACTCTGGTTGTCGACTACTCTCGTTTCTGTTAGTGAGAAATTATGATCCATCGATCCGACTTTTCCTGTTATTCCTTTAGCGCGCATTTTGTGCGCTATTACGCCATGGTCACACTTGTCGAAGGCTTTTGCAAAGTCTGTTTAGATTCATCTGCATTCTTTTGTTGTTCTAGTGTTACATTTAGGACCTTGTCGTATTGATCCAGTGTTGAGACAGAAGGAGCGACCTGTTCTAAACCCATGTTGCCCTGGGTTGTGTAACTGATGGGTTTCTAGATGGGTAAGGATACATTCGGTACATTCCATATTATCACTTTTTTTGGTGCTTGTTTCTGCAAAATAAGTAACCATGGGCCCCAAGAAAGCTTTCTGTGCCACCCTTCGAGAAAAAAGGCGCTAATGGATATTGAAATGAGAAAGAGATATTGCAAAAGTACGAAAGTGGAGTGCGTGTGTTGGAGTGCCAGTTTGTATGTCAACCCAATCATCCATCTCTACTATAGTGACCAGGTGGAAAACGGCAATCAAGGAAGCTGTTGTGCAAAAGGTGCAACTTTGTTTTCGAAACGAGATCGCTAGTGCTTAGAAGATGTTGAGAGCACGGTTATGGTGCTTGGTGGATAGTGAAAAAACAGATAGCAGGAAATAGCATCTTCAAGCGATCATTTGTGGAATTGAAAGGCTAGGCAGGTTGAATGATGATTTGGTTATGAAATTGCCTGCAGCTAGTGGTGATGTGAGTGACTTTAAGGCAACAAAGGTTGGTTTGAAAGATTAAGAATCGTAGTGGCATACATAGTTGATTAAGCATGGTGAGAGCTGCCAGTTTGGACCACAAAGCGGCTTGGAAAAATATTGTGCAATGAATTCCAAAGGAGTACATAGACGGCTGAAGGATTGAAACCTGAACAAGTGTTTAACTGTGAACAAAACAGGCCTGTTTTTGGAAGATATTGCCAAGCAGGACCTTCATTACTCAGGAGGAGGAAAAGGCATCCCAGGACATAAGCCTATGAAAGACAGGCTTACTCTGTTATGTGTCCAATCATTGGTGATTGCAAAGTGAGCCTTTAGTGGTGTATTATCTCTGAAACTCCCAGAGTGTTCAGGGCAAAAGAAATGTCCTCAAGGCTAATTTGGTGTGTGCTGTGGAGGGCAAACAGTAAGGCATGGGTCACTAGGGACTTTTTCTATGACTGGTTACACCATGCATTTGCCCCACTGTGAAAAAATTCCTACTGAAAAGAAAATTTAGATCTTAAGTGCCTCCTGGTATTAGACAATGCCCTGGTATCCTTCAGACGTGGACAGAGCCCGACTTTCTGCGGACACGAGCTTCATTAAGGTTCAAGTTTTTTGCCTCCTAATACCACTCCTCTCCTGCAGGCCATGGAACAGCAGGTCATTTCCAACTTCAAGAAAACTGTACACAAAAGCTAATGTTTCAAAAGTGCTTTGTAGTGACACAGAAACTCAACTGACTCTAAAAGAGTTTTGGAAGGATCGCTTTAATATCCTCAGTTGTATAAACTTATAGGTAAGGCGTGGGAAGAAGATAACTAAGAGGTATTGCACTCTGCTTGGAAAAAACTGTGGCCAGAATGTGTAGACAAAGGATTTTGAAAGGGATTGAGGCTAACCTGAGAATCCTATGCCTGTGAGGAATCCATTGTGGCACTGGGGAAGTCCTTGGGGTTGGAGGTAGTGGGGAGGATGTGGAAAAGAGTTGGTGGAGGAGGGACAGTGACGAACTAACCACTGATGAGCTGCTGATCATCTTCAAAGCAAGAGGCCAGATCTGGAGGAAACTGCTTCGGAGGAGGTGGACAGAGAGAAATTGAAAAGTTGCCCTATTCAATGCTTAAGGAAATGTGTGCAAAAGGGCTTGATGTGCAAACCTTTTTTGTTGTGAAAAATCACCCTGACACCAGTACTGCAAGGCCGTGCCGGTGGACTGTACACTGACAATGTTGTTGAACCGCTTTTAGGAAAGTCATAAAGGAACGAGAGGTTACAGGCCTCTATGGACAGATATGTTGTTGCGACAGAAGTTCCAGTGACTCTCAAGCTGGTCCTATTGAGCATTACAAATGAAGAAGGGAAGTAACCCCTGGGAAAAGGACTTGCTACCTCAAGTCCTAATGGAAGGGATGATTCCCTTCTAAACAGTAACAACCTTGACATCTCCCCTCCTCCCATCCCATCAATCATCACCAGATCTTTCATTAAAGGTTAAGTGTCAATTATCTCTGTTATTATGTATTGGTTATTGCTGTTATTGTAATTATTTTATTGTATAAACTTAATATTTCATGTGGTAATTTTTTTATTTCATACTTGTGGGTGTCTTGCACGGATTAATTTGATTTCCATTATTTCTTATGGGGAAAATTAATTCGACCTTTCTGATATTTTCGACATTCGATAGTCTCTCAGGACGGATATATCAAATGTCGAAGGGTCCACTGTATATCCAGTGACCAGTTAGTTAACGATATTTTTTCATTCTATGAAAATATGTTCAGGTGCCAGTATGACCGAATTTGTTCCCATAAGGAATATTGTGAGTAGATTAGTCCATTTTTCAGACCCCAAACATACACGTACAAACGCACTTACATAAATACATTACATAATGAGTCGCTTTGGAGGTGATCGTTAAGCGGGGGTCCACTGTGTGTGTTGTTGTGTGTGTATATTATAATATATATATATATATATATATATATATATATATTATATATATATATTATATAAATGTCGTGCCGAATATGGTAAAAC
>NC_069427.1:36512097-36527097 GCF_026875155.1 Cherax quadricarinatus | reverse complement strand
TGGCCGTTGCGGGGGTCGGGGGAGGGTGTAGGTGACTCGCAGTGGTGGAAGTCTGTGGTATTTAAATAACATACATGTTATTAAACATACATGTTATAAATAAACATACGTTAATTAAAGCATAACATGTATATTTTAGTACAATTTACGCGGTTTTTGTGTATTTTATGAATTATTCATGGTCAAAAGTTAAGGAAGCAAGGTATTGTAACTATTTCCCTACAATATATTGGGGACACCAAAACATTCCGGGTTTTTCAATATTCGCGAGGCTCTTGATCCCCTAACCCTCGGCGATGTTGTGGGAGACCTGTTTGTGTGTTGTATGTGTATATAATTATATTATATAAATATATTTTTTTCTTTATTATCACACGGCCGATTCCCACCAAGGCAGGGTGGCCCGTGAAAAAGAAAACTTCCACATCACTTCACTCCATCACTGTCTTGCCAGAGGGGTTGCTTTTACACTACAGTTTTTAAACTGCAACATTAACACCCTCCTTCAGAGTGCAGGCTACATGTACTTCCCATTCCAGGACTCAAGTCCGGGGCTGCCGGTTTCCCTGAATCCCTTCATAAATGTTACTTTGCTCACACTCCAACAGCACGTCAAGTATTAAAAACCATTTTGTCACCATTCCACTCCGATCAAACACGGCTCACGCATGCCTGCTGGAAGTCAAGCCCCTGCCACACAAAACCTCTTACCCCCTCCCTCCACCCTTCCTAGGCCGAGACCCCTACCCCGCTTTCTTCCAACTACAAGGACTGTACACTCTTGAAGTCATTCTGTTTTTTTTGCCTCCATTCTCTCTACATGTCCTAACCACCTCAAAAACCCTTTCCTCGCCCTCTGGACAACAGTTTTGGTAAAATTCCCGCACCTCCTCCTAACTTCCAAACTACGGAATTCTCTGCATTATATTCACACCACACATTGCCCTCAGACATGACATGCTCCACTGCCTCCAGCTTCTCCTCGCTGCAAATTCATCACCCACGCATCACACACATATAAGAGCGTTGGTAATACTATCTCTCATACATTCCCTCTTTGCTCCAAGACAAAGTTCTTTGTCTCCACAGACTCCAAGTGCACCACTCACTCTTTTTTCCCTCATCAATTCTAGAATCACCTCATCTTTTAGACCCATCCGCTGACACGTCTCCCACTCCCAAAATATCTGAATACGTTCACCTCCTCCCATTACTCTCTCCTCCAATCTGATATTCAATCTTTCATCACTAATCTTTTTGTTATCTATAACCTTACTTTTCCTGTATTCACCTTTAATTTTCTTCTTTTGCACACCTACCAAATTATCCACCAATCTCTGCAACTTCTCTCAGAATCTCCCAAGAGCACAGTGTCATCAGCAAAGAGCAGCTGTGACAACTCCCACTTTGTGTGTGATTCTTTATCTTTTAACTCCACGCCTCTTGCCAAGACCCTCGCATTTACTTCTCTTACAACCCCATCTATAAATATATTAAACAACCACGGTGACATCACACATCCTTGTCTAAGGCCTACTTTTACTGGGAAAAAAATTTCCCTCTTTCCTACATACTCTAACTTGAGCCTCACTATCCTCGTAAAAACTCTTCACTGCTTTCAGTAACCTACCTCCTACACCATACACTTGCAACATCTGCCACATTGCCCCCCTATCCACCCTGTCATACGCCTTTTCCAAATCCATAAATGCCACAAAGACCTCTTTAGCCTTATCTAAATACTGTTCACTTATATGTTTCACTGTAAACACCTGGTCCACACACCCCCTACCTATATATATATATATATATATGTATATATATATGTATGTATATATGTATATTTGACTTTTTATTCACATTAAGAATTTTTATTCACACCAAGAAATAGAAGATTTACTGTTATGCAATATTGTAATAATTGTATAAATACTATTAGCTGACGTGTATTGGACGTGTGATGTGATTTGTTTACTCTTGAACATCGGCCAAAATTGAACATTTCTGCTACTTTGAGCTTAATTTCAGCTATTTTCAGTACTAAAACCAATCAAAATCATCTCTATTTCTGTAACTATCCTCCATTCTGTCAAATGAGACCAAGAAACCACAAATACAACTGTAAAAACCATACTAAAATATACCACAGTCACTGTTTTAATTTACAAACATGGTCTTTTTTTCTCATTATGCACTTCGTGCTGCAGGATTGGTTTTATATGGTGCACCCTTACCACATAGATGAATTCTCTCATATCTAGGCCCAAATTTACCACTCACAGCTTATCTGAGTGAGCTGAGCTCATGACGTAGTACAGGTTGGCCATCACTAAGCAGGCAATCAGTTATCTGGTTCCATCAGTAATCCAACACTAATTTTGGCTAGCATAATTTCAGATTTCATCATTGTACTGACTCAGAAATTGTACAGATGGTTGTGAATTCACAGCAGCAGGCCAGTGGAGGAGAAAGCAGTGATGAAAATGAGGAAGATGTAGCAGAAAGAGTCTCTCTTGATAGGTTAATTAAGTGTATTCTAACCTAACCACTCTGTAATCCAGCAAACTCACCAATCTGGCACACCACAGGTCCCAATGATGCTGGATAAGTGTGACTGACCTGTACTACAGCTTGGACCTTGACTTCAAAGTCGTAAAACTCCAAGATGGACCCTCGATGGGTTAAAACTAAATTACGATTACTAGTACGTGAGAATAAGAATACAGATGCTCCTTGACTAATGATGGTTCAACTTAGGATATTTTGACTTTACAATGGTGCAAAAGCAATTACTTTGAAGATGAGGGCTGCAAGTACAGGAGGCTCCTACTTTACAGCGCTTCGCTTTACAGTGTTTCTCTAATACAACGGTTTTTCAATTATACCCATTGTTCATTTATACAGTCTTCCTACAATAAATATATTTACCACTCACTATAAGCCAAGGACGAAAATATTTTTAGGTAAGCAATGTGTGTGTACTGTATATGCATAATATATGAAAGTGTAAACATGTTATCAGTGATTTATATGTAATTGAAAATGAAAAAAGAAGGCTATGTTTCACTTGACAGCGGGGTGGCCCGGTGGCCCGGTGGCTAAAGCTCCCGCTTCACACACGGAGGGCCCGGGTTCAATTCCCGGCGGGTGGAAACATTCGACACGTTTCCTTACACCTGTTGTCCTGTTCACCTAGCAGCAAATAGGTACCTGGGTGTTAGTCGACTGGTGTGGGTCGCATCCTGGGGGACAAGATTAAGGACCCCAATGGAAATAAGTTAGACAGTCCTCGATGACGCACTGACTTTCTTGGGTTATCCTGGGTGGCTAACCCTCCGGGGTTAAAAATCCGAACGAAATCTTATCTTATCTTATCTTATCTTATTTTCACTTTACAGCAGAAGCCTGGAACCTAACCTGCTGTATAAGTGGGGCCCTCCTGTATTTAACTTGTATTAATTGATTTACTTTTCAGTACTGGTATTTACCTAGTTACAGTAACTATTTGTTTATTTGTTCAGTGACATTTATATGCTTATTTATTTATTTATTTATTTATTTAACATACATGTATTCATATTTGATTTAAAATATTTTTGGATATCACATTGGAGGGAGGGAGTATGGAAGAAGTGAATGTTTTCAGATATTTGGGAGTTGACTTGTCAGTGGATGGGTTTATGAAGGATGAGGTTAACCATAGAATTGATGAAGAAAAAAAGGTGAGTGGTGTGTTGAGATATCTGTGGGGACAAAAAAACGTTAACCATGGAGGCAAAGAAGGGAATGTACGAGAGTATAGTGGTATGAACGCAATTATATGGTTGTGAAGCATGGAGGCTGGAGGCAGTGGAGATGTCATGTGTAAGGGCAATGTGTGGTGCAGATATTGTGCAGAGAATTCGTAATGTGGAAATTAGGAGGTGTGGAGTTACTAAAAGTATTAGTCAGAGGGCTAAAGAGGGGCTAAAGAGGTGGTTTGGTCATTTAAAGAGAATAGAATAAAGTAGAATAACTTGGAGAAGAGTATAAATTTGTAGGGGAGGGAAGGCGGGGAAAGGGGTCCCCCTTTAAAAAGGGTTTGGGGAAAAGGGGGGGTTAAAAGGGGTTTTTGTGGGCGAGGGGGTTTGGATTTCCCAACGAGCTCTGTGAGCCATGTTAAAAAAGGAAAGGTAAGGGAGATAAAGGGGTTTTTAAGGACCTAAACGAGCTCTTGGATTTGTAAGCTGGAAATTTTGTAAAGGTTTGGGGGAAAACTGGTTAGCGGGATTTTGAGTTCTGGAAATGGGGGGGGGGTTTTGGGGATTTTGGCATTTTGGAGGGACTTTCTAAACGTCGTATCTGAGTGCCTCTAAAAAGGGATAGGGGATTATGTATGGTGAGGGTGAGTGTTGAATGGTGAGAAAGTTTTTTTTTTTCCCTTTTTGGGGTTTTTTTTTTCCCTTGGGGGGGGGGTCCCCTTTTCTTTTGGGAAACGGCTGACTTTGAAAAAAAAAATTTAAATATTTAGATTTACAATGGGTTTGTCAGAATTTAACCCAAATCGTAAGTAAAGGATCCCCTTAAAATTATTTTTATTGTTTTTGGAGGTATTCACCCAATTCAAAAAAAAAAATTAAATTAGGGGAAGGTTGAAGTTGGGTACATGGGTTGAAGGGGGAAAAGGGAAACAGTTTTGGGAATGAAAGGTGGGTTTTCAGGAATTTTTCCCATGAGTAAATTTTTGGGCGGGATCACTTTAAATGAAAGGAAGTTTTTTTCCCAACATAGTTTTGAAGGGGGCTGTAGATAGACACTCTGGAATTTTCGGGCAAAGAGTTCCCCAAATTTTAAATCCTTTTATGCTTTTTTGATTTTTTTAAAAAGGGTTGAGCCAGACACGGGGTTTTTTTTTTTTCAACGAATTGGCCGAACCCATCGGGGGTAGGGTGGCCCCCTAAAAAGAAAAACTCAAGTTTTTTTTTTTAAAAATTTAGAAATTTTCCTACAGGAAAAGGGGGGTTACTACCCCTTGCCCCAGTATTTTAGTCCCCCTCTTAGGGCAAACAGGGGTTTTTAAGAGGAAGAATCCTTTCTACCCCCCCAAAGGAGAACCGGGGGAAGATATCATAGAAATTTTTTTTGCCCCTAGTATTATGTCTGGGGGTTTTCTGTTACGGGCTATAAAGGGGAAGATTTTTTCCGGGGCCGGATTTTTTTATTAAAAAAAAAATTGTTCTTTAGGTATATATTTTTTGCCCCATTAGTATGGGGTAAATTTTATGTATTTTAAAGGGTTTAGACTTTTGGGAGGGGGAAAAATTTTTGTTTTTTGGGCACGGACTGGGTTTTTTAAAACCCCCTTTTGGGGGGCCTGTCCTTTTATTTTCTAGGGTTTTAAAAAGTCAGGGGCCCAAGCTGTTTTTTCTACGCCATAAACTTCCAGCCCCATCAGTTTAATTTTGTGACATAAATTTTTGGCCAAGATAAAAAAAAATTAAATCTGTGGGGTAAATGTCCCACCATTTTAAAACAAACCCCCCCCCCCCCCCCCAAAAAAAAAAAGTAGTGCATAATGAAAAAAAAACTGGGGGACCGTGTTTTTAGTTTTAAAACAGTGATTTTGCAGTTTTTTTTTTGTATGGTTTTTACAGGTTTTTGGGGTTTTTTGGGTCTCTTTTGATAGAATGGAAGATATATTACAGAACTAGAGAAAATTTTTTAAATTGGGGTTTTTTTTACTAAAATAGCTTGAAATTGAGCGGGAAAGTTTTGTAAATGTTAATTTTTTTGCTAAATGTTCAAGAGAAAACAAATCATATCACATCCCCTTTACACGCAGCTGGTGGGCCCCTTTTAACGTGCATTCAAAAATTGTTTGGTTTTATTATTTATAAAATTTTGCACAATATTCCCAAAAACGGGTAAATTTTAATTTTTTTTGGTGTGAAAAAAAATTTTTTTGGTGAATAGAAAATGAAAAGGGAAAAATTCATGTGTAAACCCGGGAAATGAAAACTAATAAACAGAGGAAATGTTATTTTAGTCCCGGGGGAAATTGCCTGCATTGTTTTTTTGGACCTTATTTTGAAATTTAAATATTTTGAATGGGCCCCAATTAAACCAAAATTTTTCCCGTCACTTTAATTTGGGGGAGCTGAAATAGTTAAAATTTGGGATTTTTTTGTGCTCAACAATAAAATAGAAAATTAAACTAGCAAAATAGCTTTAAAAAATTTGGTCAATGAAATAAAGAATTGGGGCCAAAATAGGATCAAAGTAGGTAAAATCCCCCCCGATGCTTTAAAAACCTGATTCGTGAAATTCGGATAGTGAAAATTTTTTAAATTTTCCATCAAATTTCGTTTCCCTTTTTTTTTTTCCTTGAGGGAAAAAAGGTTCTCTACCATTTCTAAGAAAAAAATAAAAATTTTTTTTTGAAAATTCTTGGACCCATGGACAAAGCATAAAACATGGGGTTGGGGCCCTCAAAGGGTTAAAAACTTATTATGCCCCCCATACCCCTCATGTGGGTGGGAGTTAGAAAAATTAGAGTGGCACATAATGGTCCAGGGGTTGGGTAAACATTCAACAGCTGCTTTTTCTTGAATTTTTTTTTTTGGCTTTAACCCTAAAAAGGGAGCAGATCCCCGGGGACAAAAATTTTAGTGTGGTAGGAGTAAAAAAAGAGATAGTATAATGTAAGAAGTACATCAAACCTCAGTTTTTGCGTGGGCCCCAGTTTTCATGCGATTTATTTTTTTAAAGCTTTTTTTTTTTTTTTTTTTTTTTTTTTTTTGTGTGTGTGTGTTTAAAAAAAATTTTTTTCCCCTTTTTTTATACGTTCCCCCTCGATTTCATATATCTAGTTTTAAAATGGTCCCCTTAAAAAAAAACCCTCCACCTGCCCGGTGACTTGGGCCCCTCATTTCCAGAATCGAGCCCCACACAAAAAATCCCATGTTTCGTGGCTCAGTCTGCCTTTGTTCTTGAGTTATGGAGGAATCCTTCAATATCCTCCCAAATTTTTAAGCCCTTTTAGATAAAGTTGGGAAGGGGTGACTTTCCCCGGGGTGATGAACTCTGCTTTGGGGAAAATTTGGCCAGGATGTGTCCTCGAGAAAGGGTTTTGAAGGGTTTGAGGCTGACCCGACGACCCTACACCTTTTTGTGGAAACTATTTGTTTTTTTGGGGAAGTCCAGGGGTTGGATGTGAGTGACCAGGATTTTTGGGAAAAGTTGGTGATGACCACAGGGAAAAAGCTAGCCACTGAAGAGCCCGCAAAAAACCTTCAACTGGGGCAGCAACAGAGCACAGCTGAGGG
Organism: Cherax quadricarinatus; assembly: GCF_026875155.1. Classification (NCBI taxonomy): domain Eukaryota; kingdom Metazoa; phylum Arthropoda; class Malacostraca; order Decapoda; family Parastacidae; genus Cherax; species Cherax quadricarinatus. The sequence goes on along the minus strand of NC_069427.1, from coordinate 36,519,793 downwards.
GAAAATTTCCCCTTTAGAGGGGAGGAAGAGAGAGGGGAGAATTTTACCTTTTTCAGTGATTAAAAGGGCATGTGTTTCACAATGGGGAAAGAGTTTCAAAGTTTTATGGAGAAAAATCACCCCAACAAGCTGTTGCAAGCCGGGGTCTGCAACATGTTCACTGACAATGCCTTTTTACCATTTTAGGGCAAATCTTAAAGAGATAAAAGAAACAGACCCTTGGGCAGATTTTTTTTTGCTAAAAGGTCCTGCGGTTTCCCAGTGCCAGTAAAAGACAAAGAAGGGGGAAATAACCCTTGGGTAGGGCCTTGATACCCGAATTTCTTATGGACGAGTATTCCCCCCTTTCCCAAAAAATAACCTCTCCTCCTCCCTCTTCCCTCCTTGCCCCTCTTCCATACGCCCTCAAGGGGGGGGGGGTCTTCAATAAAAGGAAAAAGTGATGTTAAATGTTATTTAACCCTTTCATTAAATCATTTTTTATTTTTTTTCTCATCAATTTTTTGTATGCAAAACTATAGTTATTCTCTATAAAATGCATTTTTTGTTAATATTTTTGGGTGTCTGGAACGGATTAATTGGATTTACATTATTTCTTATGGGAAATATTGCTTCAGTTTTCATACGATTCGGCTTTCATCAGACTTTTTTGAATGGATTAATCATGAAAACTGAGGTTCTACTGTAGTTCTATTTAAGGTACATAGTAGCATGTCTTGGAGAGGACAAAACTGATTTGTATATTTTTTTGGTTGTGTGGAATGTGGGTGCTGAATTTCAAGTTGTTGTCAAGGAACAAACCTAAGAATTTTCTTACATTTTGTTTTGCAGTGGGAGAACCATTAACCCTTTGAGGGTTTTGGTCGTACTAGTACGTCTTACGCGTAGGGGTTTTCGACGTACTAGTACGCATAATTTCTAGCGGCCTCAAATCTCGCGCGAAAAGGCTGGTAGGCCTAGGTGTGAGAGAATGGGTCTCCGTGGTCGGTGTGCGCGGTAGAAAAAAAATCTGGGACCCAGTGGTGCATTGTGGGAATGCCCTCTTAGTAAACAATGTCCACCATGCCTCACAGTAAGAAGGTCCTCATTCCTCGGCGAATTGGGACACTTTTGTTCCCCAGTGACAGTTCTAATAGTGATGGAAGTGCCAGTGAAGATGAGTTTCGTGGTTTTAGTGGGGTTTTTTGACCGAAACTAATGACCATAATATCGGAAATAGTGAGGAAAACCCAGACGACCTCAGCCTCCACCTCGGGTGCTGGGCCCTCTTGTTCACGTTCAGTTGTTCCAGAACCGAAGAGGAAACTTCTATTTTCCCAAATCCCAGACTCAGATGAGAGCATGGGTGTGATGTGAATATGAACTACAAGCTCTTCAAACTGGGTCCAGTAGTGATAGTGAAGTGGCAATATTCCCCCAGTGAAGCGTCAGTATATACGCGATATATGCGCTCTGGTAGTTTTGCCATATGTTATACCAAGGGGAAGGAGTGTATCTCGGAGTACATCCCGTGGCAGTACAACAGGAACAGACAGTGAAAATGACGAAGATACTGTTGCAATTGGGATGGAAAATGTCGTGGTGGTAGTGGTGCCGGGCGGTGAGGCACCAGCAGTGGGCCATGCTGCCAACCCACGCTGCCACCCATGCCGCTGCCTCAGCTGATCTAGAACAAAGGCCACCATCCCCCACTCACCCACCACACCAGCCTCCACAACCACAACCTCACAACTAAAACCTCCACAACCATAACCCCTGTCATTGTCCAGTACCCACCAGCAGACTGCACCTGGGATTGGCAAGAAGCTGTAAATTTTTGTTCCAAACCCCCACCAGTTTGATGACAGCCAAAGTGGAATACGGCCATCTTGTGCACTTGGGAACAATGCCACTGAACTGGAATGTTTCGAGTTATTTTTTGATGAACCACTAAAGAAAAGTATTGTCAGGGAAAAGAAACACAAAACGAGTACACATGGCAAACACATTACTTTCACCAAAATCACGTCTACACCAATGGAAGGAGGCAACTGTGGCTGAGATGTATCTTTTCTTTGCCACAATATGCTTATGCCACATGTGTATAAGCACAAAGTGAAATCATACTGGTCAACATACCCCCTGATTGCAACACCAGGTTTCAGTGATAAATGCCAGTGAATCGATTTGTGCTAATGTTAGGTATGCTTCACTTCTCAGATAAAACCAGGCCTGACAGAACTGACAGGTTATATAAGTTTAGGAATGTGTTTGTGAAATCTGAAACAGAAATTCAGTACGCATTTTTATCCCTTCAGGAAGCTTGAAATTTGGGATGAGTCTTTGTTCTGTTCAAAGGAAGACTCTTTCAAGCAGTACATACCAAGCAAGGGGAAACACTTTGGTATAAAGTTGTTTGTGCTTTGTGATTGTTACAGTGGTCTGGTATTGGATATTATTGTGTACACTGGAAGTTATACATTGCAAAATACCAGGAAGTTATTGGGCATCTCAGTGATGGGGTTCGAACAATGATAGAACCATCCCTTGGAAAGGGGGCCCATATATTATATACAGATAACTGGTACACAAGCCCCTCACTCAGTGATTTTTTTGCGAGTAGAAAAATGACAGTGTGTGTGGCACATGCGTGCAAATCGGAAACATATGCCCGGGTTTTGGGACGCTGGCACTCATAGAGGTGGTGCAGGCGTTTGCTGCCAATGACATCATGGCATTTCGGTGGCATGACAAACGAGATGTCACACTTTTTGTCTCAATTCACCCTAATGAAATGGCAGACAGTGGCAGGCAACATAGAGGAGAGAAATGAACCCATTCTAAAACCTGCAGCTGTGATTGATTACACCCTTTAACATGCGTTCAGTGGACAAATGTGACATGCAGATTGGGTTTGCTGATTGTGTTCGCAAGAGTTTTAAGGGTACATCAAACTGTTTTTCCATCTTTTGGACATTTCCATGCTCAATGCTTATTAAAATGTATAAGATGAGCACCAGAAAACAAACCACAGTACGGGGAATTCTGTTTGTCTGTCATAGACAAATAGTATTCAAGTACCAAGGAACAGCACCCGCAATTGACCCCCCCCACCAAATTTTCAACAACTACCTGCTCGTCTGAAGCATGGTGATCACTTCTGGTAAAACTGCCCGCTACTGCTTTGAAGAAAAAGGCTCAGAAGAGGTGTTTTCGTCTGCACATACAAAAAATGCACACAACAACGCAGAGACACTCATTTTATGTGTGAGGAGTGTAAAACTCCACTGTGCATGACACCATGTTTCAAAGACTTCCACAGGCTGCAGAACTTCTAGAAACATTCCTGTGACTGTATATTTGTATATAAAATATAAAAAAAATAGTAATAAACAACATTTCATATCGTTTGTTTGTGTAAATATTTTCTGTAAACAAAATAATGACAACAGTGTTTACGCCCTTATTGTGTAGTATTGAAAAAGGAAAAACTTACAAAATACTGATCATGTTGGCCTCAGAGGCCATAAAAGTTACTCAGAAAAAGAAAAATTGAAAAATAATTGAAAATAGTACATAAAAAAGTAAAAAGAAAAATACCGGGTGACGGCAGTCGGCGATGTTACCATATGTTGTTCAATTTTGGCAAATTTCACGCCTCCATATCTCGGTAAGTATTGACGTTAAAATTTTTTTGTTTAGCCTATAATGTTTAGAAAAAAAAAAACTATTTTTTCATAAGAAAAAATAATTTTTTTTTTTTTTTGAAATTTGGCCGACCCTGAGAACGAGTTTCGGAGAGGGCCTGTCGACCCTCAAAGGGTTAATCATAACATAACGTAGGTTTTGTCAGTGTTATACTTGAGTTTATTGATAGTCAGAATTTGGATTTGGGTGGGAGATGATAAAAGGTGTGTCGTCTATAAAGAGTTAGGTTATTGAGATGGATCTGGAAGATCATTGATGTGCTGTGTATGAGGAAAAGCCGAGAATAATGCCTTGGGGGATCCCTGTGTCGATAGGTCGAATGGTAGAGGTTATGCCCTTGATGGAGACATTTTTGTGTCTGTTGTTAAGGTAGGACTTTATATAGTCAAGTGCATGACTTCTAATACCATATTGTTCAGTTAAGTGCACTTGAACTTATGGTATCAGAGGTCATGCACTTGCATATATAAAATTCCTACCTAACAACAGAACCAATTGTCTCCATCAAGGGTATAACCTCGACAATGCAACCTATCAATGTAGGTGTCCTATAGGGCAGTGTTCTCAGCCCTTTGCTTTTCTTTGTATACATCAATGATCTTCCAAATGCATCTCAGCAACTTAGACCTGTTCTCTTGAAGGTGACAGACTAAGAACATTGTAACCTGTAAAATAGGTTGTAGTACTATACGGCTACTCTATTGTAAATAAAAATTAAAAATAAAGTTAAATGTACTGTACAGTAGTAATGTACATGTACAGTACAGTATAGTTATTTTATATTAACTTCAGTAATTTTATTTACCTTTTGTGGTAAAGAGATATAGGTATTCACATTGGTCAGTAGTGGACGATTAAACAGTTTGTCTGGCAGTGAAGTTGGGTTGGTGTGTGGGTAAGATGGGAATGAGCATCTTGATATTTTGGTTGATTTGGATACTATTTGGTTTGTTTTAACAGATTTTTATGTAATACAGTATTAGGTTCTTGCTAATATTACTTGTTGGGGCTATTGTAAATGTTCTAGAAGACTTGAAAGTCAGTAAATTGTGGAGTGCATCACCACACTGCCACTGCCACATTATCTGTTCCTTCTGGTAAGTCATTTATATAAATTAGAAACATTATTAGGGCAAGTACAGATAATGTTGCACCCCAGTGGTAACATTCCCCCCTCCCTCCAAAAAAAAAAAAAAAATTCTTTGTTACTTCACATTTATCTTTTATTCCTCATAATTTTGGGAAATTTCCATATTAGTTCCCCAATGGGAAGGTCCCGTCAGAACCTTTCCTAAACTTTTGATAAAAGAATAAGGAATAAAGATTTTGAACAAAATGTATGTCATCTTTCATTCGTCTACCAGTTCACGCTTGAAATCCTAAAAAAAATTCAAAATGGACAACTCTGATCATCTGCAGATTCTTTTAAAACCCATGGTGCTATCTCATTGGGTCTTATTTTTTTTTTTCTAACATTAGTGATGATTTATTTACTACCTCTTTAGTTATTTTTGTATCCTCTAACCTAATTGTTTTAGAATTAAATATGCTACATATAAAATATTTTCCTTTGTAAATGCACTGAAGCTTTATATTTATATCTTGCACTTTCACTCCTCATTAATAACCCTTTCAGGTCCATGCCGTAGATCTACGCTTTATTTCAGGGTCCAAACCATAGATCTACGCCATGAGCTCAGCTCACTCTGATAAGCTGTGAGCAGTAAATTGGGCCTAGATATGAGAGAATACATCTATGGGGTATGTGTGCACCAATAAAACAAATCCTGCAGCACACAGTGCATAATAAGAAAAAAAATTGAGACCGTAATTTTCGATTAAAAAAAGCGACTTTGCAGTGTTTTTCGTATTTTTTTTATAGTTGTATTTGCAATTTCTTGGTCTCATTTGATAGAATGGAATATATACTACAGAAAAGAGATGATTTTGATTGGTTTTAGTACTGGAAAGGGCTTGAACCTGTGCTCAAGTAGCAGAAATGTTAAATTTTTGCCAGTGTTCAAGAGTAAACAAATGACCTCACAAGTCAAATACATGACAGCTGGTGGGTCAAAATAACATTCACAAATGTGGTGATATTATTTATACAGTTATTACAGTATTGCATAACAGTAAATCTTCTATTTTTTGGTTTGAATAAAAATTCATTATGTGAATAAAAATCAAAATGGAATTCATTTGTAAAGCCTCAAAACGTAACTGATGAACAGAGGAAATGTTAGCTTAGTGCCAGGAATACCTGCATTGTTTATTCTGGACCCTGTTTTGAAATTGGAATATTTTGAACTTTGCATTAAATTGGCCAAATTACCAATTTCCGGTCACATTATTTTGTTGTTGAAACAGTTGACTTGGCGATTTCTTGTGCTCAGTCAATAGAATAGAAGTACAGTGGACCCTCAGCTAACGATATTAATCTGTTCCTGAAAGCTCATCGTTAGATGAAATTATCATTAGCTGAATTAATTTTCCCCATAAGAAATAATGGAAATCAAATTAATCCGTGCAAGACACCCCAAAGTAAGAAAAAAAAATTTTTTTACCACATGAAATATTAATTTTAATACACACAAACTGACACCTTTATTGCAGATCTGGTGATGCTTGATGGGATGGGAGGAGGGGAGAGTGGAAGTTGTTAATGTTTAGAAGGGGAATCCCCTTCCATTAGGACTTGAGGTATTAAGTCCTTTTCCAGGGTTACTTCCCTTCTTCTTTTAATGCCACTAGACCAGCTTGAAGGGCACTGGACCTCTGTCGCACAACATATCTGTCCATAGAGGCCTGTACCTCCCGTTCCTTTATGACTTTCCTAAAGTGGTTCACAACATTGTCATTGTAATAGTCACCAGCACGGCTTGCAATAGCTGTGTGAGGGTGATTTTCATCAAAAAAGGTTTGCACTTCAAGTCACTTTGCACACATTTCCTTAATCTTTGAGGTAGGCAACTTATTCAATTTCTCTATCCCCTCCTCCGAAGCGGTTTCCTCAGGTCTGGCCTCTTGCTGTTGAAGATGATCTTGCAGCTCATCAGTGGTTAGTTCTTCATTGTCCTCCTCCACCAACTCTTCCACATCCTCCCCACTAACCTCCAACCCCAAGGACTTCCCCAATGCCACAATTGATTCCACAACTGGCATACACTTCTCAGGGTTAGCCTCAAATCCTTCAAAATCCCTTTACACATTCTGGCCACAGTTTCTTCCAAGCAGAGTTTAAGGTCCTCTTAGTCACTCCCTCCCAAGCCTTACCTATAATGTTTACACAATTGAAGATGCTAAAGTGATCTCTCCAAAACTCTCTTAGAGTCAATCGAGTTTCTGTGGTCACTACAAAGCACTTTTGAAACATAGCTTTTGTGTAGAGTTTTTTGAAGTTTGAAATGACCTGCTGGTCCATGGGCCCGCAGGGGAGGAGTGGTATTAGGAGGCAAAAACTTGACCTTAATGAAGCTCATGTCCCCAGAAAGTTGCTCTGCCAAGTCTGAAGGATGCACTTAAGGTCCAATTTATTTTCCAGGAGGTAATTTTTCACAGTGGGGGCAAATGCATTGTGTAACCAGTCATAGAAAAGTTCTCTAGTGACCCATGCCTTATTGTTTGCCCTCCACATCACACACAAATTATCCTTGAGGACATTGTTTCTCCTGAACACTCTGGGAGTTTCAGAGTGATACACCAATAAAGGCTTCACTTTGCAATCAGCACTAGCATTAGCACACATCAAGAGAGTAAGCCTATCTTTCATAGGCTTATGTCCTGGGAGTGCCTTTTCCTCCTGAGTAATGTAGGTCCTGTTTGGCATTTTCTTCCAAAACAGGCCTGTTTCATCGCAATTTAACACTTGTTCAGGTTTCAATTCTTCACTGTCTATGTAATCCTTGAATTCCTTCACATATTTTTCAGCTGCTTTTTGATCCGAACTTGCAGCCTCACCATGCCTTATCACACGTGTACGCCACTAAAAATTCTTAAAACCTCAAACCAA
>NC_069427.1:36495730-36511597 GCF_026875155.1 Cherax quadricarinatus | reverse complement strand
ACTTAGATCTACGTAAAAGACAGCAAAAGGGTTAAACGCAATATGTAAAAATCTTTATTTAATTGACTAAATGGGGAAGATGGGCGACTGGTAATGGTAATTGTGGTTGACAGAGATGAACTTGCTCTGCTCTGATCATATCAGTAATGGACAATTCTGTAACCAAAATCATTTCCAAATCAAGTGACCCAGGGGATTTTGTCCCGTATTTTTGAAATTCATTAATACAATTCCTCATACTTTATCTGTGACCAGTTTTGAAAGCTCTTCTGCCCTCGTAACCCATATGGAAAAGGGAGGTAATCTGGCTAAGATAAGATTTTGCTCAGATTTTTAATTGACACCCAGGATAACCCAATAAAGTCAGTGTGTCATCGGGGACTGTATGATTTTTACTGGGGTCCTTTTAATGTTCTTCCTCAGGATGTAACCCACACTAGTGAACAAGGGCAGCAAGTGCAAGGAAACATGCCAAACATTTCACCAGTGCCAGGGTCAGTGCTGAATCAGCCGGGTTGTGGTTCGTATGTTGGACTACGTGCGGCCAGCAGTAACAGCCTCATTGATCAGTCTCTTATCCACCAGGAGGCCTGGTCATGAACCGAGCTGCGGGGGCGCTGATCCCTGGAATACCCTCCAGGTAGGGATTGATTCCAGACCATCCGTGTGTGAGCTCAGGATATTACTAGCCAAGCCACAAGCACCCACAACCAAGCCATGAGCACCCACAACCAAGCCATGAGCACCCACAACCAAGCCACAAGCACCCACAACCAAGCCAAGAGCACCCACAACCAAGCTATGAGAACCCACAACCAAGCCACAAGCACCCACAACCAAGCCAAGAGCACTCACAACCAAGCCATGAGCACCCACAACCAAGCCACAAGCACCCACAACCAAGCTATGAGAACCCACAACCAAGCCACGAGCACCCACAACCAAGCCAAGAGCACTCACAACCAAGCCACGAGCACCCACAACCAAGCCACGAGCACCCACAACCAAGCTATGAGACCCACAACCAAGCCATGAGCACCCAAACAACCACAAACCCACAACCAAGCTATGAGAACCACAACCAAGCCACAGCACCCAAACCAAGCTATGAGAACCCACAACCAAGCCATGAGCACCCACAACCAAGCCACAAGCACCCACAACCAAGCTATGAGAACCCACAACCAAGCCACGAGCACCCATAACCAAGCTATGAGAACCCACAACCAAGCAATGAGCACCTACAACCAAGCCACAAGCACCCACAACCAAGCTATGAGAACCCACAACCAAGCCACAAGCACCCACAACCAAGCTATGAGAACCCACAACCAAGCCACAAGCACCCACAACCAAGCCATGAGCACCCACAACCAAGCCACAGAGCACCCACAACCAAGCCATGAGCACCCACAACCAAGCCATGAGCACCCACAACCAAGCCATGAGCACCCACAACCAAGCTATGAGAACCCACAACCAAGCCACGAGCACCCACAACCAAGCCACAAGCACCCACAACCAAGCATGAAACCCAAAACCCAAACCCACAAGCACTCACAATAAAAGATGAGCACCCAAAACCAAGAACGGCCCCCAAACTAAGCCCATGACCCCCACAACCAAGGGCCACGAGCCCCCAAAACCCAAGCACGACCCACAACAACCCCACAGCACCCAAAAAAACCAAGCCACGAGCACCCAAAATTAAACCATGGCACCAAAACCCAAAGCCACAAGCACCCAAAACCCAAGCCACGAGCCCCCACAACCAAATGAAAACCCACAACCAAGCCAGAGACCCACAACCAGCCATGGCACCCACAACCAAGCCTGGCACCCAAACCAAGCCCGAGCACCCAAAAAACCCAAGCATGAGCACCCAAACCAAACCACGGCACCCCAACCAACCCAGAGCCCCCCAAAACCCAAAACCCCGAGCACCACAAAAAAACCCCCCACCAAAACCAAACCACGAGCACCCCCCCCAAACCACGGCACCCACAACCAACCCAAGCCCCAAAACCCAAACCAAAGCACCTAAACCAAGCCACAAGCACCCAAACCAAGCCCGAGCCCCACAAAAAAACCAAAGCACCCACAACCAAGCCACAGCCCCCAAAAACCAAACCCGAGCACCCAAACCAAACACAAGCCCCCAAAACAATATAAAATTTCCTGGGACAGGAGCTTGAACCCTAAAAGGGGGTGTGTGAGAATGAATGAGATAAACAAAAATGGCCTAAATTTTAAATTGTTACAAGGAAGTGTAGACTATCCGGTACAGGCACCACATTAAAACTGTTTAAGATGAAAAATAAACTACTTACTTTAACTGCCACATATATGGTTTAAAGTAAACTTTTTATGCCCCACATAATGCCCCCTATTGGCTTAGTAAACGTTTAGCCTCACATATACTGCCACATATAGGGACTTCGTAAACTTTTTATGCCCAATATCGCCACATATATGGCTTACGTAAACGTTTTCCCTCACATATCGCCACATATAGGGCTTCGAAACGTTTATCCTCCCCTTACTGCCAAAAGACTTAGTAAACTTTTATGCCTCAATAACTGCCAAAATAGGGGCTTACGTAAACGTTTAAGCCCCCCAATTACGCCCATTATGGCTTACGAAAAGTTTATCCCCTCACATATACTGCCACATATATGGTTCTAAATTTTTGACTCACATATATCCCTATAGGGCTTACGTAACGTTTTGACTACATATACTGCCAATATTGACTTAGAAAATTTATGACCACATATTGCCACAAATTGCTTAGTAAACGTTTACCCTCACATATACTCCCCAATATATGACTTACGTAAACGTTTTGCCTCAATATACTGCCACATATTGCTTACGTAAATTTTTAGTCTACATATACTCCCACATATATGGCTTACGTAAATTTTATGCCTCACATATACGCCACTAAGGTTACTAACGTTATGATCAAATACTGCCACATATATGGTTTACGAAAAAGTTTTGACCCAAAACTGCAATATATGATTTACGTAAACGTTTTGACTCAATATACTGCCACATCAGTGGACCCCCGCATAGCGACCAAAACCGTGCAAGGGGGCGGTGTTATGCGAAATGTTCGGTATGTAAATAAATTTTCCCCCCTAAGAAATAATGGAAATAAATTAAGTAGGAAATTGTGGTTTCTTTTTCTGTTCATAAACACGCTAAGATAACAGGGTATCTGCTACTCCTATTTACATTTTGGGGTCACACTTCACAGACACGCACAGCATATATATATATAATAATCTGGGTTTTTCCTTTTTTAAATGCCTTGTTTTTTTTTATTTCTTTTATTTCCCTGGGGAAGGGGAAAAGAATCTTTCCCCCGTAAGCCATGCGTGTGTATGAGGCGACTAAAATGCCCGGGACAAAGGGCTAGTAAACCCCCTTTTCCGTATACTTTCTAAAAAGGAAGAAAAAAACTTTATAAAACTGGGTTGCTTAAATGTGCGTGGGTGTGTGCGGTGAAAGAAACAGATGATTTCTGATGTTATGAATGAAAAGAATTGGGGTGTCCCGGCCCCCAAGCGAAACAAAGCTGAAAGGGGGTAGGAGAGTTTCAGTGGGGGGAAAATAAATGGGGTTAAAACTGGTTTTGAGAGAGTTAACAAAGGAAGGGGTAGCAGTAAAGTTTTAAATTCGTTATGGAAGGAGAAAAAAGGAATATGAAGTGTAAATTCAAGAATTAAGTGGGTTAAAGTAAAGGGTTTGGTGGGAAAGTGGGTCATAATAACGGTTTGACCTGGGGAAGAGAGGAATGCAGAGGAGAGAGAGAATTTTGGGAGGTTTTAAATGAAAAGTAAAGGAGCCTTTGAACCCAAGGAGAGAGTAAATTTTGGAGGGGGATTGAATGTAAATAGGAGAAAAATTTTTTAGAGAGGGTGTGGTAGGTAAGTTTGGGGTGCCAGGTGTAAATGATAATGGGAGCCCTTTGATTGAACTTTGTATAGAAGGGGTTTAGTTATAGGTAATACATATTTTAAGAAAAAAGAGGATAAATAGTATACACGATATGATGTAGGGCGAAATGACAGTAGTTTGTTGGATTATGTATTGGTAGATATAAAGACTGTTGAGTAGACTTCAGGATGTACATGTTTATAGAGGGGCCACAGATATATCAGATCACTTTCTAGTTGTAGCTACACTGAGAGTAAAAGGTAGATGGGATACAAGGAGAATAGAAGCATCAGGGAAGAGAGAGGTGAAGGTTTATTTAAAATAAAAGAGGAGGCAGTTAGGGTAAGATATAAACAGCTATTGGAGGATAGATGGGCTAATGAGAGCATAGGCAATGGGGTCGAAGAGGTATGGGGTAGGTTTAAAAATGTAGTTTTAGATGTTCAGCAAAAGTTTGTGGTTACAAAAAAGGGGTTTCGGGAGGGAAGGAGGATTGTGGAATATGAGTAAAAGGGTAGAAAGGGGAAAAAATTTGCATATAGAAGTTTTAAAAAAGTAGAATATGCAAGGGGGGGAAAGTAATGGAGAAAAAGAGAGAAGTTAAAAGGGTGGGAACAATGAAAAAAAGAGAGAAAAGAGAGAGTGGGTGAGATTTTATCAAAAAATTTTTTTGAAAATAAGAAAAAGTTTTGGGGTGAGATTAAAAAGTTAAAAAAACCCTAAGAAAAAAGGATTTGTCTTAAAAAAAGGGAGGGGAAGTTAAAATGGAAGTTAGAGTTTTGGGAAGAGGGAAAGGAATATTTTGGGGAATTTTAAATTTTAAAGATAGGGAAGCTTGATTCTTTTATAGGGCGGGAGGAATAACATCTTGAGGAGTGGGGAAAGCCATTTATGTGGGGAAGTTCTGGGGCAGTAGTAAAATGAAAGGGGGTAAGGCAGGGGGATTGTGGGAAAAGATAGAAATTTTAAAAAGCGGTGGGGATATAGTTTTGGAGTGGGGGTCCCAATATTTAATAAATGTAGAAGGGGGAAAGGTACCTGGGATGGCAAGAGCAGCATATTTCCCTTTGTAAAAAGGGGCAAAGGGGATAAAAGAGAGGCAAAAAATTATGGGGGGATAAGTCTGTTGAGTTCCCGGGAAAAGTTTTGGGTAGAGTTTTAATTGAAAGAAAAAAAGTAAACGGAGAATAGGATAGCAGATGAACAAGGGGCTTGGGAAAAGGGTAGGGGGTGGTGGACAGGTGTTACGTAAAAACATAAAGTGAACAGTATTTAGATAAGGCTAAAGAGGTCTTTGGGCAATTAGGATGGAAAAGGCGTAGACAGGGTGGATAGGGGGCAATGTGGCAGATGTTGCAAGTTATGGTGTAGAGGTAGTTACGAAAGCATAAAAGAGTTTTACGAGATAGTGAGGCTCAAGTTAGATATGAAAGGAAAAAGGGAAATTTTCTTCCCAGTAAAAGTAGGCCTTTTAAAGATGTTGATTCCCCGTGGTTTTAATATATTTATAGATGGGTTGTAAGAGAAGTAAATGCGAGGGTCTTGGCAAAGGCGTGGAGTTAAAAGATAAAGAATCACACACAAAGTGGGAGTTGTCACAGCTGCTCTTTGCTGATGACACTGTGCTCTTGGGAGATTCTGAAGAGAAGTTGCAGAGATTGGTGGATAATTTTGGGTAGGGTGTGCAAAAGAAGAAAATTAAAGGTGAATACAGGAAAGAGTAAGGTTATGAGGAAACAAAAAGATTAGGTGATGAAAGATTGAATATCAGATTGGAGGGAGAGAGTATGGAGGAGGTGAACGTATTCAGATATTTGGGAGTGGACGTGTCAGCGGTGGGTCTATGAAAGATGAGGTGAATCATAGAATTGATGAGGGAAAAAGAGTGAGTGGTGGCACTTAGGAGTCTGTGGAGACAAAGAACTTTGTCCTTGGGGGCAAAGAGGGGAATGTATGAGAGTATAGTTTTACCAACTCTCTTATAGGGGTGTGAAGCGGGGGTGATGAATGTTGAAAGCGAGGAGAAGGCTGGAGGCAGTGGAGATTCATGTCTGGGGGCAATGTGTGGTGTGAATAAATAAGCAGAGAATTCGTAGTTTGGAAGTAGGAGGGGGTGCGGGATTACCAAAAACTTTTTGTCCAGAGGCTGAGGAAGGGTTGTGAGGTGGTTCGGACATGTAGAGAGAATGGAGCGAAACAGAATGACTTCAAGAGTGTATCAGTCTGTAGGAAGGAAGGCGGGGTAGGGGTCGGGGCCCAGGAAGTTGGAGGGAGGGGGTAAAGGAGGTTTTGTGTGCGAGGGGCTTGGACTTCCAGCAGGCATGCGTGAGCGTGTTTGATAGGAGTGAAGGAGACAAATGGTTTTTAATACTTGACGTGCTGTTGGAGTGTGAGCAAAGTAACTTTTATGAAGGGATTCAGGGAAACCGGCAGGCCGGGCTTGAGTCCTGGAAAATGGGAAGTAAGTGCCTGCACTCTGAAGGAGGGGTGTTAATGTTGCAGTTTAAAAACTGTAGTGTAAAGCACCCTTCTGGCAAGACAGTGATGGAGTGAATGATGGTGAAAGTTTTTCTTTTTCGGGCCACCCTGCCTTGGTGGGAATCGGCCGGTGTGATAATAAAAATATAAATAAAATTAATCCGTGCAAGACACCCAAAAGTATGAAAAAAAATTTTTTTTACCACAAAAAAAAGTTAATTTTAGTACACACAAACTGAAAAAGGCATGCACAATTACATGACACTTACTTTTATTGAAGATCTGGTGATGATTGATGGGATGGGAGGAGGGGAGAGAGAGTGTTAGTGTTTAGAAGGGGAATCACCTTCCATTAAGACTTGAGGAGGCAAGCCCTTTTCTGGGGTTTCTTCCCCTTCTTCTTTTTAATGCCACTAGGACAGCTTCAGAGTCACTGGACTTCTTTCGCACAACATATCTGGTCCATTGTGGCCTTTTCCCTCTCGTTCCTTTATGATTTGTCTAAAGTGGTTCACAACATTGTCATTGTTAACAGTCACCAGCACGGCTTGCAATAGCTGTGTGAGGGTGATTTCATCAAAAAAGGTTTGCACTTCAAGCCATTTTGCACACATTGCCTTAATCTTTGAAGTAGGAAATTCCTTCAATTTTCTTTTCCCCTCCTTTGAACCAGTTTCCCAGGTCTGGCCTCTTGCTCTTGAAGTTGATCTATCAGCTCATCAGTGGTTAGTTCTTCATTGTCCTCCTCCACCACTCTTCCACATCATCCCACTAACCTCCAACCCAAAGGACTTCCCCAATGCCACATTGATTCCTCAACTGGTATACTCCTTCAGGGTTACCCTTAAAAACCCTTCAAAACCCCTTTTGTCTACACATTCTGGCCACAGTTTCTTCCAGCGAGTTCAAGGTTTCTTAGTCACTCCCTCCCAAGCCTTACCTATAAGGTTTACACAATTGAGGATATTAAAGTGATCCTTCAAAACTCTTTTAGAGTCAATCGAGTGTCTGTGGTCACTTCAAAGCACTTTTGAAACAGAGCTTTTGTGTACAGTTTCTTGAAGTTGGAATGCCCTGCTGGTCCATGGGCTGCAGGAGAGGAGTGGTATTAGGAGGCTAAAACTTGACCTTAATAAAGCTCATGTCCCCATAAAGTCGCTCTGCACGTCTGTAGGATGCCAGGGGCATTGTCTAACACCAGGAGGCACTTAAGTTCAAATTTTCTTTTCAGTTAGGTAATCTTTGACATTGGGGGCAAATGCATGGTTTGTAAACCGTTTTTGAAAAAAGTCCCTAGTGCCCCATGCCTTACTGTTTGATCTCCACAGCACACACAATTATCCTTGAGGAACATTCTTTTGCCTGAACGCTCTGGGGTTTCAGAGTGATACACTAATAAAGGCTTAACTTTGAAATCACACTAGCATTGGCACACATCAACAAAGTAAGCCTGTTTTTCATAGGCTTATGTCCTGGGAGTGCCTTTTCCTCCTGAGTAATGTAGGTCCTGCTTGGCATTTTCTTCCGAACAGGCCTTTTTTCATCACAATTAAACACTTGTTCAGGTTTCAGTCCTTCAGTTTCTATGTACCCCTTGAATTCCTGCACATATTTTTCACCCCGCTTTGTGGTCGAACTGGCAGCCTCACCATGCCGTATCACACTATGTATGCCACTTTCGTTCTTAAATCTCTCAAACAACCTTTGCTGGCCTTAAATTCACTCACATCATCACTAGTTGCAGGCCTTTTTTTAATTAAATCCTCATGCAACTTCCTAGCCTTTTCACATTGATCGTTGAGAGACGCTATCTTGCTAGCTGTTTTTCATTTATCCACACCAATAAGAGTCTTCAACATCTTCCATCACTTGCGATCTTTGTTTTGAAAAAAACGTTAAACCTTTGGCAAGAACGCTTCCTTGATTTGCCGTTTTCTTGGCCACAATTAGAAGAGATGGTTGATTTGGGTTTCTTGTACAACCTGACCAGGTCGGTGATACGCACTCCACTTTCATACTTATCAATGATCTCTTTCTTCATTTCTATAGGAATTCTAACCCTTATTGCTGTAGGGTTGGAACTAGAAGCTTTCTTGGGGCCCAGGTCACTTATTTTCCAGAAACAGCACCGGAAAAACACTGTAATAATACGAAATATTCCGATTGTATGCTTGAATGTTACCGCGGAGGCTGGCTGGTAAACAATGCCACCGGCGGAACATATGAGGCTGGCTCAGGCCGCACATTGGACGCGTCTCGGACGAAGGCCGCTGAGCGGGTTTTTGGGCGGTATGCGGGGCAAAATTTTAGCGATCAAAGCGTCCGCTATGCGGATTGTCCGTTATGCAAGGCGTCCGTTATGCGGGGGTCCACTGTATATGACTTACGTAAACGTTTATGACTCACATATACTGCCACATATATGACTTACGTAAACGTTTATGACTCACATATACTGCCACATATATGACTTACGTAAACGTTTATGCCTCACACATAATTTTCAACTTTTACAATGATTTTATATATGAATAGTAATTATGTTGAAATAAACCCAGGACAACCTAATGAGATTTATTTCCTTCGATAGCATCTCATAGTATGATTGGAAGTGGCCTCAGCTTACATGTTAATTATTTATTATTATTATTTTTTTATTTCCTTCGATAGCATCTCATAGTATGATTGGAAGTGGCCTCAGCTTACACGTTAATTATTATTTTTTATTATTATTATTATTTCCTTCGATAGCATCTCATAGTATGATTGGAAGTGGCCTCAGCTTACACGTTAATTATTATTATTATTATATTATTATTTCCTTCGATAGCATCTCATAGTATGATTGGAAGTGGCCTCAGCTTACACGTTAATTATTATTATTATTATTATTATTATTTCCTTCGATAGCATCTCATAGTATGATTGGAAGTGGCCTCAGCTTACACGTTAATTATTATTATTATTATTATTTCCTTCGATAGCATCTCATAGTATGATTGGAAGTGGCCTCAGCTTACACGTTAATTATTATTATTATTACTTCCTTCGATAGCATCTCATAGTATGATTGGAAGTGGGGTAGGTTTAAAAATGTAGTGTTAGAGTGTTCAGCAGAAGTTTGTGGTTACAAGAAAGTGGGTGCGGGAGGGAAGAGGAGCGATTGGTGGAATGATGATGTAAAGAGAGTAGTAAGGGAGAAAAAGTTAGCATATGAGAAGTTTTTACAAAGTAGAAGTGATGCAAGGAGGGAAGAGTATATGGAGTAAAAAGAGAGAGGTTAAGAGAGTGGTGAAGCAATGTAAAAAGAGAGCAAATGAGAGAGTGGGTGAGAGGTTATCAACAAATTTTGTTGAAAATAAGAAAAGTTTTTTTGGGGTGAGATTAACAAGTTAAGAAAGCCTAGAGAACAAATGGATTTGTCAGTTAAAAATAGGAGAGGAGGTTATTAAATGGAGAGTTAGAGGTATTGGAAGATGGAAGGAATATTTTGAGGAATTGTTAAATGTTGATGAAGATAGGGAAGCTGTGATTTCGTGTATAGGGCAAGGAGGAATAACATCTTGTAGGAGTGAGGAAGAGCCAATTGTGAGTGTGGGGGAAGTTCGTGAGGCAGTGGTAAAATGAAAGGGGGTAAGGCAGCCGGGATTGATGGGATAAAGATAGAAATGTTAAAAGCAGGTGGGGATATAGTTTTGGAGTGGTTGGTGCAATTATTTAATAAATGTATGGAAGAGGGTAAGGTACCTAGGGATTGGCAGAGAGCATGCATAGTTCCTTTGTATAAGGCAAAGGGGATAAAAGAGAGTGCAAAAATTATAGGGGGATAAATCTGCTGAGTATACCTGGTAAAGTGTATGGTAGAGTTATTATTGAAAGAATTAAGAGTAAGACGGAGAATAGGATAGCAGATGAACAAGGAGGCTTTAGGAAAGGTAGGGGGTGTGTGGACCAGGTGTTTACAGTGAAAACATATAAGTGAACAGTATTTAGATAAGGCTAAAGAGGTCTTTGTGGCATTTATGGATTTGGAAAAGGCGTATGACAGGGTGGATAGGGGGGCAATGTGGCAGATGTTGCAAGTGTATGGTGTAGGAGGTAGGTTACTGAAAGCAGTGAAGAGTTTTTACGAGGATAGTGAGGCTCAAGTTAGAGTATGTAGGAAAAGAGGGAAAATTTTTTCCCAGTAAAAGTAGGCCTTAGACAAGGATGTGTGATGTCACCGTGGTTGTTTAATATATTTATAGATGGGGTTGTAAGAGAAGTAAATGCGAGGGTCTTGACAAGAGGCGTGGAGTTAAAATATAAAGAATCACACACAAAGTGGGAGTTGTCACAGCTGCTCTTTGCTGATGACACTGTGCTCTTGGGAGATTCTGAAGAGAAGTTGCAGAGATTGGTGGATGTAATTTGGTAGGGTGTGCAAAAGAAGAAAAATTAAAGGTGAATACAGGAAAGAGTAAGGTTTATGAGGATAACAAAAAGATTAGGTGATGAAAGATTGAATATCAGATTGGAGGGAGAGAGTATGAGGAGGTGAATGTATTTAGATATTTGGGAGTGGACGTGTCAGCGGTGGGTCTATGAAGATGGGTGAATCATAGAATGATGAGGGAAAAAGAGTGAGACACAAATAACCGCACATAAAAGACAGAAGCTTACGACGACGTTTCGGTCCGACTTGGACCATTGACAAGTCACACTGTGTGGACTTTGTCATGGTCAAGTCGGACCGAAACGTCGTGCGTAAGCTTTGCTTTTATGTGCGGGTTATTGGGTGTATCGTTCAGTACGGTATTGTGCCTTTTTGTTATTTATAAAAGAGTGAGTGGTGCACTTAGGAGTCTGTGGAAAACAAAGAATTATGTCCTTGGAGGCAAGAGGGGAATGTATGAGAGTATAGTTTTACAACGCTGCTTATATGGGTGTGAAGCATGGAGTGATGAAGTTGCAGCGAGGGAAAAGAAGGCTGGAGGCAGTGGAGATGTCATGTCTGGGCATTATGTGGTGTGAATTTAATGCAGAGAATTCGTTAGTTTGGAAGTTAGGAGGAGGTGCGGGATTACCAAAACTGTTGTCCAGAGGGCTGAGGAAGGGTTGTTGAGGTGGTTCGGACATGTAGAGAGAATGGAGCGAAACAGAGTGACTTAAAGAGTGTATCAGTCTGTGTGGAAGGAAGGCGGGGTAGGGGTCGGGCCTAGGAAAGGTTGGAGAGAGGGGGGTAAAGGAGGTTTTGTGTGCGAGGGGCTTGGACTTCCAGCAGGTATGCTGAGCGTGTTTGATGGAGTGAAGGGGAGACAAATGGTTTTTATCTTGACGTGCTGTTGGGTGTGAGCAAAGTAACATTTATGAAGGGGTTCAGGGAAACCGGCAGGCCGGACTTGAGTCCTGGAAGATGGGAAGTACAGTGCCTGCACTTGAAGGAGGGGTTGTTTTTGTTGCAGTTTAAAAACTGTAGTGTAAAGCACCCTTCTGGCAAGACAGTGATGGAGTGAATGATGGTGAAAGTTCTTCTTTTTCGGGCCACCCTGCCTTGTTGGGAATCGGCCAGTGTGATAATAAAAAAAAAAAAAAAAAATTATTATTTCCTTCAATAGCATTCTTGTATGATTGGAAGTGGCCTCAGCTTACACGTTAATAATTATTATTATTATTATTATTATTATTATTTCCTTCGATAGCATCTCATAGTATGATTGGAAGTGGCCTCAGCTTACACTTTAAATTATTATTATTTTTTATTATTTTTTCCTTCGATAGCATTCATAGTATGATTGGAAGTGGCTCAGCTTACACGTTAAATTATTATTATTATTATTATTATTATTAAATATTATTATTATTATTATTATTATTATTATTTCCTTCGATAGCATCTCATAGTATGATTGGAAGTGGGCCTCAGCTTACACGTTAATTATTTATATTTTATTATTTCCTTCGATAGCATCTCATAGTATGATTGGAAGTGGCCTCAGCTTACACATTAATTATTATTATTATTATTATTATTATTTCCTTCGACAGCATCTCATAGTATGATTGGAAGTGGCCTCAGCTTACACGTTAATTATTATTATTATTAGAATCATGGGGAGCACTAAACCTGTAGAATTATACAGCACATGTGGGGGGATGGGAGGCATTCAGGCTCAATTCAGGGAACTGGAGCACAGATCCAATTCCCTAGATCAAGAGCCCCTCACCAGCATCAAGGAATCTCCCTTGAGGGGCTGACACATTAAGTGTCTGTGGTTCGATCCCCTGGTAGGGGTGGAAACATTAGGGCGTGATTCCTTAGGACACCTGCTGTCACTGTTTACCTAGCAGTAAGTAGGTACCTGGGTGTTAGTTGACTGGTGTAGGTTACATCCTGGAAGGAAATTGACCTAATTTACACGAAATGCTCTACATAACAAGCAGCCTTGTATATAGTAGTATGTTATTGATGTCAGCTAGACCTTGTACATGTACTGTAGTAAATAAAGATATATTTATATTATTATTATTATTATTATTATTATTATTATTATTACTGAGATTAAAACTAATCAATACTATAAGTCAACTAAGAATGAATAAAGGACCAAACAAAGTAATCAATAAGTCAAGTAAGAGTGAATAGAGAGAATAACATGAGGTGAAACTGGACTGTAAGACACCACAAAATATAAGCCAATGTAGGATAAAACACTTAGTGAATATATATAAATAACGTGATACCATATTACACATAATGTACTTTTTATGCGCTCCTAACAAGTGTATGTCCTCAAGGTCACTGTTAGTTAACTGGGATAAAATCCTACGCTAGGGTTATTAACATTGTCAGTCAACTACCACTCAAGAATACTTTAATACCTGAAATATTAATTAAAGTACACTCTGTGTAAATACACTGAATGGCACACACCTCTCGGTGTATATATCGTGTGGTCATTGTATTGTATGTTATATACCCACAAGCCTATATTAAAACACTTAATTCACACGCAGTTTCGAAAAATCTTTACAATAAAATTCCTAAATTCAGGGCATTTAAAACAGGATAAATATCTAGCACTACACTTCAGGATGACTGGGTAAGTATTATTCATACATATTTACAGTATACAAGCAATGAGCATGCTACATAAGTTCTATAAACAGTAGAATTATACCTCGCCACAACTGTTATATTGTTGGGACTAAGGTCTGTGACGGTCCTCACCTTGTTTATTGTTGGGTATTAAAGGTGACGACGGTCTAAGGACTGTATGAACCCATAAGCAGCAGGCCTTGGGTAGAACGTAAGAACCTAACTCATCACGGAACGGGTGGGTTCGAACCCATGGCAAGTGAGTCCTAAAACTCACGGCAATAGTACTGATGTAGTCTTACTGGCCCATGCCAGGCAGGTCTTACTGGCCCATGCCAGGCAGGTCTTACTGGCCCATGCCAGGCAGGTCTTACTGGCCCATGCCAGACAGGTCTTAGTGGCCCATGCCAGACAGGTCTTACTGGCCCATGCCAGACAGGTCTTACTGGCCCATGCCAGGCAGGTCTTACTGGCCCATGCCAGGCAGGTCTTACTGGCCCATGCCAGGCAGGTCTTACTGGCCCATGCCAGGCAGGTCTTACTGGCCCATGCCAGGCAGGTCTTACTGGCCCATGCCAGGCAGGTCTTACTGGCCCATGCCAGGCAGGTCTTACTGGCCCATGCCAGGCAGGTCTTACTGGCCCATGCCAGACAGGTCTTACTGGCCCATGCCAGGCAGGTCTTACTGGCCCATGCCAGACAGGTCTTACTGGCCCATGCCAGGCAGGTCTTACTGGCCCATGCCAGACAGGTCTTACTGGCCCATGCCAGACAGGTCTTACTGGCCATGCCAGACAGGTCTTACTGGCCCATGCCAGACAGGTCTTACTGGCCCATGCCAGACAGGTCTTACTGGCCCATGCCAGACAGGTCTTACTGGCCCATGCCAGACAGGTCTTATTGGCCCATGCCAGACAGGGCCACGTAGATAAGTAAAACACATACACAACAGTTAAGTATCCTATAAATTTTAACATTTTATTTCTTTGCGTAGTATATAATGTATAATTTATTTTTTTTTATTATTATTATCACACTGGCCGATTCCCACCAAGGCAGGGTGGCCCACCAAGGCAGGGTGGCCCGAAAAAGAAAAACTTTCACCATCATTCACTCCATCACTGTCTTGCCAGAAGGGTGCTTTACACTACAGTTTTTAAATTGCAACATTAACACCCCTCCTTCAGAGTACAGGCACTGTACTTCCCATCTCCAGGACTCAAGTCCGGCCTGCCGGTTTCCCTGAATCCCTTCATAAATGTTACTTTGCTCACACTCCAACAGCACGTCAAGTATTAAAAACCATTTGTCTCCATTCACTCCTATCAAACACGCTCACGCATGCCTGCTGGAAGTCCAAGCCCTCGCAACAAAACCTCCTTTACCCCCTCCCCAACCCTTCCTAGGCCGACCCCCTTTCCCGCCTTCCTTCCACTACTGACTGATACACTCTTGAAGTCATTCTGTTTCGCTCCATTCTCTCTACATGTCCGAACCACCTCAAACAACCCTTCCTCAGCCCTCTGGACAACAGTTTTGGTAATCCCGCACCTCCTCCTAACTTCCAAACTACGAATTCTCTGCATTATATTCACACCACACATTGCCCTCAGACATGACATCTCCACTGCCTCCAGCCTTCTCCTCGCTGCAACATTCATCACCCCTGCTTCACACCCATATAAGAGCGTTGGTAAAACTATACTCTCATACATTCCCCTCTTTGCCTCCAAGGACAAAGTTCTTTGTCTCCACAGACTCCTAAGTGCACCCCTCCTCTTTTTCCCTCATCAATTCTATGATTCACCTCATCTTTATAGACCCATCGCTGACACGTCCACTCCCAAATATCTGAATACATTCACCTCCTCCATACTCTCTCCCTCCAATCTGATATTCAATCTTTTTATCACCTAATCTTTTTGTTATCCTCATAACCTTACTCTTTCCTGTATTCACCTTTAATTTTCTTTTTGCACACCCTACCAATTCATCCACCAATTCTGCAACTTCTCTTCAGAATCTCCCAAGAGCACAGTGTCATCAGCAAAGAGCAGCTGTGACAACTCCCACTTTGTGTGTGATTCTTTATCTTTTAACTCCACGCCTCTTGTCAAGACCCTCGCATTTATTCTCTTACAACCCCATCTATAAATATATTAAAACAACCACAGTGACATCACACATCCTTGTCTAAGGCCTACTTTTACTGGGAAATAATTTCCCTCTTTCCTACATACTCTAACTTGAGCCTCACTATCCTCGTAAAAACTCTTCACTGCTTTCAGGAACCCACCTCCTACACCATTTCACTTTCAACATCTGCACATTGGCCCCCCATCCCCCGTCTCGCCTTTTCCAAT
>NC_069427.1:36476518-36495230 GCF_026875155.1 Cherax quadricarinatus | reverse complement strand
TACCCCAGTATTTCTGGGTGCCTCAGTATTTCTGGGGTATCACAGTATTTCCGGGGTACCACAGCACTTCTTTGGTACCACAGTTTTTCCGGGGTAAAACAGCATTTCTGAGTACCAGAGTATTTCCGGGGTACCACAGAATTCCTGGGATACAACAATATATCTAGGGTACCCGAGAATGTCTGGGGTACCTCAGTATTTCCGTTGTAACACAGTATTTCTGAGGTACCACAGTATTTCTGGGGTACCACAGTGATTCGGAGGTACCACAGTATTTTTGGGCTACCTCAGTAATTCTGGGGTACCACAGTATATCTAGGGTACCACAGTATTTCTGTGGTTCTACAGTATTTCTGGGGAATAACAGTATTTCTGTGGTACTACAGTATTTCTAGGGTACCACAGTATTTCTGGGGTGCCATAATATTTCTGGGGTACCACAGTTTTTCAAGGGTACCACAGTATTTTTGGGGTACCGCATTATTTCTGGGGTACCGCGGTATTTCTGGGGTACCACAGTATATCTGGGATAACAGTATTTCTGGTATACCACAGTATTTATGGGATACCTCAGTATTTCTGGGTTACCACAGTATTTCTGGGGTACCAGAGTTTTTCTGTGGTACCACAGTATTTCTGGGGTTCCAGAGTATTTTTGGTGTACCACAGTGCTTCTGGGGTACCAGAGTATTTCTTCTGGTACCACAGTATTTCTGGGGTACCACAGTATTTCTGGGGTGCCACAGTATTTCTGGTGTCCCACAGTATGTCAGGTCTACCACAGTAATTATGGGATACTACAGTATTTTAGGGGTACCACAATATTTCTTTGGTACCAAAGTATTTCTGGGGTACCACGGTATTTCTGTGGTACCACAGTATTTCTGGGGAACCACAGTATTTCTAGGGAAACAACGTTCTTCAGAGGCACCACAGTATTTCTCGGGTACCCGAGTATTTCTGAGGTACAACAGTATTTCAAGGGTTCCGCAGTATTTCTGGAGTACAACAGTATATCTGGGTTACCACAGTATTTCTAGGGTAACACAGTATTTCTTGGGTGCCACAGTATTTCTGGGGTACCACAGTATCTCTAGGATACAAGTGTTTCTAGGGTACCACAGTATTTCTAAGGTACCAGAGAATTTCTAGGTTCCCTCAGTATTTCTGGGGTACCATAATATTTCTAGGGCACCTGGGTATTTCCGGTGTATCACAGTATTTCTGGGGTATCACAGTATTTCTGGGGTACCACAGTATATCTGGGGTACCACAGTATTTCTATGGTACGAGAGTATTTATGGGGTACCACAGTATTTCTAGGGTACCACAGTATTTCTACGGTACCACAGTATTTCATGGGTACCACAGTATTTCTAGGGTACCAGAGTATTTCTAGGACCCCACAGTATTTCTTCGGTACCACAGTATTTCTGGGGTACCACAGTATTTCCGGGGTACCACAGTATTTCTGGGGTACCACAGTATTTTCGGGATACCACAGTATTTCTGGGTACCACAGTATTTCTGTGGTTCTACAGTATTTCTGGGGAATAACAGTATTTCTGTGCTACTACAGTATTTCTGTGGTTACACAGTATTTCTGGGGTACCACAGTATTTCTTGGGTACCACAGTATTTCTGCGGTACCACAGTATTTCAGGAGTATCACAGTATTCCTGGGGTACCACAATATGTCTGGGGTACCACGGTATTTCTAGGGTACCACAGTATATCTGGGGTACTACAGTATTTCTCTTGTACCACAGTATTTCTGTGCTATCACAGTGTTTCTGGGTTACCACAGTATTTCTGGGGTACCACAGTATTTCCGTTGTAACACAGTATTTCTGAGGTACCACAGTATTTCTGGGGTACCACAGTGATTCGGAGGTACCACAGCATTTTTGGGGTACCACAGTATTTCTGGGGTACCACAGTATATCTAGGGTACCACAGTATTTTTGTGGTACTACAGTATTTCTGGGGTACCACAGTATTTCTGGGTTGCCACAATATTTCTGGGGTACCACAGTTTTTCAAGGGTACCACAGTATTTTTGGGGTACCGCATTATTTCTGGGGTATCGCGGTATTTCTGGGGTACCACAGTATATCTGAGATAACAGTATTTCTGCTATACCACAGTATTTATTGGTTACCACAGTATTTTTGGGGTACCAGAGATTTTCTGTGGAACCACAGTATTTCTCGGGTTCCATAGTATTTTTGGTGTACCACAGTGTTTCTTGGGTACCAGAGCATTTCTTCTGGTACCACAGTATTTCTGGGGTACCACAGTATTTCTGGGGTACCACAGTATTTCTGGGGTACCACAGTATTTCTGGTGTCCCACAGTATGTCAGGTCTACCACAGTAATTATGGGATACTACAGTATTTTAGGGGTACCACAATATTTCTTTGGTACCACAGTATTTCTGGGGTACCACGGTATTTCTGTGGTACCACAGTATTTCTGGTGAACCACAGTATTTCTAGGGAAACAAAGTACTTCTGAGGCACCACAGTATTTCTGGGGTTCCACAGTATTTCTGGGGTACCAAAGTATTTCTGGGGTACCCCAGTATTTCAGGGGTACCACATATTTCTGGGGTGCCACAGTATTTCTGGGGTACCACAATATTTCTGGTGTACCACAGTATTTCTGGGTTACCACAGTATTTCTAGGGTCCCACAGTATTTCTGGGGTACCCCAGTATTTTTTGTGTTCCACAGTATTTCTGGGGTATCACAGTATTTCTGGAGTACCACAGAATTTCTGGGATTCCTCAGTATTTCTAGGGTTCCACAGTATTTCTGGGGTACCACAACATTTCTATAGTACCACAGTATTTCTAGGGTATCACAGTATTTCTAGGGTACCACAGTATTTCCAGGGTACCACAGTATTTCTAGGGTCAAATTATTTCTGTGGTTCACAGTATTTCTAGGGTAAAACAGTGTTTCTGGTGTATCACAGTATTTCTAGGGTACCAGAGTATTTGTTGGGTACCACAGTATTTATGGGATACCATACTATTTCTGGAGTACCACAGTGTTTCTGGGGTACCACAGTATTTCTGTGGTACCACAGTTTTTCTGGGGTGCCACAGTATTTCTGGGGTACCACAGTATTTCTTGGGTACCAATGTATTTCTGGGGTACCACAGTATTTCTGGTGTACCACAGTATTTCTGAGGTACCACAGTATTTCTAGGGTACTATATTATTTCTAGGGTATCACATTATTTCTAGGGTCCCACAGTATTTCTAGGGTACCACAGTATTTCTGGGGTACCACAGTATTTCTGGGGTACCTCAGTATTTCTAGGGTACCACAGCATTTGTGGGGTTCCACAGTATTTCTGGAGTAGCACTGTATTTCTGAGGTATCACAGTATTTCCAGGGTACCACAGCATTTCTGGGTACCAGAGCATTTCTGTGGTACAAACAGTATTTCTGGGGTAACGCAGTATTTCTTGGGTACCACAGTATTTCCGGGGTACCACAGTATTTCTGGGGTTCCACAATATTTCTGGGATACCACAATATACCTATGGTACCCTAGTATTTCTGGAGTACCTCAGAATTTTCGTTGTAACACAGTATTTCTGAGGTATTACAGTATTTCTGGGGTACCACAGTGATTTTGGGGTACCACAGTATTTGTGGGGTATCACAGTATTTCTGGGGGAACCACAGTATTTCTGGGGTACCACAGTATTTCTGGGGTACCACAGTATTTCTAGGGTACCACAGCATTTGTGGGGTACCAGAGTATTTCTGGAGTACCACTGTATTTCTGAGGTGACACAGTTTTTCCGGGGTACCACAGCATTTCTGGGTACCAGAGCATTTCTGTGGTACCACAGTATTTCTGGGTTACCTCAATATTTCTGGGGTACCACAGTATTTCCGGGGTACCACAGTATTTCTGGGGTTCCACAATATTTCTGGGATACCACAATATACCTTGGGTACCCTAGTATTTCTGGAGTACCTCAAAATTTTCGTTGTAACACAGTATTTCTGAGGTATTACAGCATCTCTGGGGTACCACAGTGATTTTGGGGTACCACAGTATTTGTGGGGTATCACAGTATTTCTGGGGAACCACAGTATTTCTGGGGTACCACAGTATTTCTGGGGTACCACAGTATTTCTAGGGTACCACAGCATTTGTGGGGTACCACAGTATTTCTGGAGTACCACTGTATTTTTGAGGTGACACAGTATTTCCGGGGTACCACAGCATTTCTGGGTACCAGAGCATTTCTGTGGTACCACAGTATTTCTGGGCTAGCGCAGTATTTCTGGGGTACCACAGTATTTCCGGGGTACCACAGTATTTCTGGGGTTCCACAATATTTCTGGGATACGATGGCAATATAAACACAAATGCAGTATAATGTGATCCTTTATTGACTACGTTTCGCCCACACAGTGGGCTTTTTCAAGTCACAAACAGAACTACCTGGGGTGAGAGGAACGCGAGTATTTATAGTCCGGCTGAGGTCAGGTGAAGAATGCTGCATCTGATGATGTACCGAGTGGGGTCATAGAGTCTAAAAACTTGGGTAGCTTTGAAAGGAGATTGGATAAGTTTGTAAGCAGACCTTCTAAAGTGTTCTTATGTGGGATAGCGATGAAGAAGTTTCTTGGCAAGTGGTTCAGCTATGTTATAGAAGCCACTATTCTGGTTGAAGTTGTCGGATATAGAAATAAGTGATGATTCCAGGATTCTTCGGTATTGAGTGTTGTCTTCTGTGGCGATAAGTCTTGAGTTTCTGTAGTTTATCAAGTGGTTGTGTGAATTACGGTGTTGTACGCAGGCATTCCTTGTGTCGTCAGACCTGCTTGCGTATTGGTGTTCTGAAACACGTGTTTGGAGGTCCCTTGATGTTTCGCCCACGTTTAACTTGTTGCAGTCATTACAAGGGATTATGTATACCCCTGCAGAGGATGGAGGCTTGTCCTGCCTACTACTGGTGATGTCCTTGATGGTCGTGGTTGTGGAGGTAGATACTTGGAATGATGTTTTGGCAAAGATGTTGGAAACATGTTTGGCAATGGAGTTGGTGGGAAGGACTATGTATCTCTTCTCGCAGTGTCTTCTCTGGGTGTGTTGAAGATGTTTAATGCTTGCCGTCTGCAGTCTCTGATGCACTATCCTCGTCACTTCATCAGAGACTGCAGACGGCAAGCATTAAACATCTTCAACACACCCAGAGAAGACACTGCCGAGAAGAGATACATAGTCCTTCCCACCAACTCCATTGCCAAACATGTTTCCAACATCTTTGCCAAAACATCATTCCAAGTATCTACCTCCACAACCACGACCATCAAGGACATCACCAGTAGTAGACAGGACAAGCCTCCATCCTCTGCAGGGGTATACATAATCCCTTGTAATGACTGCAACAAGTTAAACGTGGGCGAAACATCAAGGGACCTCCAAACACGTGTTTCAGAACACCAATACGCAAGCAGGTCTGACGACACAAGGAATGCCTGCGTACAACACCGTAATTCACACAACCACTTGATAAACTACAGAAACTCAAGACTTATCGCCACAGAAGACAACACTCAATACCGAAGAATCCTGGAATCATCACTTATTTCTATATCCGACAACTTCAACCAGAGTAGTGGCTTCTATAACATAGCTGAACCACTTGCCAAGAAACTTCTTCATCGCTATCCCACATAAGAACACTGTAGAAGGTCTGCTCACAAACTTGTCCAATCTCCTTTCAAAGCTACCCAAGTTTTTAGACTCTATGACCCCACTCGGTACATCATCAGATGCAGCATTCTTCACCTGACCTCAGCCGGACTATAAATACTCGCGTTCCTCTCACCCCAGGTAGTTCTGTTTGTGACTTGAAAAAGCCCACTGTGTGGGCGAAACGTAGTCAATAAAGGATCACATTATACTGCATTTGTGTTTATATTGCCATTGTGTCGGTATTTTATACCATTTATTTCCATTTCTGGGATACCACAATATACCTAGCGTACCCTAGTATTTCTGGGGTACCTCAGAATTTCCGTTGTAACACAGTATTTCTGAGGTATTACAGTATTTCTGGGGTACCACAGTGATTTTGGGGTACCACAGTATTTCTGGGGTACCACAGTATTTCTGGGGAACCACAGTATTTCTGGGTACCACAGTATTTCTGAGGTACCTCAGTATTTCTAGGGTTCCACAGTATTTCTGGGGTAACACCATATTTTTTTGATTCCACAGTATTTCTGGTGTACCACAGTATTTCTGGGGTACCACAGTATTTCTGGGGTACCACAGTATTTTTGGGGTACCACAGTATTTCTGGGGTACCGCAGTATTTCTAGGGTGCCAGAGTATTTCTGGGGTACCACAGTATTTTTGGGGAACCACAGTATTTCTGTGGAACCACAGTATTTCTGGGGTACCACAGTATTTCTGGGGTAACAGAGTTTTTCTGGTGTACCATAGTGTTTCTGGTGTACCACAGTATTTTTGGGATACCACAGTATTTCTCGAGTACCAAAGTATTTTTGAGGTATCACAGTATTTCTGGGGTACCACAGCATTTCTGGGGTACCAAAATATTTTTGAGGTACCACAGTATTTCTGTGGAACCCCAGTATTTCTGGGGTACCACAGTATTTCTGGTGTACACAGTATTTCTGGGGTACCACAGTATTTCTAGGGTACCACAGTCAGTCCTCACTGGCAGATGCAGTACGGACCATCAGTCAGTCCTCACAGGGAGGTGTAGTACCTGGCAT
This sequence comes from Cherax quadricarinatus, assembly GCF_026875155.1. Taxonomy (NCBI): domain Eukaryota; kingdom Metazoa; phylum Arthropoda; class Malacostraca; order Decapoda; family Parastacidae; genus Cherax; species Cherax quadricarinatus. The sequence continues at coordinate 36,488,446 of NC_069427.1, read as the reverse complement.
CAGTCAATCCTCACTGTGAGGTGCAGTACCTAGCATCAGTCAGTTTTCAAGGGTAGGTGCAGTACCTAGCATCACTCAGTCCCAATTAAGAGGTGTAGTACATAGCATCAGTCCTCACTGGAGGTGCAGCACCTAGCATTAGTCAATCCTCAATGGGAGGACCAATACCTAGCATTAGTCGGTCCTCATTGTAGGCGCTGTACCTAGAATCAGTCAGTCCTCACTGAAAGGTGCAGTACCTACCATCAGACAGTGCTCACTGGTAGGTGCGGTACCTAACATCAGTCAGTCCTCTCTGGAAGGTGCAGTACCTAGCATCAGTCAGTCTTCAGTGGAGGTGCAGTACCTAGCATCTGTCAGTGCTCACTGGGAGGTGCAGTACCTAGTATCAGTCACCCCTCACTAGGAGGTGCAGTACCTAGCGTCATTCAGTCCTCACTGGGAGGTGCAGTACCTTGCATCAGTCAGTCCTCTCTGATGTGCAGTACCTAGCATCAGTCAGTGCTCACTGGGAGTTGCAGTACCTAGCATCAGTAAGTGCTCACTGCGAGGTGCAGTACCTAACATCAGTCAGTCCTCACTGGAAGGTGCCGTACCTAGCATCAGTCAGTCCTCACTGGAAAGTGCAGTACCTAGCATCAGTAAGTGCTCACTGCGAGGTGCAGTACCTATCATCAGTCAGTTCTCACTGGGAGGTGCAGTACCTAGCGTCACTCAGTCCCCACTGGGAGGTACTGTACCTAGCATCAATCAGTTCACACTGGGAGGTGCTGTACCTAGCATCAGTCCCCACTGGGAGGTGTAGTACCTAGCATCAGTCAGTCCTCACAGGCAGGTACAGTACCTAGCATCAGTCAGTGCTCACCGTGAGGTGCAGTACCTAGCATGAGTCACTCATCACTGTGAGGTGCAGTACCTAGCATCAGTTAGTGCTCACCGTGAGGTGCAGTACCTAACATCAGTCACTCCTCACTGGAGGTGCAGCACCTAGCATCACTCAGTGCTCACTGGGAGGTGCAGTACCTATCTTCAGCCAGTCCTCACTGGAGTTGCAGTACCTAGCATCAGTCACTCCTCACTAGGAGGTGCAGTACCTAGCATCAGTCAGTCCTCACTGGAGGTGCGGTAAATAGCATCAGCCAGTCCTCACTGGCATGTGCAGTACCTAGCATCAGTCAGTCCTCACTGGAGGTGCAGTACCTAGCATCAGTCAGTCCTCATTGTGAGGTGCAGCACCTAGCATCAGTCAGTCCTCATAGGCAGGGGCAGTACCTAGCATCAGTCAGTTCCCACTGAGAGGTGTAGTACATAGCATCAGTCAGTCCTCACTGGAGGTGCAGCACCTAGCATTAGTCAATCGTCAATGGGAAATACAGTACCTAGCATCAGTCAGTCCTCACTGGAGGTGCAGTACCTAGCATCAGTCAGTCCTCACTGGAAAGTGCAGTACCTAGCATCAGTCAGTCCTCAGTGGAGGTGCAGTACCTAAAATCTCTCAGTGCTCACTGGGAGGTGCAGTACCTAGCATCAGTCACTCCTCACTAGGAGGTGCAGTACCTAGCATCAGTCAATCATCACTGGAAGGTGCAGTACCTAGCATCAGTCAGTCTTCACTGGGAGGTACCGTACCTAGCATCAGTCAGTCCTCAGTGGAGGTTCAGTACCTAGCATCAGTCAGTGCTCACTGGGAGGTGCAGTACCTAACATCAGTCACTCCTCACTAGGAGGTGCAGTACCTAGCATCAGTCAATCATTGCTGATAGGTGCAGTATCTAGCATCAGTCATTCCCCACTGGGAGGTGTAGTACCTAACATCAGTCAGTCCTCACTGGAAGGTGGAGTACCTAGCATCAGTCAGTCATCACTTGGAGATGCTGTACCTAGCATCATCAGTTCTCACTGGTAGGTGTAGTACCTAGTACCTAGCAACAGTCAGTCCCCACTGGGAGGTGTAGTACCTAGCATCAGTCAGTCGTCACTGGAAGGTGTAGTACCTAGCATCAATCAATCCTCACTGGGAGGTGCAGTACCTAGCATCAATCTGTCCTCACTGGGAGGTGCAGTACCTAGCATCAATCTGTCCTCGCTGGGAGGTGCAGTACTCAGCATCAGTCGGTGCTCACTGGGTGGTGCAGTATCTGGCATCAGTCAGTCCTCACTGGAGGTGCAGTAACTAGCGTCATTCAGTTCTCTCTGGAGGTGCAGTACCTAGCATCAGTCCTCACTGGAAGTGCAGTACCTAGCATCAGTCAGTCCCAATGAGAGGTGTAGTACCTAACAGCAGTCAGTCCTCACTGGGAGGTGCAGTACTGAGCATCAGTCAGTGATCACTCTGAGGTACAGTACCCAGCATCAGTCAGTCCTCACTCTGAGGTGCCGTACCCAGCATCAGTCAGTCCTCACTCTGAGGTGCAGTACCCAGCATCAGTCAGTGATCACTCTGAGGTGCAGTACCCAGCATCAGTCAGTGCTCACTCTGAGGTGCAGTACCCAGCATCAGTCAGTCCTCACTCTGAGGTGCCGTACCCAGCATCAGTCAGTCCTCACTCTGAGGTGCAGTACCCAACATCAGTCAGTCCTCACTCTGAGATGCAGTACCCAGCATCAGTCAGTCCTCACTCTGAGGTACAGTACCCAGCATCAGTCAGTCCTCACTCTGGGGTTTGCAGTACCCAACATCAGTCAGTCCTCACTCTGAGATGCAGTACCCAGCATCAGTCAGTGCTCACTCTGAGGTGCAGTACCCAGCATCAGTCAGTGCTCTCTCTGAGGTGCAGTACCCAGCATCAGTCAGTGCTCACTCTGAGGTACAGTACCCAGCATCAGTCAGTCCTCACTCTGAGGTGCAGTACCCAACATCAGTCAGTCCTCACTCTGAGATGCAGTACCCAGCATCAGTCAGTGCTCACTCTGAGGTGCAGTACCCAGCATCAGTCAGTGCTCTCTCTGAGGTGCAGTACCCAGCATCAGTCAGTGCTCACTCTGAGGTGCAGTACCCAGCATCAGTCAGTCCTCACTCTGAGGTATAGTACCCAGCATCAGTCAGTCCTCACCCTGAGGTACAGTACCCAGCATCAGTCAATCCTCACTCTGAGGTGCAGTACCCAACATCAGTCAGTCCTCACTCTGAGGTGCAGTACCCAGCATCAGTCAGTGCTCACTCTGAGATGCAGTACCCAGCATCAGTCAGTGCTCACTCTGAGGTGCAGTACCCGGCATCAGTCAGTGCTCACTCTGAGGTGCAGTACCCAGCATCAGTCAGTGCTCTCTCTGAGGTGCAGTACCCAGCATCAGTCAGTGCTCACTCTGAGGTGCAGTACCCAGCATCAGTCAGTCTTCACTCTGAGGTGCAGTACCCAGCATCAGTCAGTCCTCACTCTGAGGTGCAGTACCCAGCATCAGTCAGTGCTCACTCTGAGGTGCCGTACCCAGCATCGTCAGTGCTCACTCTGAGGTGCAGTACCCAAGCATCAGTCAGTGCTCACTCTGAGGTGCAGTACCCAGCATCAGTCAGTCCTCACTCTGAGGTGCCGTACCCAGCATCAGTCAGTGCTCACTCTGAGGTGCAGTACCCAACATCAGTCAGTCCTCACTCTGAGTGCAGTACCCAGCATCAGCCCAGTGCTCACTCTGAGGTGCAGTACCCAGCATCAGTCAGTGCTCTCTCTGAGGTGCAGTACCCAGCATCAGTCAGTGCTCACTCTGAGGTGCAGTACCCAGCATCAGTCAGTCCTCACTCTGAGGTATAGTACCCAGCATCAGTCAGTCCTCACTCTGAGGTACAGTACCCAGCATCAGTCAGTCCTCACTCTGAGGTGCAGTACCCAACATCAGTCAGTCCTCACTCTGAGGTGCAGTACCCAGCATCAGTCAGTGCTCACTCTGAGATGCAGTACCCAGCATCAGTCAGTGCTCACTCTGAGGTGCAGTACCCAACATCAGTCAGTCCTCACTCTGAGGTGCAGTACCCAGCATCAGTCAGTGCTCACTCTGAGGTGCAGTACCCAGCATCAGTCAGTCCTCACTCTGAGGTGCAGTACCCAGCATCAGTCAGTGCTCACTCTGAGGTGCAGTACCCAGCATCAGTCAGTCCTCACTCTGAGGTGCAGTACCGAGCATCAGTCAGTCCTCACTCTGAGGTGCAATACCCAGCATCAGTCAGTGCTCACTCTGAGGTGCAGTACCCAGCATCAGTCAGTCCTCACTCTGAGGTGCAGTACCCAGCATCAGTCAGTCCTCACTCTGAGGTGCAGTACCCAGCATCAGTCAGTGCTCACTCTGAGGTGCAGTACCCAGCACCAGTCAGTCCTCACTCAGAGGTGCAGTACCCAGCATCAGTCAGTCCTCACTCAGAGGTGTAGTACCCAGCATCAGTCAGTCCTCACTCATAGGTGCAGTACCCAGCATCAGTCAGTCCTCACTCTGAGGTGCAGTACCCGGCATCAGTCAGTCCTCACTGGAGGTGCGGTAAATAGCATCAGCCAGTCCTCACTGGCATGTGCAGTACCTAGCATCAGTCAGTCCTCACTGGAGGTGCAGTACCTAGCATCAGTCAGTCCTCATTGTGAGGTGCAGCACCTAGCATCAGTCAGTCCTCATAGGCAGGGGCAGTACCTAGCATCAGTCAGTTCCCACTGAGAGGTGTAGTACATAGCATCAGTCAGTCCTCACTGGAGGTGCAGCACCTAGCATTAGTCAATCGTCAATGGGAAATACAGTACCTAGCATCAGTCAGTCCTCACTGGAGGTGCAGTACCTAGCATCAGTCAGTCCTCACTGGAAAGTGCAGTACCTAGCATCAGTCAGTCCTCAGTGGAGGTGCAGTACCTAAAATCTCTCAGTGCTCACTGGGAGGTGCAGTACCTAGCATCAGTCACTCCTCACTAGGAGGTGCAGTACCTAGCATCAGTCAATCATCACTGGAAGGTGCAGTAACCTAGCATCAGTCAGTCTTCACTGGGAGGTACCGTACCTAGCATCAGTCAGTCCTCAGTGGAGGTTCAGTACCTAGCATCAGTCAGTGCTCCACTGGGAGGTGCAGTACCTAACATCAGTCACTCCTCACTAGGAGGTGCAGTACCTAGCATCAGTCAATCATTGCTGATAGGTGCAGTATCTAGCATCAGTCATTCCCCACTGGAGGTGTAGTACCTAACATCAGTCAGTCCTCACTGGAAGGTGGAGTACCTAGCATCAGTCAGTCATCACTTGGAGATGCTGTACCTAGCATCATCAGTTCTCACTGGTAGGTGTAGTACCTAGTACCTAGCAACAGTCAGTCCCCACTGGGAGGTGTAGTACCTAGCATCAGTCAGTCGTCACTGGAAGGTGTAGTACCTAGCATCCATCAATCCTCACTGGGAGGTGCAGTACCTAGCATCAATCTGTCCTCACTGGGAGGTGCAGTACCTAGCATCAATCTGTCCTCGCTGGGAGGTGCAGTACTCAGCATCAGTCGGTGCTCACTGGGTGGTGCAGTATCTGGCATCAGTCAGTCCTCACTGGAGGTGCAGTAACTAGCGTCATTCAGTTCTCTCTGGAGGTGCAGTACCTAGCATTAGTCAGTCCTCACTGGGAGGTGCCGCACCTAGCATCAGTCCTCACTGGAAGTGCAGTACCTAGCATCAGTCAGTCCCACTGAGAGGTGTAGTACCTAACAGCAGTCAGTCCTCACTGGGAGGTGCAGTACTGAGCATCAGTCAGTGCTCACTGGGAGGTCCTCACGGGCAGGTGCTGTACCCAGCATCTATTAGTCCTCACTCTGAGATGCCGTACCCAGCATCAGTCAGTCCTCACTCTGAGGTGCAGTACCCAGCATCAGTCAGTCATCACTCTGAGGTGCAGTACCCAGCATCAGTCAGTGCTCACTCTGAGGTACAGTACCCAGCATCAGTCAGTCCTCACTCTGAGGTGCCGTACCCAGCATCAGTCAGTCCTCACTCTGAGGTGCAGTACCCAGCATCAGTCAGTGCTCACTCTGAGGTACAGTACCCAGCATCAGTCAGTGCTCACTCTGAGGTGCAGTACCCAGCATCAGTCAGTCCTCACTCTGAGGTGCCGTACCCAGCATCAGTCAGTCCTCACTCTGAGGTGCAGTACCCAACATCAGTCAGTCCTCACTCTGAGATGCAGTACCCAGCATCAGTCAGTCCTCACTCTGAGGTACAGTACCCAGCATCAGTCAGTCCTCACTCTGAGGTGCAGTACCCAGCATCAGTCAGTCCTCACTCTGAGATGCAGTACCCAGCATCAGTCAGTGCTCACTCTGAGGTGCAGTACGCAGCATCAGTCAGTGCTCTCTCTGAGGTGCAGTACCCAGCATCAGTCAGTGCTCACTCTGAGGTGCAGTACCCAGCATCAGTCAGTCCTCACTCTGAGGTATAGTACCCAGCATCAGTCAGTCCTCACTCTGAGGTTCAGTACCCAGCATCAGTCAGTCCTCACTCTGAGGTGCAGTACCCAACATCAGTCAGTCCTCACTCTGAGGTGCAGTACCCAGCATCAGTCAGTGCTCACTCTGAGATGCAGTACCCAGCATCAGTCAGTGCTCACTCTGAGGTTCAGTACCCGGCATCAGTCAGTGCTCACTCTGAGGTGCAGTACCCAGCATCAGTCAGTGCTCTCTCTGAGGTGCAGTACCCAGCATCAGTCAGTGCTCACTCTGAGGTGCAGTACCAAGCATCAGTCAGTCTTCACTCTGAGGTGCAGTACCCAGCATCAGTCAGTCCTCACTCTGAGGTGCAGTACCCAGCATCAGTCAGTGCTCACTCTGAGGTGCAGTACCCAGCATCAGTCAGTCCTCACTCTGAGGTGCCGTACCCAGCATCAGTCAGTGCTCACTCTGAGGTGCAGTACCCAGCATTCAGTCATGCTCACTCTGAGGTGCAGTACCCAGCATCAGTCAGTCCTCACTCTGAGGTGCCGTACCCAGCATCAGTCAGTGCTCACTCTGAGGTGCCGTACCCAGCATCAGTCAGTGATCACTCTGAGGTGCAGTACCCGGCATCAGTCAGTCCTCACTCTGAGGTGCCGTACCCAGCATCAGTCAGTGCTCACTCTGAGGTGCAGTACCCGGCATCAGTCAGTCCTCACTCTGAGGTGCAGTACCCAGCATCAGTCAGTGCTCACTCTGAGGTGCCGTACCCAGCATCAGTCAGTGCTCACTCTGAGGTGCAGTACCCAACATCAGTCAGTCCTCACTCTGAGGTGCAGTACCCAACATCAGTCAGTGCTCACTCTGAGGTGCAGTACCCAGCATCAGTCAGTGCTCACTCTGAGGTGCAGTACTCAGCATCAGTCAGTGCTCACTCTGAGGTGCAGTACCCAGCATCAGTCAGTGCTCACTCTGAGGTGCAGTACCCAACATCAGTCAGTGCTCACTCTGAGGTACAGTACCCAGCATCAGTCAGTGCTCACTCTGAGGTGCAGTACCCAACATCAGTCAGTCCTCACTCTGAGGTGCAGTACCCAGCATCAGTCAGTGCTCACTCTGAGGTGCAGTACCCAGCATCAGTCAGTCCTCACTCTGAGGTGCAGTACCCAGCATCAGTCAGTGCTCACTCTGAGGTGCAGTACCCAGCATCAGTCAGTCCTCACTCTGAGGTGCAGTACCCAGCATCAGTCAGTCCTCACTCTGAGGTGCAGTACCCAGCATCAGTCAGTGCTCACTCTGAGGTGCAGTACCCAGCATCAGTCAGTCCTCACTCTGAGGTGCAGTACCCAGCATCAGTCAGTCCTCACTTGAGGTGCAGTACCCAGCATCAGTCAGTGCTCACTCTGAGGTGCAGTACCCAGCATCAGTCAGTCCTCACTCAGAGGTGCAGTACCCAGCATCAGTCAGTGCTCACTCTGAGGTGTAGTACCCAGCATCAGTCAGTCCTCACTCTGAGGTGTAGTACCCAGCATCAGTCAGTGCTCACTCAGAGGTGCAGTACCCAGCATCAGTCAGTCCTCACTCTGAGGTGCAGTACCCGGCATCAGTCAGTGCTCACTCTGAGGTGTAGTACCCAGCATCAGTCAGTCCTCACTCTGAGGTACAGTACCCAGCATCAGTCAGTCCTCACTCAGAGGTGTAGTACCCAGCATCAGTCAGTCCTCACTCTGAGGTGCAGTACCCAGCATCAGTCAGTCCTCACTCTGAGGTGTAGTACCCAGCATCAGTCAGTCCTCACTCTGAGGTGCAGTACCCAGCATCAGTCAGTCCTCACTCTGAGGTGCAGTACCCAGCATCAGTCAGTCCTCACTCTGAGGTGTAGTACCCAGCATCAGTCGTGCTCACTCTGAGGTGCAGTACCCAGCATCAGTCAGTCCTCACTCTGAGGTGCATTTACCCAACATCAGTCAGTCCTCACTCAGAGGTGTAGTACCCAGCATCAGTCAGTGCTCACTCTGAGGTGCAGTACCCAGCATCAGTCAGTCCTCACTCTGAGGTGCAGTACCCAGCATCAGTCAGTCCTCACTCTGAGGTGCAGTACCCAGCATCAGTCAGTCCTCACTCTGAGGTGCAGTTCCAGCATCAGTCAGTCCTCACTCTGAGGTGCAGTACCCAGCATCAGTCAGTCCTCACTCTGAGGTGCAGTCCCCAGCATCAGTCAGTCCTCACTCTGAGGTGCAGTACCCAGCATCAGTCAGTCCTCACTCAAGGTGCAGTACCCAGCATCAGTCAGTCCTCACTCTGAGGTGCAGTACCCAGCATCAGTCAGTCCTCACTCTGAGGTGCAGTACCCAGCATCAGTCAGTCCTCACTCTGAGGTGCAGTACCCGGCATCAGTCAGTGCTCACTCTGAGGTGTAGTACCCAGCATCAGTCAGTCCTCACTCTGAGGTGCAGTACCCAGCATCAGTCAGTCCTCACTCAGAGGTTTGTAGTACCCAGCATCAGTCAGTCCTCACTCTGAGGTGCAGTACCCAGCATCAGTCAGTCCTCACTCTGAGGTGTAGTACCCAGCATCAGTCAGTCCTCACTCTGAGGTGCAGTACCCAGCATCAGTCAGTCCTCACTCTGAGGTGCAGTACCCAGCATCAGTCAGTCCTCACTCTGAGGTGTAGTACCCAGCATCAGTCAGTGCCCCACTCTGAGGTGCAGTACCCAGCATCAGTCAGTCCTCACTCTGAGGTGCAGTACCCAACATCAGTCAGTCCTCACTCAGAGGTGTAGTACCCAACATCAGTCAGTGCTCACTCTGAGGTGCAGTACCCAGCATCAGTCAGTCCTCACTCTGAGGTGCAGTACCCAGCATCAGTCAGTCCTCACTCTGAGGTGCAGTACCCAGCATCAGTCAGTCCTCACTCTGAGGTGCAGTTCCCAGCATCAGTCAGTCCTCACTCTGAGGTGCAGTACCCAGCATCAGTCAGTGCTCACTCAGAGGTGCAGTACCCAGCATCAGTCAGTCCTCACTCTGAGGTGCAGTACCAGCATCAGTCAGTCCTCACTCAGAGGTGCAGTACCCAGCATCATTCAGTCCTCACTCTGAGGTGCAGTACCCAGCATCAGTCAGTCCTCACTCTGAGGTGCAGTACCCAGCATCAGTCAGTCCTCACTCTGAGGTGCAGTACCCAGCATCAGTCAGTCCTCACTCTGAGGTGCAGTACCCAGCATCAGTCAGTCCTCACTCAGAGGTGCAGTACCAGCATCAGTCAGTCCTCACTTGAGGTGCAGTACCCAGCATCAGTCAGTCCTCACTCTGAGGTGCAGTACCCAGCATCAGTCAGTCCTCACTCTGAGGTGCAGTACCCAGCATCAGTCAGTCCTCACACTCTGAGGTGCAGTACCCAGCATCAGTCAGTCCTCACTCTGAGGTGCAGTACCCACATCAGTCAGTCCTCACTCAGAGGTGCAGTACCCAGCATCAGTCAGTCCTCACTCTGAGGTGCAGTACCCAGCATCAGTCAGTCCTCACTCTGGGTGCAGTACCCAGCATCAGTCAGTCCTCACTCTGAGGTGCAGTACCCAGCATCAGTCAGTCCTCACTCAGAGGTGCAGTACCCAGCATCAGTCAGTCCTCACTCTGAGGTGCAGTACCCAGCATCAGTCAGTCCTCACTCTGAGGTGCAGTACCCAGCATCAGTCAGTCCTCACTCTGAGGTGCAGTACCCAGCATCAGTCAGTCCTCACTCTGAGGTGCAGTACCCAGCATCAGTCAGTCCTCACTCTGAGGTGCAGTACCCAGCATCAGTCAGTCCTCACTCTGAGGTGCAGTACCAGCATCAGTCAGTCCTCACTCTGAGGTGCAGTACCCAGCATCAGTCAGTCCTCACTCTGAGGTGCAGTACCCAGCATCAGTCAGTGCTCACTCTGAGGTGCAGTACCCAGCATCAGTCAGTCCTCACTCTGAGGTGCAGTACCCAGCATCAGATAACGGGGAAGATTTAACACGGAAATATTTAATAATAACCTGATTTCAATTATATATTTATATTATTAGTTAAGAAAGTGGTGGAAGTAAATATTAGATAATTCATAAAGTTCGCGCATAGATAAAAAATAAAAATAATGATTTTTAATACGGCAACTCCTTGATAAAATTTGTGTCAATTCGTTAATATTTATAATGTTGTAGTTGACTTGACATGAACTAATATAATCTAAAGACGAATTGTATAGCAACAATTTAACGATGTTGTTATATTTTATCCCCGTTAAATTCTTATTTTTGTATGTATTTTTTTCGAGATGGGTTATTTTATAATAATTAAGCATAAACGGTAAAGTTAATTACAGATTCCTCTTTTAGGGTTGTAAAACCATGACTCCTGAATAATGTATGTAAAAATCTCAACAATCTATCCTTAAGTAACAAAGAAAAGTTTACTAATAGAAGAATAACTTACGTTTTGAGAAAAATATTAAATTTTATCTGTGGATTCAAAACATGGTGAATCAGTGCTGCTTCGTTATTCAGTCTCTCAGTTTAACACACCAGTTTTCCACTAATTCTACTCCTCGTTGCATCTCCTCCTCACTGTGGCATGACTTCGCCTGATAAACCATACCACGGGCGGGATTTGAACCCGCGATCAAAGAGTCTCAAAACTCCAGACCGTCGCGTTAGCCACTGGACCAGCTAGCCACAATAAGATTCGTCCAACTAGGTATATTGACCGCGGGTTCAAATCCCGCCCGTGGTATGGTTTGTTTGCAATCGTTTCATTACGATTTCGTGAGTCATGTTCGCCTGATAACAATCCCTCGTCAACAAGAATAGGTGGAGCTGTGAGAGACACACAACCTCATCGAATATATATAGGTCACAGTAAGGTCAGGTATTAAAGTTCATCAGGTATCAGGACAAGTGTTTCCTGACGCGGGTGTCAGAAAACGACCCGCAGCTGGAGGTTTCAGTCCACAGTCAGCTCCTGCCTCGGGTAGCTGGAGAAGATACTATGTAGTGTATTTTGTAAATACTGAAACAAAACAATTATATTCAGGGGAAAACTGCAAATATAACGAAAATAACAGTGCCTTTTCCTTGGCCTTTTCCAAGTGGTGGCCCGGCCTTGGCTCCCTCTTTAGGGAGTGTCTGAGACCTAAGTCTCCCATGGGAGGAGGCACAAGTACCTCCTCATCTTTGGGACCAACTGTCCCCAGGCCTAGCCACAAGCTAGGCCTCTCTGGTCTGCCATCCAAGCCCCAAGGGAGCAAATGGGAATGACAGTCTTATGAGCTAAAGGCTCGGGCTCAGGCACCTACCCTACCCTAGGAGGGTTCGGCATGGTGTCGATCCTGTGTGTCATTTCGATGACGTCATTTAATATAATCATAAAATAGTTATAAAAAGACTTGGGAAAATTATAGAAATAAATGGAATACACCAAAATGTTGCTAAATTTATGCACTATTTTTCTGTAACAATTTTTTTTTTCTATTTTTTTTTAATTTCCGTGTTAAAACCCTCCCCTTGCATCTTTCAGTTTCATGGGAAAAATTGAA
>NC_069427.1:36457321-36476018 GCF_026875155.1 Cherax quadricarinatus | reverse complement strand
CTCCTTTCTTTCTTCCTGCCGTCTTTCATTGTGTTTTTTCCTCTCTCTCACGAAGCCCAAAGATAAAACACTGTTTTTCCCCCCTTTTCCCTTCCTCCTTTTGGGCCTCCCCCTCAGTGACTCGGGTTCCTGTCTGTATATGGTCATTTTCTCCCTTGTTTTTCCCCAGTGGCTTTTGGGTTTGGGCATATTTGGGGCCTCAGAAATTCGACTTTTTCCCCTTTTTATCTGCCCCCAGGCTCTCTTTCCTTTTACCCCCTGACCCTTTTTTTCCCGGCTGATTGCCCTTTTTCATAATTCTTTATCTCCTTCCTTTTCCTTTCCTCTCAGCTTCATATTCTGTGTTTTCCTCTGGTCCTGCCCCTGAAAATTTGTTTCAGCCGTTTCCCCAAAAATTTCTAGGCCCCTTACCCTTTTCTACTGCAGTTTCGATTTGGCCTTTGTGCCTCCCTTTCCCTTCGTCTCCTTCTCCAACCTTTTTTTCCTTTTTCGCAAAAACCCCTTTTTCTCCATTTTTTCGGAAAGCTCTCCTAATTTTCTCTCCCCAATTTTTGCTCCACCCTTTTTTCCACTGTTTCCTTTCATCCATTCCTCCCTACCAATCCCATTGTCACTGATCCCTGTTTCCAACGAGCCCCAAAACCATTTTTTTTTTATATAAAAAAGGAAAAAGGGGGGAGAGAGAAGGAGAGAGACAGAGAGAGGGGAGAGAGAGGGGAAAAGAAAGAAAGAAAGGAAAGAGAGGGGAAAGGTAAAGGAGAGAGGGGGGGAGGGGGAAAAGGGAAAAAAGGGGTGGAGAGGGGTGGAGAAAGAGAGAAGGCGAGAAGGGAAAAGATAGGAGAAAGAAGGGAGAGAGTGAGAAGGGAAAAGAGAGGATAGAGCGGGGAAAAGAGAGAGGAAGAGGGGAAGAGAAAAAAGGGAAGAGGGGAAGGGAGGGGGAAAAAAAATAGGAAGAGGGAGGGGAAAGAAGAGAGGAAAGAGAGGGGAGAGGAAGAGAGAGGGGAAAAAGAGAGGGGGAAGAGAGAAAGGGGAGAAAGAGAGAGGAAAAGAAGGGGAGGGGAAATAGAGAGAGGGGAAAATAGAGAAGAGGGGGAATGGGGGAAAAAAGGAAAAAGAGAAAGAGGAAGGGAGAAAAGAGGAAGAGAAGACAGGAAAAAAAACAGAAAGTGAAAAGAAAAAGAGAGAGAGAGAGAGGGGGGAAGAGAGAAGAAAAAAAAGGGAGAGAGAGAGAGGGGAGAGAGAGGAGAGAGAAGAAAAGAGAAGAGAGAAAAGGGGAAGTGAGAGAAGAATAAAAGAGAGAGAAGAAAAGAAAGAAAGAAAGAGGAAAGGGGGAAAAAAAGAAAAAGAGACGGAAGAGAAAAAAGGGGTTTAAAGGGGGGTAAAATTCAAAAATAAAGGTGTTAAATCCGTATAGTGTGTGAAATGTGTATTGGTGAATGTGTGTGTGTGTGTGTGTGTGCGTGCTAAAGCAATTCAAGTCCCTTTAAAGAGACCCTTGTTCTCACCTATTATGTGTGTTGCGGGGTTTATGTAAGCAGTCCTTATTTGCCCGTTGTAAACATATGTTTTGCATGTGTCCCCCTTTTCTTTTGGGGTTCCCCCATGAACTGTCTTGGGGGCCTAAATTACGTAAATACCATAAAGGTGTAAAAACCCTTTTATATGTGTGTGTGGTGTGTCACTCCCCTATTTGTTACTCACCTATTTTTGGTTGCGGGGGGGTCGAGTCATAGCCCCCCTTGGCCCCGCCTCTTCACTGATTGAACTACCCCCCTTTCCCCTCTCCCTGCCCCAAGAGCTTTTTCATACCTCGCCTTAAAACTATGAATGGTTCCCGCCTCCACTATTCATTTTTCTGGGCAAATTCCAGGGCCCGGGGACAACTCTATGACTGAAGAAAATTTCCCTTTAAACACCCCTTTGATTCCCCTGAGTCTTCAATTTCCAAATTTTGTGACCTTCGGTCTGTGTCCCTTTCTCTAGAACATCCCATCTTTGTCCACCTCGTCTTTTCCCCGTGCAGTATTTTAAATGTGTTATCAGGTCTCCCCTTGACCCTCCGGGGCCCCCAAGTTTTCGTCGGGGCTGATTTCCCTAACCTTCTTCGAAGGACAATCCCCGTAGCTCTGGGACTAGTTTTGGTTGAAAAACTTTGCATTTTCCCTCTAATTTTTTGAGGGGTTTGGGACTAGGGTGGTTTTCCAAACGGGGGTTTTGGCATACCGTAGGGGCCCAGACATAAATGGATTAAAAGTTTTTTAAAAGACCCCTTTTCTGGGGTTTTCCGGAACCCCTTTTTCCCAATGGGTTTTTGCCAGGGGGCCCGTATGCTCCCAAGCAGTTATCTGATTGTTTGTCACCCAGGAGATTTGCTTGGTTTTAAAAACCACCCCCAATTTTTTTCCCTTTGATTTGGGGGTTTGCGACTTTGGCCATCAAAAAACATATTGTGTCAGCGGTCTTTTTCCCCTTTCCCCAATCTTCATACTTTGCTTTTGGGGGGGTTAAAAATTAAAGGGGGCCCAAGTTGCTGGACCCAGGTTTGTAGCCTGTCCAGGCCCTTTTTTTGTAGTCCTGCCTGATCCTCTTTCCGATTTGATTCTTCTCATTAAATTTAAAATCGTTTCCCCAAACAAGGACACTTTTTTGAGTCTATCCCTTCCATTAAAGTCATTAAAATAACCCGAAAAAGAAAAGGTCCTAGGACTGACCCCCGTGGAACCCCCGGGTTGTCACTGGCCCCCACTTTTGACACCTCGTCAAGGGGACCAAAGGGCTCCCTTGGCCCCCCCCTGTAAGGGGAAATTTTCTGATCCATTTTCAGTGCCTTTTCCCGTTTTGTGTGCCTGATCCTCTAGCTTTTGCAGTAAAACCTTTTTGAGGGAAATGTGTTGAAACCTTTTTGGGAGTCCCCAAAGATATGCAGTCGATCCACCCCCCCCTTTCTTGTTTTTACTTCTGTCACCCTTTTCATAAAACCTAGTAGGTTTGTGACACAGGATTTTCTCTCCCCGAAACCATGCTGGTTGTTTAACTTTACACTTGTTTCTTTCCAGGTGCTCCACCAACCCCCTCCTGATGAACTTTTCCAAGACCTTTCATACTATACAAATTAGGAAAACAGGGCTGTAGTTTTGTGCCCTCATGTCCCCTTTTTCCCTTTTTAAAAATTGGGAACATTTTTCATCTTCCATACCTCGGGGATTTGCCCCAAATTTTTAAAAGATGTGTTGAAGATCTTTGTTTTAAAGGTTTCACCCCCCTCCCCTTGCCCCCCTCTTTAAGGGGCCCACGGAAAAAAAAAGTTGTTTGGTCCCCAAAAACCTTTTAGGTGTCAAGTTCGCATAGCGGTTCTTCACCTCCTCCTTGGTTTATGTACCCATCCGCACTTGCCCGGTGCTCCCCCCCGCTCTGATTTCCCCGGAGTCCCACTGGTTTTCCCCCGTAAATACTTTCTTTTTAAAACTTGTGTTTGGGGCTCCGGGCAAAACCCCCCGGTCGTTTCTTGGATTTCCCCCCTCACCCCCTTTCCCCAGTCCGAAAACCTGGGCCCCTTTATGTTGTTTTCCTCCTGATGTGGCTGTACAACCTTCGGGTCAGTCTCGACTTTCGATGCTATGTCATTTTTGTTTTGCCGCCCGAGCCCTCCTTCTTAAACTGTGCATATTCGTTTCTGGGGTCTTCGGCAATCTCTTTATTTTTCCCGGTTCTTTTGTTTTTTCTGTAAATTTTTCCCTTTTCTAGTACACCCAGTTTTTGCCTTCCCCTCCCTTTGGGTGAAACCAAGGGAAAATCGTTTTTGTTCTTCCCAATATTAATTTTTTTCCCTTGGGAAAAAAACCCCTTTCCCTTTTCCTCCTTTTCAATTTGTTGCCCCCCCCCCCCATAGTCCCCCTCATTTTTGTACTGGTTTTTCCCGTCAGTTTCCCCCTTTTCCCACGAATGTCCTTGGGAAAAAAGTTTTTTCAAAACCTGAGTTTGTTCCCCCCTTTTTAGTTTTGGGTTTTTTTTTCCCCCCCTATTTCCGTGCTCTCTCCCCTTGGAGCTCAACTATGTTTTCGAAGCACAGAAACCACATGATCACTTTGCTCCCAGGGGCCTTCAACAGGGGTATCCCGATATCAGAAAATAATCAAGGGGGGTACAAAAGGGCCAACTTGTTTGGGTTTATTTCCCCTCCCCTTTTTTCTGGTAGTGTCCTTTAAAATGGTTTTAAAGCATGAGGTTTTCCAGTACCCCATCCATCATCTTGGCTCTCCATGTTTCGGGACCCCCAAAGGGGCCCAGGGGTTTTTCCCCGTCAAACTCCTTGTGATTAAAAACACCCCAAAAAAATAGTAAAATTTGCCCCCCCCCCATGTGTGCTCTCCCGGCCACCCTTTTGGGTAGTGTGTGACCCTTGCCCCTGTTTCTCTCATCGTTTTTCCTTTTTCTTTGGGTCTGCAGTTCTTGGTGGGTTTTACATTACTGCAATTATCACCTATATCCCCCCAGACTGGATTGTTCCCCACTAAGTACCCCTTTCGGCCCCCGGGGCCAAACCATTCCTTCATTTTTTCAAACCCCCATGGTTTTTAAAAGAGCAGTGCCCCAACTCCTCCCCCCCCCCCCTCCCCTGTCTTTTCCCGAGGATTTGATATCCGGATGGAAAGATTGAATCTGTTATTATTCTGGTGAGTTTTGTTTCTGTGAGTGCTATTATGTCTGGGGATGTCTCCTTGATTCTTTCATGCCACTCCTCATACTTATTTGTTATTCCATCTGCATTTGTATACCACATCTTCAACTTCTTTTCTAAGACTGTGGTCTGGGAGGTATACTGGGGTTGAGGAAGTGAGAGACCTGATAAGGAGCTATGGGTGGTTGCTGTGGGGGCATTGGATATGGCATGGGTGTTTTGGTTTAGAATGCTTGGTTGCACTGGGGTTGACCTGGTTGGGGGGCTTTTATAGGAAGTTGTGAGGGAGGCTGTATTTGATCTTCTTCTTGGGTCTGGGATCTCCTGTCTGTCTCCTCCATCCCCTCTTTTTCCTCCTTTCGCCTTTGTACCATCTCTCTCAGTTTCTGCCTTCTCATGTTCTGTCACCGTCGAGATACACCTTCCTGTATGCCGGCATGTCCTTTAATCTTGCTTTCTCCTGCAGGATCCTGTTCCGAGTCGATTCTGCCTTGAAAGTCACTTTTATTGGCCGGGTTCTTCTTCTTGCAAAACCCCTATTCTCCGAAAATTTTCCAGCTGGGTCATGTCATCTCCTATTGCTTTTATGATGCTTTCAATTGCTTTTTTCCCCTTGTTTTCTTGCTTCATATGTTTCCCCTTCAACTTCCTAGAGCCCATATACAAAGACTGACCTCTCCCTTTCATTCTCTCACTGCATATCATTGTGTATCCACTCATTCAATTTAATTTCCTCCATTGCAGCATTCCTTTCTTCAGTTTCACTATCTATTGTACTTGGGCTCTGTGGCCTGTCATTTTCACTTCTCGGCTTTCCCTGGGCTATGCTGTGGGCTGTTA
Source organism: Cherax quadricarinatus (assembly GCF_026875155.1). NCBI lineage: Eukaryota > Metazoa > Arthropoda > Malacostraca > Decapoda > Parastacidae > Cherax > Cherax quadricarinatus. The sequence continues at coordinate 36,470,500 of NC_069427.1, read as the reverse complement.
GGGCCTCCACATATAGCTTAGCTCTTTCATTTACTACAGTCCCCTCTGATAGAGCTTCTACATGCAGTTTTGCTTCTTTCCCTTCAGTACCCTTATTTGTGACTGAGGTAGCAGCCTCTGTCGTTCCCAAAATGTTCTTTAGTTCTTTAGGCTGTTTCAGATTTTTCAGTTCCTCTTCTGTCTGTATCCTAGCCTCTGCTGCTATGACTTGCATCTACCACTTCCTGCTTTCCATATCTATCCTCTCTTCCATTCTCATGCTAAGTTCTTCTAGTTTCTTTTTCCATTCATGTTCCCTTCTTGTGAGCTCTGCTGCCCAATCTTCCTTTGCAGATTCATCCTCCTGCCCCTTGGTTTTCCTTCCTGCTCTCTGGCAACCCATGTTTTTTATTTTGATTGCCTCAGAATGGGAAACTTAGGTAATTCTGTGTGTTAGGTTAGTAGTGTGTTTGTCAGAGTGTGGGGGGAGGGAGAGGAGGAACTGTGGATAGTGGCTATATGAGAGAGAGGGGTGGGGAGGGGGATTTAGCTGGGAATATGGGGAGTGAGAAGGAGGGAGAAGCAAGGGGGTGAATGGGAGAGGGAGAGGAGGGAAGGAGGGAGAGGTGGGGAGGAGGAGGGTGACTGAGAGAGGGGGGGATCAAGGGAAGGAGTGAGAGGTTGGTGGGGAGGGGGGGAGTGTGTGTGTGTGAGTCTGTATATGTGTTTCTCCACAAAGTCATTTCACTCAGGAAGTCTAAACTCAGAACTGTGTGATCGCTGGCACTCAGCGGCGCCCCTCAGAGTCTATTTTATATTATTTCTTTTGCATTTAATTCGAAGAGCAGATGTAATTTTGCTTACTCATCCTCTCTCACTCTCGTCAGTCATTTCCTCGATATGTTTACACACGAAGTTTTCCATCGTGACCTCCATCAACACAGCTCTGATCGTGTTCAATCTTCCATGCATTTCCCAGTTTTCACAGTCTATTTCCACGTAGTTAGTCACCCATGATCAATTTTTTTTTCAATAAGTTCTCCTTATCGCTTCATGCACCAGAGTAAGGACAAATAATTTTCTCTTGACTGCGCTTGTCCTCACTCACGTCAGCACAATAATAAGGACAACTACCATTCTGTATTATTATAAAATGTAAGATTGAGGACAAGGAATAAGATAAACAATAAACAGTTTTTTTAATAAATGAATTATAGTGTGTTTAACTTGCTTACAAATTGTTATATGTCAATTTATTGGTTAAATGTAAAGATTGGAACACAGCGACATGTTTTTCAAGGAATGTTAATTTTCTTTGACTTGCACCTGTAACACAGTATTAACATGTAGAGAACATTTAATGTTTTAACATCATCATGGAATGTTGCAACATCTTTCAACACCTTCACTTCAGCAGTCATCTTCAACACCTTCACTTCAGCAGTCATCTTCAACACCTTCACTTCAGCAGTCATCTTCAACACCTTTACTTCAGCAGTCATCTTCAACACCTTCACTTCAGCAGTCATCTTCAACACCTTCACTTCAGCAGTCATCTTCAACACCTTCACTTCAGCAGTCATCTTCAACACCTTTACTTCAGCAGTCATCTTCAACACCTTCACTTCAGCAGTCATCTTCAACACCTTCACTTCAGCAGTCATCTTCAACACCTTCACTTCAGCAGTCATCTTCAACACCTTCACTTCAGCAGTCATCTTCAACACCTTCACTTCAGCAGTCATCTTCAACACCTTCACTTCAGCAGTCAGCATTGTTTATCCTACTCAATCCTGGTTGATTCCTTTTGATAATTAATTCCCTTCTCTCCCAATTATGATTAAATTGACTCCACTTCCTACCCTGCGGTTTCCTCCTGAATCAATCACACTTGGATCGACTCCACTTACTCTCCTCTGAGAGTTACACATCCTCGAGCCCTGCTTGCTGAAACACCGAGAATGACACGCACAATAGACCGCTGGTATCAATATGCTTTTGTGTAACCCATTATCAGAAACACTAGCGTGCTGACGATGTCATGCGTGCCACTATAAACGCATGACTATGCCTCCAGTATAACAGTGTGCTGGAAATCATAATCCAGAACGACACACTCACCCTCCACACGTGGGTTTGAATCTTGCTGACCGCGAGCTTTCTCTGTATATACCTCCACTTGTTTCTGCCTGGTGCACTGATATAAAATCTCTCGTTAGGTCATAACATACAGAAGAATGAAATAACTGGAAACCATGGCTGATGTTCACTGGAAGAAATATGGCTTGTAGCCAGGCTGTCTAGTTTTTTCAGGCATCAGTAGTTTAGTGGTCTAAGGAGTCACTTGGAGAGCTATACCTCTCTCCACACGTGGGTTCCAAACCTGCTGACGGGAGGTGCGAACCGCGGCACGTAAATTCACAGTCCGACGCTCTACTGTCTCGACTAACCAGGCCTCTAACAGGTAGTCAAGACGGTAGAGCGTCGGACTGTCAATTTACGGGGTCGCGGTTCGCCCCCCGTCCTCCACATCCCGTCGGTCCACCCTTCTATTTATCAATTGACAGTTGTTTATTACAACTTAATTGATGTAGTCAGTCCCTCAGCCTAGACATGATGTAGTCAGTCCCTGACCTAGACATGATGTAGTCAGTCCCTCAGCCTAGACATGATGTAGTCAGTCCCTGACCTAGACATGATGTAGTCAGTCCCTGACCTAGACATGATGTAGTCAGTCCCTCAGCCTAGACATGATGTAGTCAGTCCCTCAGCCTAGACATGATGTAGTCAGTCCCTGACCTAGACATGATGTAGTCAGTCCCTCAGCCTAGACATGATGTAGTCAGTCCCTCAGCCTAGACATGATGTAGTCAGTCCCTGACCTAGACATGATGTAGTCAGTCCCTCAGCCTAGACATGATGTAGTCAGTCCCTGACCTAGACATGATGTAGTCAGTCCCTGACCTAGACATGATGTAGTCAGTCCCTCAGCCTAGACATGATGTAGTCAGTCCCTCAGCTTAGACATAATGTAGTCAGTCCCTCGGCCTAGACATGATGTAGTCAGTCCCTCAGCCTAGACATGATGTAGTCAGTCCTTCAGCCTAGACATGATGTAGTCAGTCCCTCAGCCTAGACATGATGTAGTCAGTCCCTCAGCCTAGACATGATGTAGTCAGTCCCTCAGCCTAGACATGATGCAGTCAGTCCCTCAGCCTAGACATGATGTAGTCAGTCCCTCAGCCTAGACATGATGTAGTCAGTCCCTGACCTAGACATGATGTAGTCAGTCCCTCAGCCTAGACATGATGTAGCCAGTCCCTCAGCCTAGACATGATGTAGTCAGTCCCTCAGCCTGGACATGATGTAGTCAGTCCCTCAGCCTAGACATGATGTAGTCAGTCCCTCAGCCTAGACTTGATGTAGTCAGTCTCTCAGCCTAGACATGATGTAGTCAGTCCCTCAGCCTGGACATGATGTAGTCAGTCCCTCAGCCTAGACATGATGTAGTCAGTCCCTCAGCCTAGACATGATGTAGTCAGTCCCTCAGCCTAGACATGATGTAGTCAGTCCCTCAGCCTAAACATGATGTAGCCAGTCCTTCAGCCTAGACATGATGTAGTCAGTCCCTCAGCCTAGACATGATGTAGTCAGTCCCTCAGCCTAGACATGATGTAGTCAGTCCCTCAGCCTAGACATGATGTACTCAGTCCCTCAGCTTAGACATGATGTAGTCCGTCCCTCAGCCTAGACATGATGTAGTCAGTCCCTCAGTCTAGACATGATGTAGTCAGTCCCTCAGCCTAGACATGATGTAGTCAGTCCCTCAGCCTAGACATGATGTAGTCAGTCCCTCAGCCTAGACATGATGTAGTCAGTCCCTCAGCCTAGACATGATGTAGTCAGTCCCTCAGCCTAGACTTGATGTAGTCAGTCTCTCAGCCTAGACATGATGTAGTCAGTCCCTCAGCCTGGACATGGTGTAGTCAGTCCCTCAGCCTAGACATGATGTAGTCAGTCCCTCAGCCTGGACATGATGTAGTCAGTCCCTCAGCCTAGACATGATATAGTCAGTCCCTCAGCCTAGACATGATGTAGTCAGTCCCTCAGCCTAGACATGATGTAGTCAGTCCCTCAGCCTAGACATGATGTAGTCAGTCCCTCAGCCTAGACATGATGTAGTCAGTCCCTCAGCCTAGACTTGATGTAGTCAGTCTCTCAGCCTAGACATGATATAGTCAGTCCCTCTATCATGTGGGAGTTCGATACGTGGATTAGGGAAGAAATACTCACGTAGGCTGTTATTACGTATAATTGCTGTTATGTGGAGGGAGCCCCTGCCAGCCGTACCTATCTCCTTGGCTACACTCGTAATACTGACTAGCCGGCTGCAGTACCCTATGTGAGGGGGCCTTTGAATACTGCTGAGGTCAGCACAATATGAAAGACCGTGACTCAGGCAGAGACGGTTGGTCGTTGAGTCAACGGACGGTTACTGGTAACTGGTTACTACTACTGAGACTGGTAACTGGTTACTACTACTGAGAGCTCGGCGACGCTAACGTATGTCGTCCCGACATACAACTAATACAAACTAGAGATGGCAGGTACGGCTTGGGCTGATTCATTCAATACAAAGTACACAACATGAAACATTATATATACATAAGTAAACATTAGAATGAAAGGTACGTAACTGAAAATGGTAATGCAATACCAGTATACTATAGTACAACTTAAAACTCAACAAATGAACAACGAACTCAACGTTGAGATTACAAGTGATAAAAAAAAAATTTTGAAACGATCGATCTGTATTCATGTGATCTACGGATTCTGAGGAAGGAATAATACAAAGAAAGAGTGTTTAACAGAAAGGCAGATTCGGTGCACGCAAATCTAGACTGTTAACTCTCAGAATGCGGAGAGAACATGAACACAAAAAAAAATTCTTAAATACGAAAAAGTTAAATACAAAAATTATTCATCTATACGGGTTTATTTACATTTAACCCCAACTCTGCTAGGGTGTGATTGACTAGCGAATGGGTGTCATTCTGGGGATCAAACTCTTAGCATTGGCTAAACTCATGCTGTTTTTTGAGGCAAATCGAATTGGAAGTTACAAATGAAACTTGGGGATTCTCAATACTGTCGTGTACGGGGGAATAACACATTGGTTGATCGTCTGATGATATCAGAGGAAGAGTAAGGTCAGGGGATTGTCGGAGTCTGTACTTAGTCGGGGTTTGGAACATCATTATCTCACATACAACTTATATGATCCAAATGCTTTTTTAACTGCCTACTAATCTCTCAAACCTTATACTTATTCCCAGTGTTTTTCAACTATCGATAAGGCCAACAAATTTGATCAAGCTTTGGCTTTTGCAGATTTTTTTTAAAAATTTTAATCACATAACCTCAAACCCTACGGTTTTGGGGAATGGCTTTGATGAGGTTTGGATCGTAAATTAAGTGTTGATTTATGAAGGTTTCACGGATTCTTTAAAAACACTTTGAGTAAGCTGGGGGGGGGGGTTGTTTTAAAAATCTTTGGTTGTAATTTGGTTTGGATTAGATACAAAAACCTAAGGCAAACGTTTATCACACAATCAGTGATAATGGGGAGTGTCCCCTTAGAAACTTGTAACGAATTTTAGACACTGCACATCAGGTAAATTTATCCAATTTTCATTTTGGGATTGTAGGGTCTAAGCTCAAGCTTTTCTTTTTGGGTTTTTTCCGCTAACCCATTGCTGGCAGGATGATGGGAACAATGGGGATTTAGGATTTGTACAAATACACAAATTTTCAAAATTTTTCATTACAAATTCCCCTCCTTTATCTGTTACTGGGGGGATTGGGGGTGGTATGCTGCAGATAGGTTCTTTAAACGCTTTGTACTGTCTCGGCATCTTATTGCATAGGAACAAACCCCACAATATCGGGTGAATGGCTACCATAACAACAGATTTTTGTTCCCTGGGGGAACTCGGAAATTTTTAAAAAAATCTAGCGCAACTTTTCCCCAAGGGTTTCGTAGTATTGGATCACTTGGTTGGATTGGCCCATTAGCATTGCTTTATGTTGCTGAAAATTTTTTTTAAACATATCGAAATTCAGTTTGCCATTCGGGGCCCAAAAAGTTTTTCATCTGGTTTTTTTACTGAACGACCTCCCGGGTGTGAAAACAGGGTACACGTAAAACTAGCGTAAGGCTACATTCACTAGTGACTGGGAAATTTACTAACGGGATATCTTCGTTTGGATTTTTCCCCTCGCGTTCGATACAGAAATTTTTTTGGGTTCATGACAAAGTCACGATGGGTGTGGTGGCTTCCTTTCAAATAAGATCTTTGGAGAGGAATCGAATAAACCCCAGACCACAGGGGTCTGTTTCGTTGAGATTCTTTAATCTTCGCATAAATGAGGGTTTTGCGTTAATACTAAATCGCGATAAGGCATCTCGACTATTTTTGACTTGAGAAAATGTAAAGGTGGATTGAACTTTTGGTAGTAAGGTCCTCTAGAACCTTTTCGTGGGTTGTTTGTTTAATAAGGGTACAGTGGGCATGATTAAAAGACTAACAAGTACGATAAATAAGTTCAGAAGTGCTTTAAAGCCATACATTGCTAAAGTTCTTGCTCAGTTATGTATTTTTTGTTCACTTTGAAAGGGAGGGTGAAAATGCAATGCGTTGTACTTGCTGGTTTCTGAGCTTAGGGCAACCTTCCCAATTGACTAGCATCAGTGTCAGAAAAAGGGTTTAGAAAAATCGGGAAATTTTCAAATTGGGCAGATTTACTTTCTTTTGAGTTTGGAATGCTCTTTCTTGACGGAAAGGCCCAAAAACAAAAGGAGCCTTTCTTAAGCAATCTTAGAGGGCAGTTGGAAAAAAAAATTGGCATGAAAGATCTATAAAAATGCAAAGCCCACAAAGGTCTTACGGCTCACATTTTGGGATTTGGGAAAATTTTATACTGCAGTTATTTACTTTGGTCACTTTAACCCCCTCGGGGGTGACATGAAAGAAATTTAATTTTCTGATCTGAAAATTTGAATTTTACAGTTTGATCTTTAATTGCTTCTTAAGCTTACCAAGTATACATAAATCTTTTCAAGTGTTTTCCCGTCTTAGAATAAAGTTTTACTCTTTAAGTCCCCCAAAATGCTTTTCCTATGAGACTCTAAGAAATTAGTCTGAGCCTTGAAAACGTGTAGGGAAGTCGTAATCCAAATGCCATCGGAGGAATTTTTAAAATGCCCTGTGGGAGGGGGAAAGGAATCAGTTAGTTTGGCGTCCGGAAGAGGGACTTGAAAAACCCCTTGTAAAAATTTGGGGTTTTGAAAAAGACTTTGTTATCTATTTACTAAAAGTCCCCCGTACGGGGAGTGGAAAGCGTCGGGAATGGTTTTTGCGTTTAATTCCCAAAAAGTAAATTATGGCCCCAAAGTACCACCCTTCTTGGGGGTATAATCAAGGGTGCTTTCCCAAAGGTAATTGCTAGGTGCAATAACTCCATCATAAAGTTTTGATTGATCTTTTCTTCTGCAAAAGCAATTTGTAATGAGGCTTCTGTACGCGGTATGTAGATAGGTCAAGTACCGGGTTCAAGTGAATACGGGGGGACAAAAATTCGTTATACCCATTTTCCCCGGGGAAAAGCAATGGCTTTAGCTTTTGTTAACAAGTCAAAAAACCTTGACTTCTCTGGGAAGTCAGGGGGAGCTAAGTCTTTCCCCTCAATGGGGAAAGATTGATCCAGTGAAGGGGTGGGTCCCCCGGCAAAAATAGCCCCGACCCATGGTCGGTGAAACTATCCTCTCTAAACAGGGAAAGGATGGAACAAGGCACAAGATTGGTATTTGTTTAAAGGCGAAAATGGCCCAAATTTGGCCGGGGAAAAAAAAGGACTTAATCTGTAAACATGAAATGGTTAAAAAATAGCCCTTTTACTTTGCGGGGAATCACTGTCAATGGACGTTATCCCTTTGGAAATAGGAACAATACAGACACTTATAAAAGACTAGCCGCAACGAAACTCTTTCTGGCCCAGTGACATAAAAGGATGGCTTAAGTTGCAGTAATTTTTTTTCCGACAAGGCGCCCTGGGGGAAACTACTTTTTAAAAATGAGGCATTGCAGGGATAGGTTGTGCATCAAGGGAATTGAGCGTCCTCGGAACTTGAGGGATGGATATCTGCAAATCTGAAGGTATAGTGGAACACTGATGGGGTGAAAATACCATGCCCGAAAAGCTTGGGTACGCTTCTGGAGAGATTAGTTGTAAAGGACTTAATCCGAATATATCTCAGATTAAACAGATTTTTGAACCAAGCGGTAACCCCCAATGGAACGATCAAGCGTCAATTTTTGAAAAGCCCTCATAAGGGGGAGCAAAAGCGTAATCCGCATGGGCAAATCCAGAGAAAAGGGACCAGGGGAAAAATAATTGGTCGACAAAAAAAAGAAGGAAACGTGAAAAACTCTCCTTGGATAGAAAAGGTTAGGGCATCCTACCTCGGACAGAGGTGGGAACCAATACCCATAAGGAGGACACAGGGTTTGGTTTTCGAGAAGGGGCATTCGTAATTCTTATCCTTTAAACAAAATACCTAAAAATATTGATTTGCCACCCAAAATCCCTGAACAAATTTAAACGGGGGATTATAAACAATGCCTGATATAGGGCCATGGTTTCATTGGAAGTTTGTGCAAAAAAAAGGGGATTTTTATTAGAAAAGACTTGTTTACTCCCTCCCCAAAAACATCTTTGCAGAAACATTGAAACAACTCATCCAGGGGTTTTCATTTCGAGATGCTTGGCTTTAAAGGATTGTGAAAGGGGGGTTTACTCTTATCCCTACTGTCCCCATGGGCGGGTTTTATGGGGGCTGAATCCCCCCAATTGGAAGAACGAGCTGGTTCTGGTTAGTTTAGAATTGAAAAATGGCCTGGTTTTGGTTTTTTTTGAGAACCCCGGATTGTTTCCCCCTCGGTTTCTGCGGTTGGAACGCCCCGGGAAAGACCCAGGTTTTGAAGGTTATAGGGCATTTCACTCAGATGTGTCTGTCCATGTTTCTATGTAAAATTCAATAGGGAAGATCTAGTACTCATCATCAGTACGCTCTCTTAGGGTAATTAGGAAAAAAATTTTGCAAACTCCCCGGAAAACCCCTTTTTAACAATTCCCCCGAATGGTTAAAAGAATGTATATGAATACTCGAGGGGTTAACGATCGTACATGGTTCTTGGTGATTCTGAGTGGTGCGACTTCGATTTGTCTCTGTGGCGAAACAAGAGGGGGTGAGAATGAGGCATATGGTGACATTTCTTTTTAAAACAAGGGAAATACCCCGGGGGGACAAGGAACGACTGATTTTAAGGTGTAAGTGGTTCCATCGTTTTAGTTGGAGGGTCGCCTCATAAGCACACACGAAGCAGGTGGGTTTTTTTTTTAAATTCTCCAAAAGCTGTATTTTGCATTGATTCTGTAAAAGGTTTGCCCCTTTTGGGGAAAAAAGGTGATGATTGGACAGCTTGATAATGTGAAAAAGTTTTGTCTAATTAAAAGCAAATCCCACCCAAAGATTCATTTTCTGGGGGTTTTGCTTAAATATTCCCCAAGAAAAACATACGGATCACTGTTTTTTTCTGGGGCAAGGAAAGAACGAATCAGTTTCCCATATTGTGAATTGTAATTTCCCGAAATCTCGCATATAAGGGAAAAAAAAAAAACGTAACAGCGCAGGAATCGAAAAAAAATTTTTTTGCAAGTCTGATGGCTTTTCCCCTGAAGAGGCCTTTACCCGGGCACAGCACGAGAACGAAGGCTGCAAACCGCTTCAAGATATGACTGGCCATTGAAAAAAGGTAAGCATAAAGGAATCACAGTATAACTATAAAATTCGTGTCGGGTGGGTTTTTAGTCGGAAAGGGAAATGTGAGGACTGATGACAGGGCCCCGCGTAGTGAGAGGTTGATGTCGACATTCATAAAGTATCCTTGCGGTATGTGAGACATAAAGGGAAAGTAGCAGAGACAAATAGGCAAAAAAATGAAAAATAAAAATGATATAAAATTCTAGATTTTAAATGAAAAGATTACAACTAATTCTGCAGAATAATTTAAATAACCCCGCGAGGAAGGAAAACCCAATTTAAAAGGGTATTGACCCAAAAAAAAAAAAAATTTACATTGAAATAACAAGTAAAAATTTACTGGGGGGATGAAATTTAAAATTTAAAAGAGCTGCTTTATCTTGTATAAAAAAATTAATTAAAAATTTAAATTTTAAATCTGTAAAAAATATAAAATTAAAAATTTTTAAAATTTTAACGGGGAAATTTTAAGTATTTTTTAAAATGCATAGAAAAATTAAAATTTTTAAATCATAAAAAAAGCAATAAAAGAAATAATTCAGCAAAAACAAGTTCAACTAAATAAATTCACCCAAACATGCAAAAAAATAAAGGGAAAAAAATCCGAGTAAAAAATGTCACTGGAAAATAGGTAAAAATAATGAAATTAAAATTTTGAAATCAAAAAAAAAAAAAACTGATTGAACATTTAATTTAATTGTAATTAGCAAAACAAATTTTCTCAAGAGAGTAAAAAAAACATTTACGTTAAAAGTAATTGAATTGCATCAAGGTGAATTTGTTCAAGAAATATAAAAAAAATAAAAAAATAAAACCAGGAACAAAACAGGTAAATTAACTTACGTGGGAGGCACACTTCATTAAAATTATTTTTTAAAAAAAAAATTGCGTGGTACAACAAAAACTTGCTGTGTGTACGCAAAATTTGCTGGCAAAAAAAAAATGGTCACGTCGCGAAAAAATTTGAGGGAAAAGGGCACGTTGGCTACAAAAAAAAAAAAACACACTAAAAAAAATGGATAATTTGATACTGGGGGGAAAATCACGCATGAAATACAAAGCCAATGGGAAAAACAACCTGAAAAAAATACAAAAAAAAAAAGAATCACTTCAACAGGGTGATGATGGACATACAAATAAATTACTACAGACGTGCTAAGAAAACCCCAGAAAAAAAATATAAGATAAATGAAAAAAATGAAAAATATTGTAAAAAATACTGAGTCAAAAAATACTGCTTTAAATGAAAAACACAAGGTTTAAGACACAAGCAAATTTATAAAATTTCTCACCGCAAAAGTCTTAAAAACAAGAAAAGTTCAAGAAAATTTTCACTGAAGTCGGGGGAAAAGACGGGCGGTGAGGCTGATCACCCACATCCTGTTGTGGGAAAATCGCGTTCTGTAGAACTCACATAATTGGGTTTCGTTGGGAGTACAATCCTTTTTACAATTTGGGCCAAAAAAGTAAGGACCGGTAAAAGGGTGCAAACAACCACAGGTAGTGGGTGGATGGTGGTGGTGGTGGGGGGAGAGTGGTGGGGGGAGAGAGTGGTGGGTGTGTCCGCTGGGGGGATGCCCCCGCACCCCCCCCTACCCACGAAGGTGGCTTTATAACCCCCTTAGCCCCAGGAATGGTGAAAACCCCTCTTCATCCCAAAAGGGGCAAAAAGCGAATAGACAATATTAGGAACTTGGCTTTCTTTTTCTGCGTGGCTTATTTTTCTCCGTGGTTAGAACGGGGTTTGGTGACTGGTTACCCCACGAATGGCGATGGAAAGAGTGTAAGATGCCAAAGCACGGAGGACAGTTGGAGACAGGAGAAGGGGTGGTGATGGTGATGGCGGTCACTTCCCCCATTGGCTTACGATGGCTTAATTGCAAAAATCCGGGGCAACCCCTCGGAGATTGAAGCAATTAGCCCCGAAATAAGCCCGGGGCTTGAAAAAGGCTGAACAGGGGTTGCGGGTGAAGGTTTTTGAGTGAAGGTATAAACGGTGGTTGAGGGTGTGGGGATAGGGGAGGTGGGGATTCACCTTGACCCGCCGCACTCAAACCCAACCCCTTTAAAAGCCCTTTAATTACCCTTAAAAAAGTAAAACCCCCCTCCACACCGCTGTACACCATTTATCATGTGGGAGTTCGATACGTGGATTAGGGAAGAAATACTCACGTAGGCTGTTATTACGTATAATTGCTGTTATGTGGAGGGAGCCCCTGCCAGCCGTACCTATCTCCTTGGCTACACTCGTAATACTGACTAGCCGGCTGCAGTACCCTATGTGAGGGGGCCTTTGAATACTGCTGAGGTCAGCACAATATGAAAGACCGTGACTCAGGCAGAGACGGTTGGTCGTTGAGTCAACGGACGGTTACTGGTAACTGGTTACTACTACTGAGACTGGTAACTGGTTACTACTACTGAGACCTCAGCCTGGACATGGTGTAGTCAGTCCCTCAGCCTAGACATGATGTAGTCAGTCCCTCAGCCTGGACATGATGTAGTCAGTCCCTCAGCCTAGACATGATGTAGCCAGTCCCTCAGCCTGGACATGATGTAGTCAGTCCCTCAGCCTGGACATGATGTAGTCAGTCCCTCAGCCTAGATATGATGTAGTCAGTCCCTCAGCCTAGACATGATGTAGTCAGTTCCTCAGCCTAGACATGATGTAGTCAGTCCCTCAGCCTAGACATGATGTAGTCAGTCCCTCAGCCTGAACATGATGTAGTCAATCCCTCAGCCTAGACATGATGCAGTCAGTCCCTCAGCCTAGGCATGATGTAGTCAGTCCCTCAGCCTAGACATGATGTAGTCAGTCCCTCAGCCTAGACATGATGTAGTCAGTCCCTCAGCCTAGACATGATGTAGTCAGTTCCTCAGCCTAGACATGATGTAGTCAGTCCCTCAGCCTAGACATGATGTAGTCAGTCCTTCAGCCTAGACATGATGTAGTCAGTCCCTCAGCCTAGACATGATGTAGTCAGTCCCTCAGCCTAGACATGATGTAGTCAGTCCCTCAGCCTAAACATGATGTAGCCAGTCCTTCAGCCTAGACATGATGTAGTCAGTCCCTCAGCCTAGACATGATGTAGTCAGTCCCTCAGCCTAGACATGATGTAGTCAGTCCTCAGCCTAGACATGATGTACTCAGTCCCCAGCTTTGACATGATGTAGTCCCCTCCCCGCCTTAAAATGATTAGTCATCCCTCAGTTAGACATGATGTAGTCAGTCCCCCACTAGAATGATGTGTCAGTCCCCCAGCCTGACATGATGTAGTCGTCCCTCAGCCTAAAAATGATGGGTAGTCCCCCCG
>NC_069427.1:36372003-36456821 GCF_026875155.1 Cherax quadricarinatus | reverse complement strand
ACCATCACCTTTTTTTCCTTCCCTGTGGTACCCTTCATCTTGCTTGTTTTTCCCTGCTATTCCTCCCCTTCCCCTTTAAAGCTTTTGTCCTTTCCCTTGGGGGGTACTGGTCAAAAGTCTTTTTTTACGCCCAATAAAAACAATCCCCCTTTCCTGTCTTTCCTTTTTTACGTCTGTCCCCCTGTCGGAAATCTAGTAGATTGTGAAAAAAGGGCTTTTCGTCCCTGAACCCGTGTGGTTTCATGTTTAAACCCCATTTCCTTGTAAGTGTTCCCCCACCTTTTCCTGATTTTTCTCTTTGATTTTAACATACTAACATCCAGAAAAACCCTGGTTGTATTTATATACCTATTTGTTTCCTTCTTAAAACTGAACCACATTTGCTGTTTTCCAATCTCTGGCATTTGCCCTGTTCGATAGATTTTTTTGAAGATCTTTTACTAGGGCAACACAGTGCCTCGCTCCCTCTCTCGGCCCACAGAGAATTTTATCTGGGCCCCACCTTCGAGGTATTTAACCCCATAGAAGCTTCTTCACCCCCTCCGGGTTGCGAGTAATATGTTAAACACTTGATGGTGTACTTACGCCTGGGGTTTGCTGGAAGCCTCTTTGTTTCCCTAAGATACCTTAAACTCCTGACAACCCCTCCATATTTTGGTTTTTTCCTTCCTCCTTCACTTGATTTTTTTGGGCCTGCTTGTTGCCTTCCCTCCTGATGTGGCTGTATAACAATTAAGGTTGGATTTGGGTTTTTGAGGGTGTGCATTCCAAAAAAACCGTTGAGCCTCTACCCCCATGCAATCCCCTTTTCCCGCTTTCGGTCATCTTGTTTTCCCCAGTTCTTTGCCTTTTATACTTTTTTATTCCTTACATTTGACGTGGCCTATCACACCCTGGGTAAAACCCTGGGGCCCGTTGGTTTCTAATTTTTTCTTTTGTTTCGGGTACGAACTTTCCTCCTCCCCCTCCTCCCCCTCCCTCCTCCCCCTCCTCCTCCTCCCCCTCTCTGCACTTTTTCCCTCTCATAGCCATCTCATTATTATGTTCTCTTTCTACTGCACCTCATACAGAAAATGCTTCTTTTCTGGTAGTCCCCCCCTTTCCAATTTACCTTCTTACCTCTTCGGTGTGCTTCAATCTCCCTACTGTGTGTGTGGTTTGTATGTGTGTTTATGTGTTGTTTGTGTGTGTGTGTGGTGGGGGTGGGGGGGTGTATTGTGGGGAAAGAGTGGTTGTGTGTGGGTGGGTGTAGTGCGTGTGTAAGGTGTGTGTGTGTGTTTGTGGTGCCGTGTGTGTTGTGTGAAGGGTTTTGTGTGTATTTGTGTGTGTGTTTGGGGGGTGTTGTGTTTTTTTGGAAAAGAGTTGTGTGTGTGTGAAAGTGTGTGTACTCCCCTAGTTGTACTCACCTAGTTGGGTTGCGGGGGTCGAGTCCAAGTTCCGGGCCCCCTCCTCTTCCGGGTCGCTACTGGGTCACTTCCCCTAAACCATGACTTTATTTTTCCCCTTGTTTAAAGCATTTTGGGATCCTGCCTCCCTACTCGCTTCCCAAACTTTTCCACTTAGACTACTCTGGCTGAAGAAATACTTCAACATCCTTTGATTTTCTGTTCTTTAGCTTTGACGTGTCCCCGTGTTGCTGTGTCCGTCTCTTGAACATCCCGTCTTTGTCAACCCGCAATTCCCCTCAGTATTTTGTAAGTCATTATCTGGTCCCCCCCTTCCTTCCTCCAGTGTCGTCAGGTTGATTTTCCCCTTTAACCTCTCCTAAAAAGGACATACCTCTTAATCTGGGACTAGTCTTTTTGCAAACCTTTTCACTTTCTAGTTTCTTTACATGCTTGGTAGGTTGAGTTCCAAAATGGTGCCGCATACTCCAAAATGGGCCCAACGTCATGGTGAACGGGTCCTAACGATTCCTTTTTAAGAGTCGGGAAAGCGTTTGGGGTTTGCCCGGCGCCCCTATGCTGAGCAGTTTTTTTGGTTATGTGCGTTTTAGGAGAGTTGGGGTTTTAATCCAACCCCCCGATCTTTTTCTTTATGATGTTTGTAGTCTTGGCTCCCCAATGTCCCGTTGCGGGCTTCGTTGCCCTTCCCCCAAACCTCATGACTTTGCATTGGGGGGTTTAACTCCGGAGCCAGTTGCTGGACCAGGTCTGCACCTTCCAGTCCCTTTGTATTTTTTGCCTGGTTTTTTCGATCGAATGACTCTTTTCACAATTCACGTCATCTGCAAACAGGGACACCCCGAGTTTTTTCCTTCCGCCATGTCGTTCACAAATACCAGAAAAAGCACTGGTCCAAAGACTGCCCCGGGGACCCCCTGGTCAAGGGGCCCCCTCTGACACCCGCCCCCCGACCATTATCGCTGCTGTCTTCCGACAGTTTCCCTGACCATTGCAGTGCCTTCCCTGTTATCCCTGCTGGTCCTCCAGTTTTTGACTAATCTCTTGTGTGGTACTGTGTCAAACGCCTTCTTGCGTCCAAGAAAAGCAATCCCCCCACCCCTCTTTTTGTTTACTGCTGTCCCTGCATAGAACTCCAGTAGTTTTAGCAAAGGATTTCCCCTCTCTGAAACCATGTTGTTGTGGTGTGGTCATTCCTTTTTAATGTTTCCCCCATTCTTCTCCCGACAATCTTTTTCCCGATTTTTCTGCTTACATTTCAGTGACGGGGCTGTAGTTTATGCTTTGTCTGTTTCCTTTTTTAAAAATTGGGACCACATTTGCTGTTTCCATGCCCCAGGCAATCTCCTGTTTCGTAGTGAATTTAAAATTTTTGTTAGGGGTACAATGCGCCCCTGTCCCTCTTCGGCCCATGGAGGATGTTATCTGGCCCATTGCCTTTGAGGGGTCAGCTCACTCAGAAGCCTCTTCACTTCTTTCTCGGTTGTTTGGGACTGGTCCAGCACTGGTGGTGTACCCCACCTCTCCCTCTTTCTGGGCCCTTCTGTTCCCCTTTGAACACTTCTTTAATTCTTGTTGATTTCCCCCTACTTCACTTCATTTCTTGTTGTCTCTCCCCCTTCCTTCCTTACCTGTTACCCGGTCCTTGCGGTTTTTTTTCTTCCGAGTGGTTAACCTTTGGGTCGATTTGGCTTTTTTCGTATTTCGTTTTCTATTGGTTTTCCTCCTTCTTACTGGCATATTCGTTTCTGCTCTCGACTGCCTCCTTTTTTTGGGTCCTTTGCCTTCTATATTTCTTCCCATTCCCTGCACACTTGGTTTTTGCATCTTGGGTGAACCATGGGTCATTGGCTTTTTCATTATTCCGTTACCCTTGGGTACAAACCCTCTCGTCAGCCTCCTGCACATTTTTGCTACATATTCCTCTCTCATTAAGGGCTTCCTCCCCAGTTCTCTGCCCACTGAACCTCTCAGGAATTTCCCTCTTTCCCGGGTTATTTACCCTTTCCCTGTTTTTGGTTTTTTCATTTGTCCTACCCTTTCCCTGCTTCCCCCTCCACGGTAGCTTTACTGTGTTTTCGAACTCAAACCCCCAACATGATCGCTGCCCCGGGGGTTTTATATTGATGCCTCAATATCGCATATTCAAGGGGGAATCTAAGCCAGTTTGCTGGTTCATCCCTTCTTTTTCCTTGTAGTCCCTCATGTTGGTACATAAGTTTTTCCAATACCCCCTCTCATCTTAGCCCCCCATGTATCTTGGCCCCCCCTGTGGCTCCAAATTCTCCCATTCGATCTCCTTGTGGTTAAAGTCGCCATGATTTAGGGGCTTTTTCCCTGCATGATGAGTCTTCTGGCCACTGCAGCCCCGTGTGTCAAAACCCTCGCCATTTTTTTTGTCTACTCTTTCCTTTGGGCCCCCTGCTGTTCTGTGGTGGGTTATCATCAGAATTACCACTTGGGACCTCCCAAGTGAACTTCCGCTATGTAATCACTTTTTCTTGCTGTCTCCTCTCTCCCGCTCATCAAAAATTTCCTTTTGGGTTTTTATCAGCAGTGCCACTCCTCCCCCCCCCCCTGTTCCCTTTTGTTTTTCCCCCAGGATCTGGTATCCTTGGAAAGATGGCATCTGTTTTATCTGTAAGCTTGTTTCTGTGAGTGCAGATGTCCGGTGATGTCTCTTTGACTCTTTGTGCCACTCCTCCCACTTGTTTTTATTCCATCCGTTTGTGTAATACCTTCATTTTCCTTTCCCAATACTGGGGTTTGGGGGGCCCCTGTGGGGGGGGGAGCCTGGTAGCTCCCATGGGATTCTATGATTGGGGTTGGGGGGAAGCTTGGGGGGTACGGGTTGTAGGGGTTGTTGGGTGGGTGATAGGTTGTGGGGTTCTGAGGATAGTTGTGGTGCTTCCCCTTGTTTCTCTGTTCTGATCGACTGACCTCTGCTGGTTTCCACCCTTTGTTTCTTTCCTATCTCCTTTCGTTTTTTTTGTCCTCTCCCCGTGCTGCTCTTTTTTTTGTGTTCTGTCTTGTCTGGGAAACCCCTTTTTTGTATCTTCCGAGTTTTTCAACCCTTTGGTTTCTTTTGGGAGGATCCTTTTTCCTCACTTTTCGTCCGGGAAACAACTTGTCGGTCGGTTTGTCCCCTTACGTACCCCCCTATTCTCGAAAATTTTACAATTCATCCATGCTTCTCCCCCTATTTCTGTGTGTTTTTTCCCAAATTTCCCTTTCTTTCTTCCTGCCCCTTTCAGTGTGTTTTTTCCCTCCCTCACGAAGCCCAAGTAAACACTGTTTTCCCTTTCCTCCCCCCTATTGCCTCCCCTCGTGACTCTGGTTCCTGCTGTATAGGTCATTTTCCCCCTTTGATTTTTCCAGGGTTTGGTAAAAGGTTGTGCCTCAGCATTGACTTATCCCCCTTTTATCTGCCCCCAGCTGCTCTTCCTTTTTATCCCTGCCCCTTTCTTTGCAGGCTGAATGACCTTAGTAATTCATATCCCCTTCCTGTTATCCCCCAGCTTCTATTCTGTGTCTTCTCTTCATCCCCCGGGAACTTGCTTCAGCCTTTTTTACCTAAATTCTAGGCCCCTTCCCCTGTCACTGCAGTTTCGACTTGTGCCCCCATTTCTTCGTCTCTTCTCCAACCTTTTTTTCCATTTCGCAAAAGGCTCTTTCTCCATTTTTTCGGAAAGTTCCTAATTTTCTTCCCATTTTTGCCCCCTTTTCACTGCTCCTTTTCCCTTCCTCCCTACCCAAAACCATTGTCATCTGATCCCTGATTTTCCTTCACCCCCAACCCTTTTTTTTTTTTTTATTTGTAAAGGGGAAAAAGAGAGAAGGGGAGAGACAGAGAGAGGAGAGAGGAGAGAGAAAAAAGAAAGAAAGAGAGGGGAAAAAGGTTTTGAAGGAGAGAGAGGGGGGAAAGTGAAAAAGGAAAAAGGGGAGAGAGTGAGAGAAAAAGGAAGGCGGAAGGGGGAAAAATAGGAAAGAGAAGGGAAGAGTGAGAAGGGAAAAGGAGAGATAGAGCGAGGAAAGGAAGGAAGAGAGAGAAGAGGAAGAGGAGAGGAAGAGAGAAAAATAGGAAGAGAGAGAGGAAGAGAGGGAAGAGAGGAGAGAGGGAAAAAGGGGGGGAAAAAGAAGAGGGAGAGGGGGAAAGGGAAAAAGAGGGGAAAAAAGAGGAGAGGAATAGGAAAAGAGGAATAGGAGAGGAAAAGAGAGAAGGGAAAAGGAGAGAGGGAAGGGAGGAAAGAGGAAGGGGAGAGACAGGAAGAGACAGAAATGTTTAAAAGAAAGAGGGAGAGAGAGGAGAGAAGAAGAGAGAAGAGAGGGGGGAGAGAGAGAGAGAGAGGGGAGAGAGAGGGGGAGAGAGAGAAAAGAGAAGAGAGAAAGAATAGAGAGAGAGAAGAAAGAAAGAGAGAGGAGGAAGAGAGGAAAAAAAACAAAAAGACGGGGGAGAGAAAGAAGGGTTAGGGGTCAATTCCTAAAGGGTGAAATCCCGTAATGTGTGTGTATGTGTATTGTGAAAGTGGTGTGTGTGTTTTTGTGGGGCTAAGCTATTCAAGTGCCAAAGCAATCCCGTTCTACCTAAATGTATGTGGTATGCGTGGTTTAGGGAAACATCCTTATTTGCCTCGTAGTACTTTCATATGTTTTGCAGTGACCCCATCTCTTGGTTTCCCCCTGTACGTCTTGTGTGCCCCAAAAATTTCGTAATTTCGCATAAAGGTGTTTAAATCCTGTATTGGTTGTGTGTGTGTATTCCCCATTTGTACTCACCTATTTGTGGTTTCAGGGGTCGGTCTAGTCCTGGCCCCGCCTCTTCATGTTGCTACAGGTCCTCTCCCCCTGCTCCATGAGTTTATCTCCCTGCCTTAAAATTGTTGGTTCCCGCCTCCACTACTTCACTTTTGGCTATTCCAGGCCCGGACTCTCTATGACTGAAAAAATACTTCCAAACATCCCTTTGATTCATCTGAGTTTAAATTTCCCAAATTGTACCTCTGGTTTTTTGTCCCTTCCTGAAATCCATTTTGCCCACCTCGTCTTTCCTGCAGTATTTTATTGTCGTTTCAGGTCCCCCTACCCTCCGGGCCTCAGTGTCGTCAGGCTGATTTTTCCCCCAACCTTTTTTCGTAGGGCAATCCCCGGTCTGGGGCTAGTTTGTTGCAAACCTTTGCCTTTCCTTTTTTCTTGACGTGCTTGACTAGGTGGGATTCCAAACGGTGCCTACTCAGTTGGGCCTGACAAAATGGTTACGGTCTTGAACGATCCTTACTGGGTATCGGAACGCTTTTAAAAGGTTTGCCGGCCCCGTAGCTGCAGCAGTTATCGATTGATGGCAAACCTCAGGAGATAGTTTGGGTTTGTTAACTCCCCCCCAGTTCTTTTCCCTTGAGTGAGGTTGCCAAGACTTTGGCCATCTAAACTAATTGTTCGCGGTCTTCTTTGCCCCCCCCCAACTTCATGATTTTGCATTTGGCGGGGTTAAAATTCAAGGACCCAGTTGCTGGACCAGGTTTTACCCTGTCCAGCTCTTTTTAGTCCTGCCTGACCCTCACCGATTTGATTCTTCTTTAACTTCACTGCCCCGCAAAAAAGGACACTTCTGAGTCTATCCCTTCATTATGTCTTTCAATTACCAAGAACAGCACAGGTCCTGGAATGACCCCTTGGAACCCGCTGCACGGCCCCCCACTTTGAACCTGTCACGCACCATGATCGTTGCCCCCCTGTAAGGATTCTCTGATCCTTTGCAGTCCCTTTCCCGTTATGTGTGCCTGATCCTTGCTTTGCAGTAACCTCTTTGTGAGGAACTGTTTAAGGGCCTTCTTGCAGCCAAAGATATGCAGTCGATCACCCCCTCTTTCTTGTCTTATTCGTCCCCTTTGTCAAAAAAACTTGTGGGTTTGTGACAAGGATTTTCTCCCCCTGAAACCATGCTGGTTTCAATTATACACTGTTTCTTTCAGGTGCTCCACCATCTCCCCCTGTGATCTTCTCCCTACCTTGATACTATACCGTTAGGATCAGGGCTGTAGTTTAGTGCCTATGTCTTCCCCTTTTTAAAAATTTGGGGCTACATTTTTTCTTCCATACCTCGGGGGGTTGCCCCGTTTTTAAATATTGTTGAAGATCTTTGTAAGGTAACACAAAGTCTCTGTCCCCTTTAAGGACCCACGGAAAGATGTTGTCTGGTCCCCCCGCCTTTTGGGTGTCAAGTTCGCATAGCAGCTTCTTCACCTCCTCCCTTGGGTTTTAGTACCTCTCCCGCACTTTCTGGTGCACCCCCTGTTGATTTCCCGGAGTCCCACTGGTTTCCCTGTAAATACTTTTTTTAAATCTTGTGTTGACTCCTGCATTCCTCCCCGGCGTTTTTTTTGTGATTTCCCCTCACCCCTTTCCCCATCTGTTACTGGGCCTTTACTGTTTTTTTTCCCCCTAGTGGCTGACAACAGTTCGGGGGCGTCTCGCTTTCGATGCTATGTCATTTTTGTATTTCCCCTAGCCTCCCTTTTTTCTGTGCATTTCGTTTTTTGGCTCTTCGGTAATCCTTTATTTCCTGAGTTCCTGCTTTTGTCCTTTCCATTCTCTAGTACACCTATTTTTCCTCCCCACACCTTTGGTGAAACCCAAGGCTCGTTCTGTTCTTCCCCTTTTATTGTTTCCCCTTTGGGAACAAACCTCCCTTTGCCTCCTTTCAATTGGGCCACATAGTCCATCATTTTTTGTACGGTTTTCCTGTCAGTTCCCCTTCCCATGAATTTCTTGAAAGAAGTTTTTTAAGCCTGGTAGTTCCCCTTTTGTGTTTGGTTTTTCCACCCTATTCCTGTGCTTTTCCCCATTGGGTTTTAAAACTATGTATAAAGCACAAAACCCCACATGATAAATCCCCCCGGGGCTTTCTACATGATACCCTCGAATGAATACTCAAGGTGAATACAAGGTCCAGTCTTGCGGGTTCATCCTTCCTCTCTTCTGGTGTGTCTCTAACTGTTGATGTGAGGTTTTTCCCAGTACCACATCCATCATCTTTGGTTCCATTTTCGGGACCCCTGGGGCTCCAGGTTTTTTCCGTCAATCTCCTTGTGATTGAAATCACCCATAATGTAACTTTTCTCCCCCCAGTGGCTCCCTGGCCACCCGGCTAGTGTGTCGACCATTGCTTGTTGCTCTACGTATTCTTCTTTGGCCTCCTGCGTTTTGTGGGGGTTGTACATTACTCAATTTCACCTTTTATCCCTCAATGGTTTTCCACTAAGTGTCCCCTTTGCCGTGCCATCCATTCCCTTCATTTTTTTCAACCCCCCCTGGTTTTAAAGAGAGTGAACTCCCTCCCCCTCTCCTCCCTCTGTCTTTCCCCGAGGATTTGATATGGATGGGAAAAATTTTAACTGTTTTATTCTGGTGAGTTTTGTTTTGTGGTGTATTTTGTCTGGGGGGTCTCCTTGATTCTTTATCATCCTCATACTTTTTTTTTTTTCCCTCTGCATTTGTATAACATCTTCAACTTCTTTTTTAAGCTGTGGTCTGGGGGGTAACTGGGGTTGAGGAAGTGAGAGACCGATAGGAGCTATGGGGGTTGCTGGGGGGCATTGGTATGGCATGGGGGTTTTTGGGTTTTGAATCTTGGTTCCTGGGGTTGACCGGTTGGGGGTTTTTTAGGAAGTTTTGGGGAGGCTGTATTTGATCTTCTTCTTGGGTCTGGGATCTCCTGTCTGTCCCCTCCATCCCCTCTTTTCCCCCTTTCCCCTTTTGTACCATCTCTTCTTTTCTCCCTTCTTGTTCTGCCCCCGTGAGATACACCTTCCGTTCCCGGCGCCCTTTAATCTTGTTTCCCCTGCGGACCCTGTTCCGAGTGATTTGCCTTGAAAGTCATTTTTTTGGGCCCGGGTTCTTCTTCTTGCAAAACCCCATTTCCAAAAATTTTTCCCAGCTGGGTCATGTCATCCCTTTTTGGGCTTTTATATGCTTTAATTTTTTTTTTTTTCCCCTTTTTTTCTTGCTTCAAATGTTTCCCCTTCAACTTCCTAAGCCCATATAAAAAAGACTGACCTCTCCCTTTTTTTTCTCTCACTGCATATATTGTGTATCCACTCATTAATTTAATTTCCTCCTTGCGCATTCCTTTCCATTTCACTATCTATTGTACTTGGGGTCTGGGCCTTTCATTTTCACTTCTCGGGTTTCCCCGGGCTATGCGTGGGTGTTGGGCCTCCACATATAGCTTGCTCTTTCATTTCTCAGTCCCTCTGAAGAGCTTTTTACGCTTTTGCTTCTTTCCCCTTTGTACCTTATTTGGGGACTGAGGTCAGCCTCTGTCGTTCCCAAATGTTCTTTAGTTCTTTGGCTGTTTTAGTTTTTCAGTTCCTCTTCTGTCCCCGTTCCCGCCCCTCTGCATGATTTCATTACCACTTCCTGCTTTCCAAAACATCCTCTCTTCATTCTCTGCTAAGTTTTCAGTTTCTTTTTTCCCTTATGTTCCCCCTTTTTTGAGCTTGCGCCCAAACTTCCCCTTTTCAGTTCATCCTCTGCCCCCTTTGGGTTTTCTTCCTGCTCTTGGGAACCCATGTTTTTTTTTTTTGGTTGCCCCAAATGGGAACTTGTAACTGTGTGTTGGTTATAGTGTGTTTGTCAGAGTGTGGGGGGAGGGAGAGGGGAACTGTGGAAGTGGCTAATGAGAGAGAGGGGTGGGGGGGGGGATTTAGTGGGAAATGGGGAGTGAGGGAGGGGGAAGCAAGGGGGTGAAGGGAGAGGGAGGGAGGGAAGGAGGGGGGAGGGGGGGAGGAGGGGGGTGACTAGAGAGGGGGGGATCAAGGGAAGGGGTGAGAGGTTGGTGGGGGGGGGGGGAGTGTGTGTGTGTGGAGTCTGTATATGTGTTTCTCCACAAAGTCATTTCACTCAGGAAGTCTAAACTCAGACTGTGTGATCGCTGGCAATCAGCGGCGCCCTCAGAGTCATTTTATATTATTTCTTTTGCATTTAATCGAAGAGCAGATGTAATTTTGCTTACTCATCCTCTCTCACTCTCGTCAGTCATTTCCTCGATATGTTTACACACGAAGTTTTCCATCGTGACTCCATCAACACAGCTCTGTCGTGTTCAATCTTCCATGCATTTCCCAGTTTTCACAGTCTATTTCCACGTAGTTAGTCACCCATGATCAATTTTTTTTAACTACGTTCTCCTAATCTCTTCATATGCACCATAGTAAGGACAAAATATTTTCTCTTGTGAACTGCGCTTGTCCTCACTCACGCACAGCACTAATAATAAGGACAACTCCATACTGTATAATTATAAAATGTAAGATTTGAGGACAAGGAATAAGAAAAACAATAAAGCAGATATTTTTTTAATAAATGAAATTATAGTGTGTTTAACTTGCATACAAATAGTTATATCTCAATTCTTATGGTTCTAAATGGAAAGATTGGAACAACAGCGACATGTTTTTCCAAGGAATGTTTAATTTCTTTGACTGCACCTGTAACACAGTATTAACATGTAGAGAGAACAATAATGTTATAACATCATCATGGAATGTTTGGCAACCTCTTTCAAAACACCTTCACATCCAGCGTCATCTTCACCACCTTCACTTCAGCATCAACTTCAAGCACCTTCACTTCACAGTCATCTTTCAAACAGACCTTTTACTTCAGCAGTCATCTTCAAACACCTTCACATTCAGCAGTCACATTCCACACCTTCACTTCAGCATCATATTCAACACCTTCACTTCACATCATCATCATTACACTTTACTTCAGCAGTCATCTTTCAACACCTTCACGATTGCACAGTCATCTTCCAACCACCTTCACTTCAGCAGTCATCTTCCAACACCTTCACTTCACAGCAGTCCATCTTCAACACCTTCACTTCAGCAAGTCAATCTTCAACTCCCTTCACTTCAGCAGTCATCTTCAACACCCTTCACTATCAGCAGTCAGCAGTGTTTTATTCCTACTCAAACCTGGATGATTCTTTTGATAAATTAATTCCCTTGCTCCTCTCTCCAATTATGATTAAAATTGGACACTCCACTTCCATACCCATGCGGTTTCCTCCTGATCAATACACTACTTGGATCGACTTTACACTTACTCTCCTCTGAAGTTTACACATCCTCGAAGCCCTGCTTGCTGAAACACCGAGAATGACACGCACAATAGACCGCATGGTATCAATATGCTTTGTTGTAAACCATTATCATAAACACTAGCGTTGCTGCGACGATGTCAATGCGTGACCGCTATAAACGCATGAGACTATGGGCCACCAGTATAACAGTGGTGCTGGAAAATCATAATCCAGAAACGACACACTCACCCTCCACACGTTGGGTTTTTGAATCTTTGCAGACCGCCGAGCTATCCTACTGTATATACCTCCCACTTGTTTCTGCCTGGTGCACTGATATAAAATCTCTTCGTTATGTCAATAACATACGAAGAATGAAATAACTGACAACCATGGCTGATGTTCACTGGAAAGAAAATGGGCTTGAAGCCAGGCTGTCTTAGTTTTTTCCAGGCATCAGTAGTTTATGTGGTCTAAGTGAGTCACTTGGAGAGCAAGATACCCTCTCTCCACACGTGGGTTTCCAAACCTTGCTGAACGGGAGTGCGAAACTGCGGGCACGTAAATTCACAGTCCGACGCTCTAAACAGTCTCGACTAACCATGCCATCATAACAGTGTTAGTTCAAGACGGTAGAGCGTCGGACAGTCAATTACGGGGTCGCGGTTTCGACCCCCCGTCCCATCCACATCCCGTCGGTCCACCCATCTATATATCAATTGACAGTTGTTGGTATTACAACTTATATGATGTCTAGTCAGTCCTCAGCCTAGACATGATGTATTCAGATCCCTACCTAGACCTGATGTAGAGTCAGTCCTCCAGCCTATACATGATGTAGTATCCTGACCAAGACATGATGTAGTCAGTCCCTAGACATAGACATATGTAACAGTCCAACACCTAGACACATGATGTAGTCAGTCCCTCAGCCTAGACATATGTTAGACAGTCCTTGACCTAGACATGAGTAGTCAGTCCGCCTCAGCCTAGACATGAAGTAGTCAGTCCTCAGCCTAGACATGACTGTCGTCATCTCCCAGACCTAGACATTGATGTAGACAGTCACCTCCAGCCTAGACATGATGTAGTCAGATCCCTGACCAAGACATTGAAGATAGTCAGTCCCTGACCTAGTACATGATGTAGACAGTCCCTCAGCCTAGACATAGAATGTAGTCAGTCCCCTACAGCTTAGACATAATGTTAGTCAGTCCCCTTCTGGCCTATGACAAGATGTAGTCAGTCCCTCACCTAACTGATGATAGTCAGTATCCATCAGCCTAGACATTGATGTATTCCGTCCCTCAGACTCTAGGACATGATGTCGTGCCATTATCCCTCAGGCCTAGACATGATGTCAGTCAGACCCTGCAGCCTCTAGACATGAAGCAGTCAGTCCACACCTAGACATGAATGTATCAGTTTAAGTCCCTCAGCCTAGACATGATGTAGTCGTCCCTGACCTAGACAGATGCGTAGTCAGTCCCTCAGCCTAGACATGATGTAGACCGTCCCCTCAGCCTAGACATGATGTAGTCTTCCCTACAGCCAAGGACATGTAAGTATTCAGTCCCTCATCCTAGTACATGAAAGATTAGTCAGTCCCTCAGCCTAGACTTGGATGTAGTCAGACTCTCATCAGCCTAGACATGATGGTAGTCAGTCTCCTCAGCCTGGACATGATGTAGTCCATTTCCCTACATCCTATACAGTGTAGTCCCAGGCGCCCCACAGCCTAGACATGATGTAGTCATCCCTCAGTCCTAGACATGATTTAGTCAGTCCCTCAGCCTAAACATGATGTATAGCCAGTCCTTTCAGCATCCTAACACAGATTAGACAGTCCATCAGCCAGACATGATGATGTCGATCCCTCAGCCTAGACATGATGATATTCAGTCCCTCAGCCAAGACATGATGGGTACTCAGTCCCTCAGCTTAGACATGATTGTAGACCGTCCCTCAGGCCTGACATGATGTATTCAGGTCCCCTCACAAACTAGACCATGATGTTAGTTCAGTCACCTCAGCCAGACATGATGATTTCAGTCCCACTTCAGGCCTAGACATGAATGTAGTCAGTCCCTCAGCCAAGACATGATGTGTCAGATCCCGTCAGCCAGAACAATGATGTAGTCATTCCCCTCAGCCTAGACTTGATGTAATCAGTCTCTCAGCCTAGAGCATGATGTCTAGTCAGTCCCTCAGCCTGGACCATGTTTAGTCAGTCCCCCCCAGCCTAGACATGAGTAGAGTCAGTCCTCACCCAGGACATGATTTAAAGGCAGTCCCTCAGCCTATACATGAAATAGTCCAGTTACCTCAGCCTAGACCATGATTAGTCAGTCCCTCAGCCTAGACATGATGTAGTCAGTACCACACAAGCCTAGACATGGATTGAAGTCAGTCCCCCCGTCAGCCAGACATTGATGTAGTCAAGTTCCCTCAGCCTAGACTTGCTGTAGTCATCACTCAGGCCTAGACATGATATAGTCATCCCCTCTAGCATGTGGGAGTTTCGAACGTGGATTAGAGAAGAAATACTCACGTAGGCTGTTTAATACGTATAATTGCAGTTATGTGGAGAGCCCCCTGCCCAGCCGTACCTATCTCCTTGGCTACACTCGTAATACTGACTAGCCGGCTGCAGTACCCTATGTGAGTGGGCCTTTGAATACTGCTGATGTCAGCACAATATAGAAAGACCGAGGACTCAGGCAAGACGGATGGTCGTTGATTCCAACGACGTACTGGTAACTGGTATACTACTACTGAGACTGGTAACTGTTACTACTACTGAGAGCACGGCGACGCTAACGTATGTCGTTGCCCGACCTACAACTAATACAAACAAAAGTGATGGGCAGGTACGCTTGGGCTTGATCTATTCAATATCAAAGTACACTAACATGAAACATTCAAAATATACATAAGTAGAACATATAATGAAAGCGTACGTAACCTTAAACATGTATGCAATACCAGGTTATACTATAGTACCAACATAAAACTCAACAAATGAACAACGAACTCAACGTTGAGATCTAGCAAGTGATAAAAAAAAAAATTTTGATCGATCAGAACTCTGTATTCATGTGATCTAACGGATTATCTGAATGAAGGAATATTACAAAGAAAAGTGATTAAACGGAAAGGCATATTCGGATGCCAAACGCAAATCTAGAACTGTTAACTCGTTCACATAATGCGGAGAGAACATGAACACTAAAAAAAAATTCACATAAATACAGAAAAAGTGCGATACTGTAAATTATACATCTATACAAGGTTATTTTACATTTAACGCCCACCCTCTGCTTAGGAGTGAGATGACAAATGCAGAATGGGTGTCATCTGCCCCCTGGGGAGGAACAAACTCTGTTATGCATTGGCAACTCATGCTGTAATTTGAGGCAGAATTTGAATAGGGAAGTTACAAATGAAACTTGAGGATTTCTCAATACTGTCGTGTACGTAGGGAATAACGACATTCAGGTGATCGTCGACTGAGATATCAGAGGAAAGAGAGTACAGGATCAGGAGTTGTCAGAGTCTGTCACATTATGTCTTGGGTTGAACATCAATATCATCACCATACTAACATTTCATATGATCCAAATGCGATTCTTTAACTGACCATTCTAACTCTCTAACCTTATACTTATTAACCGAGTGATATGTTCAATACTACTCGATAAGGACCAACAAACTTTTGATCAAGCTTTGGCATTGACAGACGTTTAGGTAAAATTAAAATCAGCATAACTCTCGAACCTACCTTTGTTTTTTGGAAGGCTTTGATTCGAGTGTTTGCGACTCTTGTGTGAATTCAGCTGTTGATTTAAGAAGTGAATCAACGGAAACTATCTGAAAAACCCTTTGAGCTAAAAGCAAGGTACGAGATTCTAAGGAAACATCATGGTATGTAATTGGATTTCGATTAAATTACACACAAACTCAAAGGGCAAACGTTTATCTAGCACCATAACAGTGCATAATTGGAGTGTCACCTAAAGAAGAACAACATTTGTAAGACACATAATTTCTAGCACACTGCACCTCAGGTATAACTTCAAATAGTCCCACGGTTTCACTGTATGGGATTGATAGTGGCACTCAAGACATCAAGTACTTTACTTATTGGTTCGTTTCCGCTAACCCATTGCTGGCAGGATAGAATGTAGGAACAATGGGTGGATTTAGCGAACTTGTACAAAGTAACACAAATATTCAAGAATTACAGTTACAGAAAATCACCTCCGTTTATCAGTTATCTAGGACTTAGGGGTGGTATGCCTGCAGATTAATGCGTTCATTAAACGCTTTATCTACTGTCTTCGGCAGTCTTATCAGCAATAGGAACATAACTCACAATACTGGGTGAAATGGACAACCATAACACACAGATGTTAGTTACCTTGGCTAGGGAACATCGGAAAATTAGTTAACAAATCTAGCGCAACTCTTTCCTCAAGGTTTCAGCTAGTAGCGTTTGGATACACTTTGGATTTGGAGTTAGGACCATTAGCAATGCCTATAAGTTAGCATGCAGAACACTACAATTCTTAACATACTCAGAAATCAACAGTTGCCCATTTCTGGAGCCAAAATTGTATTTCAATCTGGCTTGTTTTTACTGAAACGATCCATACCAGGTGTGCAACACCTGGTACATGTCGTGAACTAGCTGAAGGCTACATTCACTAGTGACTTGTGGAATTACTACTGTGTATACTCATCTCTAGGATACCCAGGCTCGCTGTTTTTTTATTCGATCAGTAATTCTTATGGTTTCAAGACAAAGTCACTGATGTGCTGGTGGCCTTCACATTCAATAATAATGATCTTCCAGGACAGGAAAATCCGAATCACAACCAAACCACATGGGATCTGTTTCGATGAGCATTCTTTACATCTTCAGCACTAAATGGAGGTCGCAGTTACTATATAACAGTCGCGAAAAGGCCATCTTGCGACTACATTTGACTTGCCAGGTAAAATGCTCAAAGGTGTATTGAACTCTTGGATAGTCAAGGATCCACCTAGCAAACCTCCAGTAGGTTGTATTTTGATCTGTAATAAGGTTATCAGTGGAGCATGATCTGTCAAGACAATAACAGGAGTACTCTGATAATAATGTCTCAACATTGCTTTAAAGACCAATACTAATGCTAAAGCCATCTTGCTAGTTTACAGTATATAATATGTTCTACCTTTGTTAAAGGACGCGGCTATTCAAATGCAACTTGCGATGTCTTGCCATCGGACTTCTGAGAGGTCTGATACGGCACCAATTGCCATTTAACTAGCATTCAGTATGTCAGATAGAAAGGCTTAGAAATATCACTGAAAATTTCAAAAAATGGAGCATATGTTAGCTTTTCAATTAGAGATTGGAATGCCCTTTCTTGACGAAGGCCAAACAAAAGGAGCATCCTTTCTTACGCAACTCAGAGAAGAGGAGACAGACTTATGGAAGAAAAATTGGCAATGGAATTATCTAAAAAAACCTGCTAAGCCCACAAAGGATCTTAACGGCATCAGCAGTTTTGGAGTTGGAAAATTAGTACAGACAGATGACTTTACGTTTGGACCAGGTCCGTACCGCCACTAGAGGAGTCCGTACGTGACTCAAGAAACTAAATTTCAGGAATCTGAAAAAAAATACAATTTGACATTTATCTTTAAAATAGAGAGGGCTTCTTCAAGCTAACCCAAGTACTAACATCAAGTCTTTCAGTGTGTAATCCACGTCTTTAGACATTATGGAGATACGTCCTCATTAAGTACAACCATAAGTGCATTACCTTATGGACCTCTAAAGATATTAGTCATGACCTTTGAGAACGTGATAGGGAAGATCGTAAACCCAAATGCCAACGAGGAAGTGATAATGACCTGTAGAAGTGTGAGAAGTGTCCGATTAGCTCTTGCTATGTCCCGTGAAGAAGGGACTTTGCCACGACCCTAGTAACAAATCTAGGTTGAAAAGACTTGTTATCGCCGCTATTACGTAAAAGAGACACCCCAGTAACAGGGAGTGGAAAGCGAACAGGAATGGTAATTGCCGTTAAACTTCCTAAAGTCAATTACTGGAACGCCAAGTACCATCCTTCTTGAGTACTATTATCAGGGTGCATATCCCAAGGTGAATTTGTCTAGGTGCAATAACTACCATCATCAAGCATTGATTGAAACAATTCTTCTGCGACAGCAACTTGTGAATTGAGGCATTCTGTACGCAGGTATGTATGATAGGTCAAGTACCCAGTTCAAGGTGGAATACGAAAGGCAATAAGTTCGTTATACCCATCTTCTCACCTGAAAAGCAAAGGCTTTACGACGTTTGTTCACCAGAGTCAACAAACCGCTTACGTTCAACTGAGAAGTCAGTGTGAGCAAAGCTTTCCCCGTCAACTGGTGGAACAATTGATTCCAGTGAAGTGTGATGAGGTCTCCCCGGCAGAAAATAGCACACCGACCCACTTGGTCAGGTGAGCAACTCATCCTCTAAGCCTGAACAGGGTAAGGATAGTTGAACAAGAGGTCAAACAGAAGTGATGTATTTGCTCTAAGGCGAACAATGTGACCAGAAGTGTTGGCCAGGAAAGAAATGGATCTTACTAATCTCGTACAACAGAATGAATTTGGTTCAACAAATAGGACCTTTTACTTTGCAGGAAACACTGACAACTAGGACGGTTATCACCATCTGGAACACTAGAACAACTACAGACACTCTAGTGATGGAGCACTACCGCAACAGAAACGTCCATTCTGCAGACGCAAGTGACATCATACAAGAGATGGCATTACATTTTCAAGTAATTGGAGTTTTCCGACATAGGGCGACCCCTGTGGAGAAACACTACATGTAGAACTAGCAGGCATTGCAGGGATAGGTTGTGCACTCAAGGCAATCTGAGCGTTCCTCGGACACTTGAAGAGGTGGCACGGACTATCCTCAAATCTGAAAGGTATAGTGGACAACACCTGGATGGGAGTGACAGAATTACCGAGTGCCCTGATCCGTCTTGGTAGCTCTACTGGAGAATTGCATTAGCTTGTTAAGGACTTAATCCGTACATACATACTCTGCAGCAGTATAACCAGATTTCTGATCCATCTGGTGTAACCCCAGAATGGAACGATCAAGTCGTCCAATGTTGTGCATGCCATACGATATAGGGTCGAGCACAAATGCGTAATTCTCGCATGGAAGCAAATCCCAGTAGAAGGTCACCAGGGAAAGTAATCTTGTCACAACAAAGAAGGAAACAGTGAAGTCTCTACCTTGGATAGAAAAGGACTTAGGGCAGTCCTACCTTCGGACCGCAGGTGGGAACCAGATAGCTCCACTAAGGGAGGGTACGCAGGAGTCGTTCTTTCGCTAAGGATCATGTCGTAACTTCTTAACCTTAACAAACAAGACCTAGATAATATGAATTGCGCACCAGGTCCATGAAACAATTTGAACCGGGCTTCAATATAAACAGCATTCTCACTATAAGAGGCCTATGGTTATATGCATTGGAAGTTATGTAGGCAAACAAAAAAGGTGTATTTTCATTAGAAAATACTTGAGTATCTACAATACTTCCATCCCCAAAATCCATCTATGTCATAAACATGTGAAAAGACAACATCACTCTATCAGGGTGTCATTCCTCGAGACAGCTTAAGGCTTCAACGGAATTGTAGACGGATGGGTGTACTCATTAACAACCTACTGTCACCATTGGACTGTTTGACTGGTGCCTCCGAATTCGCCACGAATTGGGTAAGAACGAGCCTTGTTCAGGTTAGTTATTGCGAATTGAAAGTTGTGGAATGAGCCTGGTTCTGTGTTAATATTGAGAAACCACGAGATCTGTTTTCCCTCTCTACTGTTGTCTGCGTTGAACGACCAGCTGAAAGACCTAGAAGTACTGAAGTTAATAGAGAGCATTACACTCAGATTGTTCATGTCCATGTATTCTATGATAATAACAATAGGGAAGATCTGAGTACTCATCATCAGTACGGACGCTCTTTAGGGTAACTATCAGGAACAATTAAATTGCAATATCTCCACGGAAACCACAGGTTTAATTAAACAATTATTCCGCCTACTAAGGTTACTGAGAATGAACTATGAATACTACAGGTGTATAACGACTCTGTAAACACGTTCTTGTGATCTCTGAGATGGTTGACGACTACGATTGTCTCTGTGGCGGCAAACAAGAGGTGGTAGTCAGACCTGAGGCATATTGAGACATTACTTTTAATACAAGGGAAAGTTACCCTGAGGGTGCACAAAGGAACGTACATGGATTTAAGGCTGAAGTGGTACCATCGTTACAGTTGGAGGGGGAAAAAATTTTTCCCCAAAGCCTCAATAACACACAACAGAAGCAGGTGCATAAGTTCTTTAAATTGCACCAAAAGCTGCTAATTTATAGTACATTGTTTCTGTAAATGGTTTAGAGCCTTCATTCAGGGGAGAAAAGAAGAAGTGGAGATTGGACAGCATTGATAAAAGATGATAAAGGAGTTATGAGACTAAATCTAACAGCAAATGCCCACAAAGATTCATTACTTCATGGTGTAGCATTCAATAACTAGAATTCCCTAAGAACCAACAACGGATCAGCTGTTTTTACTGGGACAAGGAAAGAACGAATCAGGTTCCTCGATATTGTGACCACTTTTAGTAATATTACCTAAGTCTCGCATACTAAGGAGAATCAACAACGAAGAACACAGCAGCAGGATATCGATAAAGAGCTTCTTTAGCAGTCGATAAGCTTACCCTCTTAAGGAGGACCTCACACTAGGAACTAAGCAACTAGAACGTGATTGCTGCAAACCGATGCTATCAAGACTAAGTACAATGGCCATTCGAATAAAGGTAACGCTCAAGGGATATCACGACGAATACTATATTATCTCGGTGTCGTGGGTTCCGGATCTTTCAGTCGGTAAGAACTTGTGAAGTACTGAAGACAGACCAGCAGTAGCCAAGAGGTCTGAGTGCGACATTCACTAAAGTATCACTTGAACGGTATGTGAGACATAATGGCAAAAGTAGCACACGAGAACAAATACGTGCAAAAAATAATGAACAAATAAAACGAAATAAAATTCTAGGAATTGAAAAGAAAAGAGATACAAACTAATTTCTGCAGAATAATGTCTAAATTACACTGCAAGAGGAAGAAAACTCAATTTAAAGGACGAATTGACCCAAGAAAAAAAAATTTACATTGAAAAATACAAGTAAAATCATTACTGAGACTGAATATATATTCCAATGAGCTGTCTTTACTCTTGCTAATAAAGAAATATATTAATTAAAATTTTAAATCAATGTATAAAAGTATAAAATAAAATTATTAAATTGTTAACTGGGAAATTTCTAAGTATTTTTCTAAGAATGCAAATACAAAATTAAAATATAAAATCATAAAATAAGCAAAAAAGAAAATAATCACCGCATGAACAAGATTTCCGACTAAATAAAATTCACTATCAGAAACAAGTGCAACAAAATAAAGTTGGTAAGAAAAAAAACACTGCAGTAATAAAATGTCACTGGGGAAAAACCAGGTAAAATCTAATGAATTAAAATTATGAAAGATCAAAAAAAATAATAACTGATTTGAACACTTTAACTCTAATTGAAAATAAGACAAAACAAATATACTCAAGGCAAGTAATGAAAACACAATTTACGTTTATAAAAGTAATTGAAATTAGGCATCAAGAGTGGAATATGTCAAAGAAATATGAAAAAAGATTGAATAAAATAAACACACAGGAACAAAACAGGTAAGGTTAACTTACAGTGAGGCAGGCACGACTTCATTAAAATAAATTCTTACAACAAAATCCGGTGCTGGGGTACACCAACAAATCATGCTGTGACTGAAACGGACAAAAATTTGCTGGCAGAAAATAATGGGTACACAGTACTGGCGAAAAAATTAGGAGGAATGTAGACAACTGTTTGCATACGACAAAAAAAAAAAAAAAAAGACACACATAGAAATAAATGGATAATTTATTATACGGGGTGAATTAACACTGCATAAATAACAATGCCATTGGGAAACGCAACGCTGAAAAGAATACAATAAAAAAAAAATGAATCACTTTCACACATGAGGGGTGACTTGACAGGTAACACAACACAATTAATTACTTCACTATCAGACTAGTAGCATAAGAAACACAGAATAAAAATATAAGATAAGTGAAAACACTGAAGAAAATATAGTAAAAATTACTGAATCAAGAAATATACTAGCGTAGCAAAAAACTTGAAAAAAAAAACACAAGGTATTAGAGTACACATGCAAATTTACTATAATGTCTCACACAAACGCATATGTCTTTAAATGCAAGAAAAAATGTCTCAAGAAAATTATCAACTGTGAAGTCGGTGAGTAGTAGACGGGCGTGAAGGGCTGACTTCACCTACACTCACTGTTTTCGGAAGAATGCGCGTTCTCGTTAGAACGTCACATAATTGGGTTTGTCGTTGTGCGCCAGCAACAAATCACTTAGACCAATTATGTGAGCCAAAACAGTACAAGGACCCCGGTACAAGGGAGCAACAACCACAGTATATATGGGATGGATGGTCCTTGGTGGTGGTGGAGAGAGTGGTGGTGGGGAGAGAGTGGGGGTGTGACTCTCGCATGGGTACTTGCCTCGCACCCCCCCCTCTACCCACGAAGGATGGCTTGATAACCCACTCTAAAGCCAGAGGGAATTGGTGAAAACCACACTTAGAATCCAACAGGGAGCACAAGCGATAAAGTGACAATACTGACAGAAGAACTGGCTAACTTCTTACTGCGTGGCTTTACTCTATCTCTCAGCTGGGATAGAAGCTTGGTTTTGCTGACTTGGCTTATCCCACGAGAATGGCTGACAGAAGACGGTGTAACTGATGAGCACAAAGCACGGAGGAGGCAGTTTGGATGACAGGAGACAGGCTGGATATTAGCAGACCTGGATGGCGTTCCACATTCCACATTCTTGGCTTACTGACTGTGGCTTAATTGCAAAATCCGGGTCAAACCCCTCGGAGATTGAAGGCAAATAGCCACAGCGCACTAAAGCAGGAAGCTTGAAACCGCTGCAACAGCATGC
This sequence comes from Cherax quadricarinatus, assembly GCF_026875155.1. Taxonomy (NCBI): domain Eukaryota; kingdom Metazoa; phylum Arthropoda; class Malacostraca; order Decapoda; family Parastacidae; genus Cherax; species Cherax quadricarinatus. The sequence continues at coordinate 36,434,189 of NC_069427.1, read as the reverse complement.
AGCTTGCAGGTTGTGAGTGAATTTATAAACGGGCTGGCTGGATGGAGGGTGGAGTGGAGTAGGACGACTGGCTGGAGATTCACCATTGACCCACCTGCATACTCCAACAACCAACCTACTAACCGCCTTGAATTACCCATAAAAACTAAAAACCACGCACCACAACCGCTGTAACAAACAACCATATTATCATGTGGGAGTTCGATACGTGGATTAGGGAAGAAATACTCACGTAGGGCTGTTTTTACGATATAATTGCTGTTATTTGGGAGGGAGCCCCTGCCAGCCGTTGACTCTGTCAGGTTCTCCTTGGCTACACTCGAATACTGACTATCCGGGCTGCAGTACCCAATGAGTGAGGGGGCCTTTGAATAACTTGCTGAGGTCAGCACAAAATGAAAGACCGGACTCAGGCAGAGACGGTTGGACGTTGATCAACGGACGGGTACTGGTAACTGGTTACAACTACTGAGACTGTAACTGTTACTACTACTGAGACCTCAGCCCTGGACATGGTGTAGTCCCAGTCCCTCAGCCTAGACAGATGTAGTCAGTCACCCTCAGCCTGGACATGATGATAGTCAGTCCCCTCCAGCCATAGACATGATGTAGCCAGTCCCCCCCCGCAGCCTGGACATGATGTAGTCAGTCCCTCAGCCTGGACATGAATGTAGTCCAAGTCCCCTCAGCGCTAAGATAGAATGTAGTCAGTCCCTACAGCCTAGACATGATGTAGTCATTTCCTCAGGCCTAGACATGATGTAGTCAGTCCATCAGCCTAGACATGATGTAGTCAGTCCCCTCAGCCTGAACATGATAGTAGTCAATCCCACACCTAGACATGTCTGCAGTCAGTCCACTCAGCCTGGCATGATGTAGTCAGTCCTCACCTAGACAATTAATGTCGACCGTCCCTCCCCTAGACCATGATGTAAGTCATCCCTCAGCCTAGACATGATGTAGTCAGTTCCTCAGCCTAGACATGATTGTAGTCATCCCTCAGCTAGACATGATGTAGTCAGTCCTTCATCAGGCCTAGACATGATGTAGTCAGTCCCCTCAGCCTAGACTATGATGTATGTCGTCCCACAGCCTAGATCATGATGTAGACATTCCCTCAGGCCTAAACAAGATGTATGCCAGTCCCTTAGCCTAGACCATGATTAGTCAGTCCTCAGCCTAGACAAAAGTAAGTCATCCCTCAGCACAAGACATGATGTTAGTCCAGTCCTCAGCCCTAGCCATGATGTACTCATAGTCCCTCAGCTTAGACATGATGTTTTCCGTCCCTCAGCCGTAGACATATGTAGTTCAGTCCCATCTCTAGACATGATGTAGTGTAAAAACAGTCCCCCTTCAGCCTAGACAAGATGTAGTCAGTCCCTCAGCCTAGACATGATTTAGTCAGTCGCCTCACCTATACATGATGTAGTCAGACCCGCTTCAACCTAGACATGATGTAGACAGTCCCTCAGCCAATTACTTGATGTATCAAGTCTCTCAGCTAACATGATGTTGTCAGTCCCCTCAGCCTGGACAAGGTGTAGTCAGTTCCCTCAGCTAGACGATGAATGTAGTCAGACCCTTCAGCCTAGACCATGAATAAGTCAGCCCTCAGACCTAGACATGATGAATCAGGTCCCACAGCCTAACAGATGAATAGTCAGATCCCTCAGACCCAGACATTATGTAAGTCAGTATCACAGCAGAGACATAAGATAGCCAGTCCCCTCAGCCTGGACAAGATTTATACATTCCCTCAGCCTAGATAAGAAGTAGTCAGTCCCTCAGCCTAGACATGATGTAGTCAGTTCCACAGCCTAGACATGATGTAGACATTACCCCACAGCTAGACATGATGTCAGTCATTCCCTCAGATCCAGAACATGATGTAGTCAGTCCCTCAGCCTAGACATGATGCATCCACATCCCCCTCAGCCTAGACATATGTATCAGTCGACCCTCAGCCTAGCCATGATGTATCAGTCCCTCAGTCCTAGACATGATTAGTCCATCCCTCAGCCTAGCCATGATTAACATTTCCTCAGCCTAGACAATGATGTAGTCAGTCCCCCTAGCCTAGACAATGTAGTCAGTCCCTCAAGCCTAACACCATGATGTAGCCAGTCCTTCAGCCTAGACATGATGTAGTCAGTCCCTCAGCCTAGACTTTATGTAGTCAGTTCCCTCAGCGTAGACCATGAAGTAGTCAGCCCTCAGCCTAGACATGATGTTACTCAGTCCCTCAGCTTAGACAATGATGTATTCCGTCCTCAGCCTAACATGATGTAGTCCAGACCCTCAGTCTAGACATGATGTAGTCAGTCCCTCACTAGACAAGATGTAGTCAGTCCCTCAGCTAGACATGATGTAGTCGTCCCCTCAGCCTATACAGGATGTAGTCAGTCCCTCAGCCTAGACATGAGTAGTCAGTCCCTCAGCCAAGACTTGATGTATCATTCTCTCACATAGACATTGATGTAATTCAGTCCCTCAGACCTGGACCTGTGTGTAGTCCCAGGAGTCCTCAGCCTAGACATGATGTATCAGTTCCCTCAGCCTGACATGATGTAGTCAGTCCCCTCAGCCTAGACAGATGCAGTCAGTCACCTCAGCCTAGACATGATGTAGTCCTCCCTGCATCCTAGAACATGATTAGTCTGTTCCCAGCTAGTACATGATTGTAGCCAGTCCCTACACAACCTGGACATGAATGTAGTTCAGTCCTTCAGCCTAGATATGATGTAGTCCAGTCCCTCTGCAAGACATGATGTAGACAGTTCATCATCCATATACATGATGAAGTCCAGTCCCTCAGCAGCCTAGACAATATGCACAGTCAGTCCCCCTCAGAGCCTGAACATGATGTAGTCAGTCCCCTCAGCCTAGACATGATGCAGTCAGTCCCCTCAGCCCTAGACATGATGTAGTCAGTTCACACAGTCCTAGAGAACATGATGTATCAGTCCCTCAAAAATCCTAGACATGATGTAGATCAGTTCCTCAGTCCTAGACATGAGTAGCAGTCCTTCATCCTAGACATGAATGTGTCACGTCCCCTCGGCAGCCTAGACATGATGTAGTCAGTCCCTCAGCCTAGACATGATGTAGTCAGTTCCTCAGCCTAGACATGATGTAGCCAGTCCCTCAGCCTGGACATGATGTAGTCAGTCCCTCAGCCTAGACATGATGTAGTCAGTCCCTCAGCCTAGACATGATGTAGTCAGTCCCTCAGCCTAGACATGATGTATGTCAGTCCCTCAGCCTAGACTGATGTAGTCAGTCCCTCAGCCTAGACATGATGTAGTCAGTCCCTCAGCCTAGACATGATGTAGTCAGTCCCTCAGCCTAGACATGATGTAGTCAGTCCCTCAGCCTAGACATGATGTAGTCAGTCCTTCAGCCTAGACATGATGTAGTCAGTCCCTCAGCCTAGACATGATGTAGTCAGTCCCTCAGCCTAGACAACATGATGTAGTCAGTCCCTCAGCCTAGACATGATGTAGTCAGTCCCTCAGCCTAGACATGATATAGTCAGTCCCTCAGCCTAGACATGATGTAGTCAGTCCCTCAGCCTAGACATGATATAGTCAGTCCCTCAGCCTAGACATGATGTAGTCAGTCCCTCAGCCTAGACATGATATAGTCAGTCCCTCAGCCTTGATAAAAGCACTTTTGTACGGCCAAGAGGCTTACATAACGTAGAGCTGACACAGGGTTTCTTAAGCTTGTACACAGTAATGTTAGTGTACTTACTGCACCTCTGCTCTACACTGGGGCTATTATACACCTCCATCCCTCCCTTCCACCTCCCCTCCCTTCCCCCTCCTACATCCCCCACCCCCCTCCCCCTTTCCCCCAGCCCCCTCTTCTTTCCCCCATCTCCTTCCTGTTTCTCTCCCCCCGCCCGGCTTTTGTAAAAGGTTAAAAGCCTGCGGATGTGTGGATGAGAAGTGTCTTATACCTGTGTATAAAATATTGTTGTCCATAATGCATAGATTGGCGTCGAGTACGCATGGCGTCATAGCTACATGCGTCGAATACGCATGACGTCACAGATACATGCGTCGAGTGCACATAACGTCAGTTGTTATGTATGGTAAGTGTTTAGAACATTTCTTTACTTCCTGCGGAAATTACACCTTGTTGTTTATTAGCTGAAGAATGTAAATCTTTATTGATATTTAAAATAAAAGTAAAACACTGTTGTTTATGGCAGCTAATATAGAAGAAACCAGAGAATAGAATTTATTGACTGGTTATACGTCAGCCACGTCAGTCATGTTTACTGAAGCAGCAGGTTATGAGTCAGTAGAACAGTGAGTGTGTGTGTACTCACCTAATGTACTCACCAAATTGTGGTTGCAGGGGTCGAGGCTCAGCTCCTGGCCCCGCCTCTTCACTGAGTGCTACTAGGTCCTCTCTCTCTCCCTGCTCCACGAGCTTTATCATACCTCATCTTAAAGCTATGTATGGTTCCTGCCTCCACTACCTCACTTTCTAGGCTATTCCACTTCCTGACTACTCTATGACTGAAGAAATACTTCCTAACATCCCTTTGACTCATCTGAGTCTTCAACTTCCAATTGTGACCCCTTGTTTCTGTGTCCCCTCTCCGGAACATCAAAGGTACCTAGTCCACCTTGTCCATTCCACGCAGTATTTTGTATGTCATTATCATATCTCACCTAACCCTCCTGTCCTCCAGTGCCATCAGACCGATTTCCCTTAACCTTTCGTAGTAGGACATTTCCCTTAGCTCTGGAATTAACCTTGTCGCAAATCTTTGCACTTTCTCTAATTTCTTGACGTGTTTGACCCAGTGTGGGTTCCAAACAGGTGCTCCATACTCCAGTATGGGCCTGACGTACACGGTGTACAGTGTCTTGAACGATTCCTTACTAAGATATCGGAACGCTATTCTCAGGTTTGCCAGGCACCCATATGCTGCAGCAGTTATCTGGTTGATGTGTGCTTCCGGAGACGTGCTCGGTGTTATACTCACCCCAAGATCTTTCTACTTGAGCGAGGTTTACAGTCTTTGGCCACCTAGCCTATACTCCGTCTGCGGTCTTCTTTGCCCTTCCCCGATCTTCATGACTTTGCATTTGGCGGGGTTAAATTCGAGAAGCCAGTTGTTGGAACAGGTGTCCAGCCTGTCCAGGTCTCTCTGAAGTCCTACCTGAGCCTCATCTGATTTAATTCTCCTCATTAACTTCACATCATCTGCGAACAGGGACACTTCTGAGTCCAACCCTTCCATCATGTCATTCATATATACCAGAAATAGCACTGGTCCTACGACCGACAGGTGCCCACTGTGATACCTCGTCACGTACCATGACTCGTTGTTGCCTCCCTGTCACATATTCTCTGATCCATTGCAGTGTCCTTCCTGTTATACGCGCCTGATCCTCTAGCTTCTGCACCAATCTCCTATGAGGAACTGTGTCGAAGGCCTTGCAGTCCAAGAAGAAGCAATCAACCCACCCCTCTTTCTCGTGTCTTACTTCTGTTACTTTTTCATAAAACTCAAGTAGGTTTGTGATAGGATTTGCCTTCCATAAATCCGTGCTGGTTGGCGTTTATACTCTTGTTCCGTTCCATGTGCTCCACCACTCTCCTCCTGATAATCTTCTCTGTGACTTTGCATACTATACACGTCAGTGACACTGGTCTATAGTTTAGTGCCTTTTTTCTGTCTCCTTTTTTAAATATGGGTACTACATTTGCCGTTTTCCATACCTCAGGTAGTTGCCCAGTTTCAAGGGATGTGCTAAAGATTGTGCTCCTTCTCTAAGGATCCACGGGGAGATGTCTAGTCCCATTGCCTTTGAGGTATCAAGGTCCCATAGCAGTTTCTTCACCTCCTCCTTAGTTGTGTGTATGCCATCCAACACTTGTTGGTGGAAACATAAACACATATGCAGTTTAATGTGATCCTTTATTGACAACGTTACGCCCACACAGTGGGCTTTTTCAAGTCACGCACTGTGTCGGTATTTTATACCATTTATTTTCAACACTTGTTGGTATATTCCTTGTTGGCGTCTCCCTCTGTTCTGTCCACCCAGGGGCCTTCCTGTCTCCACAGTAAATACTTAAATCTCTTGTTGAGCTCCTTGCATACCTCTTGATCACTTCTGGTGAGTTCCCCACCTTCTTTCCTCAGCCTGATCACCTGGTCTTTGACTGTTGTCTTCCTCCTAATATGGCCATGCAGCAGTTTCGGGTCAGACTTGGCTTTCGATGCTGTCGTTTTCATACTGTCGCTGGGCCTCCCTCTTCACCTGTGCATACTCGTTTCTGAATTTTCCTGGGTCCTTTGCCTCCTGTATCTTTTCCATTCTCTGGTGCACTTAGTTTTTGCCTCCCTATACCTTCAGGTAAACCGAGGAATCGCTTTGGTCTTCCCATTATTTCTATTACCCTTGGGAACAAAGCTTTCCTCTGCCTCCCTGCATTTTGTTGTTACGTATTCCATCATTTCATTTACTGACTTTCCTGCCAATTCTCTGTCCCACTGAACCTCCTGCAGGAAGCTCCTCATAACTGTGTAGTCCTCCCTTTCATAGCTTGGCTTTTCCCATCCAACTCCTGTTACTCTCTCTACTTGTAGCTCTACTACGTATTCAGAACACAGAACCATGTGATCACTAGCTCCAAGGGGCCTCTCCTATGTGATGCCCTCAATGTCTGAACTGCTCAGGGTGAACACAAGGTCCAGTCTTGGTGGTTCATCCTCCCCTCTCTTCCTGGTAGTGTCCTTAACATGTTGATGCATAAGGTTTTCCAGTACCACCCATTATCTTGGCTCTCCATGTTTCGGGACCCCCGTGTGGCTCCAGATTTTCCCAGTCGATCTCCCTGTGGTTGAAATCACCCATAACCAGTAACTTTGCTCTTCTCGAGTGAGCTATTCTTGCCACCTCGGCCAGTGTGCCCACCATTGCTCTGCTGCTCTCTTCATATTCCTCTCTTGGCCTCCTGTAGTCTGTGGTGGATTATACATCACTACAATAACTACTTTATGTTCCTCAGACTGAAGTGTACCTACTATGTAATCCCTTCCTCCAATCTCGTCCATGCCTTCCATTTCCTCAAATCTCCATCGGTTTTTTATGAGTAGTGCAACCCCTCCTCCCCCTCTGCTCCTTCTATCTTTCCTCAGCATCTGATATCGTGGTGGGAAGATTGCATCTGTAATTGTCTCAGTGAGTTTCGTTTCTGTGATTGCTATGATGTCTGGGGACTTCTCATTGATTCTTTCATGCCACTCCTCATATTTATTCGTTATTCTATCTGCATTCGTGTACCATACCTTCAACTTCTTTTCTAATACTGTGATCCTGGGAGAAGTTTGGGGTTGGGAGATCAGGAGCCCTGGCAGGGCCTACAGGGGGTTTTGGTGGAGTGGGGTCAGAGTTCCCATAGGGGGTTGCTGTACAGGTGGGGTTTGTGGGGTGGGGGGTGGGGGCAGAGGGATCAGTGTGCGAGTGTCAGTTTACATTAGTCAGATGCCTCAGGGTTGTCACTGTTGTAGTCCTTCTGTGGGTGTTTCTGGAGGGTGTGTTTGCCCTTCCTCCTGCATCTGGGTTCTTCTGCTCATCTTTGTCATTTCCTCTCGTTCCACCTTTCGTTTTTGTACTCTCTCTTTCGGTATCAACCTTTCCTCTTGTGCTCTGTCTTGATCGAGGTACACGCTCTGGTACTCTTGTTTGTCTCTCAGTGGTGCTTTCTCCTGCAGAATCATAATTCGAGTTGATTCTGCCTTGAAAATTACTTTGAGGCCGTTTCCGTCCCTTTCCACACCACCCAATTCTCCGAAAATTTGCCACCTGAGTCATGTCGCCCTCACCTATCACTTTCATGATACCTTCAATCACTTTTTTCTCCTCCTGTTTCCTTTCATCATAGGTTTCTCTTTCAATTTCCTGGAGCCTGTAGACAAAAAAAAGTGATCTCGCCCTCTCGTCCTCCCATTGTGTCTCCCATTGCGTCCTCTGAGGTGCTTTAGTTCCTTTCATTGGAGTGTTCCTTCTTTCAAGCCCTTTCCTGGCTGAGGCCCTTATGCTTAGTGGACTGTCTTTCCTGCTCAGCTGTTCCTCGCCCCTACAGGTGTCTGTTGAAATCTCTGCATATGTCATAGCCTCTTCATTGTGGGTCTGATAGTGTGTGTGTGTGTGTGTGTGTGTACTCACCTATTTGTACTCACCTATTTGTGGTTGCAGGGGTCGAGTCTTAGCTCCTGGCCCCGCCTCTTCACCGGTTGCTACTGGGCCCTCTCTCTCCCCGCTCCATGAGCTTTATCAAACCTCGTCTTAAAACTGTGTATGGTTCCTGCCTCCACTACGTCATTTTCTAGGCTATTCCACTGCCTTACAACTCTATGACTGAAGAAATACTTCCTAATATCTCTCTGACTCATTTGTGTCTTCAACTTCCAATTGTGGCCTCTTGTTTCTGTGTCCCCTCCCTGGAACATCCTGTCTTTGTCCACCTTGTCTATTCTGCGCAGTATTTTATATGTCGTTATCATGTCTCCCCTGACCCTCCTGTCCTCCAGTGTCGTCAGGCCGATTTCCTTTATACTTTCTTCATAGGACATTCCCCTTAGCTTTGGAACTAACCTTGTAACAAACTTTTGCACTTTCTCTAATTTCTTGACGTGCTTGATCAAGTGCGGGTTCCAAACAGGTGCTGCATACTCCAGTATGGGCCTGACGTACACGGTGTACAGTGTCTTGAACGATTCCTTGCTAAGGTATCGGAACGCTGTTCTCAGGTTTGCCAGGCGCCCATATGCTGCAGCAGTTATCTGGTTGATGTGTGCTTCCGGAGACATGCTCTGTGTTATACTCACCCCAAGATCTTTCTCCTTGAGCGAGGTTTGCAGTCTTTGTGTGTGTGTACTTGTGTGTATGTGTGTTTGTGTGTGTGTATATGTGTGTCCTTGTGTGTATGTGTGTTTGTGTGTGTATATATATGTGTGTGTGTGTGTGTGTGTGTGTGTTTTGTGTGTGTATATATGTGTGTGTGTGTGTGTGTGTATGTGTGTTTGTGTGTGTATATATGTGTGTGTGTGTGTGTGTGTGTGTGTGTTTGTGTGTGTATATATGTGTGTGTGTGTGTGTGTGTGTGTGTGTGTGTGTGTGTGTTTGTGCCGAGTGAGTGAATATAACAAAATCTGTATCTTTCTTGGTCTGACTAGAGTAATACAACATAACTATTCAATATAATGTGAAAAGGAAGATGTGAGAGTGTGCGTGGTGGTAGTGATCACTACACGAGACACTGCTAATGTAATCTCTGAGGGAATCATTTCTTCCTTCATGGTACCAAGTGCAGCTCTGTTAAAGGTAACATCAGTCACCAGTCGCAGGAATTTACGACTTTTTCAATGAGCGAATACTGGGACCTAAGCAGTTTTATGTGAGCATGACTGATATTCAATAAGAGGATCATCATATAATGAAAATAATAACTAATGTGAGGAATAATGATGACTGAGCAGCCGTCCTTGCAGTAGCAGGTATCAGAGCTGAACACACATGCCACGATACACCTCTCCACTTGCAATTGCAAGGACGGCGGTTCGATCCTCAGTACACGCTACAAAATTAAGAAAAGATATTTCTCCCAATAAACAATTACCAGTGAAGAGCTAAACACGTTAGGGAGTGCAACATGGCTTGCTTCAGTAAGGTGATGTAACACAAGCAATAATGTCTCGGAAGTGTTTCTAAGAATGCTCAAGTCTTAATAATTCTCTTTACTCAAAAGGTGTCTTAATATATAAAAAAATAATTGCAGAAAGGTTATGATTATCCAGATGGCAGGTGAGGCAAGGGTAGACGGGTACTGTTGGCAGGAGATATGGCAGAGTAGAGAGGACAGGGGAGGTGTGGTCCCAAATGAGTCTTTTCCTGGATACAACCACACGGCAGGATGAACCATTAACTGGGTATACAGCAAGCTTCCTCACTCCTTCATCCATCCTCTACTGCAGCAACACACATATCTACACTCACATACAAACACCAACGCCCACACACACACACATACACCCACACTTGCTACCAATTAACGCTGACTCAACCGTACTCCACACCCACATACACACACAAAAACCAAATTTTATGAAAAAAACCCTTTGTGAACCTCTAGAAAGAACTAACTTTGCACCGGGCATCAACATGAAATCGGAGTTGGTGGGGCGTGCCTGTTAAACATACACATGATAGACTAGCAGAGATTAGGTAGGAAACAGAATGATGCGTCCACTACATTTCCTTGGACTGGAAGAAAGTGTAACATAGAAAATTACCTGACAAGCTGGAGAAATAATCCAAGCTAACATGAGAGTAATTAGAATTAATATGGAAATACCAGAAGAGTAGGAATAAAAAAACGTTGTCAATATTGGATCCCATCATACTGGATTTGTGTCCGTGTCCATCACAGTTGCTATGAAGGTTAAAGCATCGGAGAGGGCCTGATCAACTAACTAGGTTGTTACTGTTGGTCACACGCAATCCAAGTAGACCTGTATCCACAGATACACTGGAAGTCTTCCTTGTTTGATGGGAAGCTGTTTTTAATGGAATTACACAAGGATGAGTACTGGGTCTTATTTTGTTTATAGTGTATGCTAATAGATTAATCACATAAATTAACCATAATATATTCACGTTAATGGATGATGCCTAAATAATACGGAAACTGAAGAGTCCGAGAAAATCCTACAGGAAAACATGAAGAGTCGTCAGGACTGATCAAATACAAGGTTACTGGAGTTTAAGCTAAACATATAAGTTATGCAGTTAGAAGATGCCAAGAGGAGATTGATGACTGAGTACCATCTGGATAAAAACTCACAAAAGTAGATGAAAAGAGATCTCGGAATAACAACAACTGTCCCAGACCTGATCTCTGAAACACAATAAACAGAATATCAGTAGCAGAGGCTACGCTTCCAAATAGAAAGTGGTAGTCAGAAACCACCAAAAAGATAATGAGCAACTCTCACCCAGTAAACTATTAGATGAAACTCGAAAAATTTCGAGATTACAGTTATACTGGTGCTTGAGCTCAGTAGACTGAACTATTTCGAAAGGATGAGTGTTATGTCTCCCGTCACTGAGAAAACGAAGATCCTGAAGGGATATGAGTATGATACTATATAAACAGGAGCAAAGAGAGGAAGAACAAGAGAACATTTGGAAATTTCCCTCCTATATAAGCCACAGGGATTAAGTAAACACTTGGACAAGTAAATGTAAATAATGTAATATATGAAACAACAAAGACCCCACTGTGACCTTTGTATTCCTGCGCTACCTCTCACAGGATAAGCCGCGGGTAAACAAAACACTAGCCACTCAGGCGTGGACAACTAATACACTAACTTGGTCAACATGAGGGTGGTAAAGAAGTGAGGTGAGCTGAACACTGACACAGTGAACGCCAACGCACCTCAATAATACACATTACAAGGCTTTCTCACGTCAGTCAGTGGAAAGTCGAGAGGCGGCACCAGGAGCTACAACTCTCACCCTCCCTGCAAATTCCACTAGATAACTGAAAATTGCTGCTTGTTTACCCGAGACCCATATCCACATCCCCACATCTATGACTACACTTGCAACACAGCCACACCCACACCCCCATCCCCATCTACGACTACACTTGCAGCATAGCCATGCTCATACCTACGACCACACCCACAGCCACGACTGCACCCACGCCTTAAACACTCCATCAAACACACCCACATCGGCCCCACAACCACACCTATCCCGACGATCACATTCGCCCTTCAACCTTACCACATCTGCCCCACAGTCACATCCACATCTCTATAACCACACCTAACTCGAAGAATAAACAGCCCGTCCTCTTAAACAAAGACATCATGTCATTATTATACAAACAGTCAAATGGGTGGCTGTTGCCGGGGCCTTGAACAGTTGATACTTGACATACTCATAGTCACGTGAGCAGCGTGCAGTGGCTGCCTATTTTGTATTCACGAGACAGACTGTTTTATCGTCTTTAATCTTATATTTATAGTTTTTCTTTGTGACTTAACCTAACATAACTTAACCCAATCTAACTTAGAAATGGGCTGTAAACCCTAAGTGAAAGTATAACATAGCTATTAGGATATTAGACTGGAATAAGACACACCAGTGAGAAATGTTTCACCAGCACAGCAGGTAAAACTGTTCTCATGCCTGCACAACAGGCGTGAGGATAGTGATTTTTATACTGGAACAGAGTAAGAAGTTAAGAGATGCAACAGTTGAAGATATGGTCACATATGGGCGGGGCCTACTAGTAGAAGTAGGTCGAGCCGCTAAGATAGGCATTGAAGTTGTAGAAGATATTCTTTGTACGAAGACACTATAATATTGCTGTGTCAAATATCATTAGATTATTGTTAATAAGACATATGTAACACTTGAGTATCTTTACTGATAATTAAGACACGTGCAACAACTGGGTATCTCTACAGTCGAAACGTTTTGGTTGCACAACATTCTTCTTCAATCAAATACCGGTAAATTAAACATTGAAGGTAGATGAAGTATAACGTCTACTGTGAATATCAAAATGGTATACAATACCGACAGGTTGGTAGGTAAGACACATAGGCAACATATAGGCAACTTTATTCCGACTATTATTCGGAATAAAGTTACCTGTGTGTCTTACCTACCAACTTCTACTGTCTCCAGGGTTGCATTTGTCTGTATTCGACTGAAGAAGCCTTGTGTGCAGGCGAAACATTTCATCTATAAAGATACTCAAGTGTTGGACACGTGTCTTACCCATTAGTTGGTTGGTATTACATAGCATTATTATAATGAGACTGAATACATATTTCAAGTGGCTGCTGGAGTGTGAGTGCAACCTTTATGCCAGTCAGGGGCTCTTGAAGATAAGAATTTTAGCTGTTCTTTGATCTTGACTGTTCTTTGATCTTGACTGTCTCTCACTCCCCTGACACTTTATAACTTCTGTGGGTTTAGAGCTTCCTTGTGACTGGGATATTAATATACGGATTGGAAATGATTAGGGAATACTGGAGACGGAGTACAGTCTCAGATGGAAGAAAAGAAAACATCAAAAAAAAAATAGAATGTTTGGATTAACATCAAATCCAACATTCCTCCAGAATGTGTACATTAACCTCACACCAAACATATCGTTATGCAAGTTCCTCACTTGCATATCTTCAGCAACATACGTGAGAACAGCTTCGGAAGAGTGTTCAAGGAACTCTTCAAGATGTTATACACACGCACGTAGCTCTAGTGTGCGGTATCCACGTCAAGTGGAAAAAATATATAGTAACAATACCTTGGCTGGAAAGGTTAAAAAAATATGTTTAGAAAAATTTTGATTGCATTTCGGTCCCTCCTGGACCGAAACGGTAGGGGGTGGGTGAAGAATGGAGTGGTAGTAGTCCGAAGGTATGCCAACGAAATAGTTCTAGGGCTGACGTAAATGAACTATGAGGGTAGGTGAAGGATAGGTTTGTTGTATGAAATACTACGAGGGATTTCACAGAACAGATAGAAATAGATTACAAAATGCGAGGACCAGGAACAAGGTGACATTGGTGAGAGACAAAGACATATGAGAGAAACTAGTGTAAGGAAATATTTCTTGAATATCAGGTTGGCAGAAAAATGGAAAGATTCGGAAGAGATGGTTGAGGACGCAAAATTTATAAACACTTTCGAGATCTGGTATGACAAGATCCCAGGGGCCAGAAACAAATAACAAAGATTGACGTACATTACCAGTTAAACAGAGTAACTTGGAGTCATAACATTAGATTCATATACTGGCTCCCTCACCTTCTTGTGTTAACGTGACTTGTAAATGGTCCAAGTTGGACCGATACGACGTCATAAGCTTCTCTCTCCTAGTGCACGTCACTTGAGCATTTTACACTCATAAGGTGGAGAGCCAAACCTGTAGAGGTGACACAGCACCTGAATGAAGCCACAACACAGCAGGGAGGACTGGCAGTCGTAGTGGGCAGGTCAGGTCACTGTCGTAAAAACACCGTCATTACATAAGAGTGTTGTACTGAGAAGCAACCGTGTTAAGACCACAACCTGGACTCCAGTCACTACTCTCCACCCGTGATCCTGCACCCCACCACCTGCGGCACCCCACCACCTGCTGCACCCCACCACCTGCTGCACTTCAGCACTTACTGTACCCCACCACCTGCTGCACTTCAGCACCTACTGTACCCCACCACCTGCTGCACTTCAGCACCTACTGTACTCCACCACCTGCTGCACTTCAGCACCTACTGCACCCCACCACCTGCTGCACCCCACCACCTGCTGTACTTCAGCACCAACTGTACCCCACCACCTGGTGCACCCCACCACCTGCTGCACTTCAGCACCTACTGTACCCCACCACCTGCTGCACTTCAGCACCTACTGTACCCCACCACCTGCTGCACTTCAGCACCTACTGTACCCCACCACCTGCTGCACTTCAGCACCTACTGTACCCCACCACCTGCTGCACTTCAGCACCTACTGCACCCCACCACCTGCTGCACCCCACCACTTGCTGCACCCCACCACCTACTGTACCCCACCACCTGCTGCACCCCACTACCTGCTGCACTCCACCACCTTCTGTTCCCCACCGCCTGCTGCACCCCCACCACTTGCTGCACCCCACTACCTGCTGCACTCTACCTCCTACTGTACCCCACCACCTGCTGCACCCCACCTGCTGCACCCCACTACCTGCTGCACCCCACCACCTGCTACACTCCACAACCTACTGTACCCCACCACCTGCTGCGCCCCACCACCTGCTACACTCCACCACCTACTGTTCCCCACCACCTGCTGCACCCCACCACCTGCTGCACCCCACCACCTGCTGCACCCCACCACCTGCTGCACCCCACCACCTACTGTTCCCCACCACCTGCTGCGCCCCACCACCTGCTACACTCCACCACCTACTGTACCCCACCACCTGCTGCACCCCACCACCTGCTGCACTCCATCTACTGTACCCCACCACCTACTGCACCCCACCACCTGCTGCACCCCACCACCTGCTGCACCCCACCACCTGCTGCACCCCACCGCCTGCTGCACCCCACCACCTGCTACACCCCACCATCTGCTACACCCCACCACCTGATGCACCCCACCACCTGCTGCACCCCACCACCTGCTGCACATCACCACCTGCTACACCCCACCACCTGCTGTACCCCACCACCTGCTGCACCCCACCGCCTGCTACACTTCAGCACCTACTGTACCCCGCCACCTGCTGCACCCCACCGCCTGCTGCACCCCACCGCCTGCTGCACCCCACCACCTGCTGCACCCCACCGCCTGCTACACTTCAGCACCTACTGTACCCCACCACCTGCTGCACCCCACCACCTGCTGCACCCCACCACTTGCTGCACTCCACCACCTACTGCACTCCACCTGCTGGACCTCACCACCTGCTGCACCCCACCACCTGCTACACTCCACCTACTGTACCCCACCACATGCTGCACCCCACCACATGCTGCACTCCATCTACTGTACCCCACCACCTGCTGCACCCCACCACCTGCTACACCCCACCACCTACTGTACCCCACCACCTGCTGCACCCCACCACCTGCTGCACCCCACCACCTGCTGCACTCCATCTACTGTACCCCACCACCTACTGCACCCCACCACCTGCTGCACCCCACCACTTGCTGCACTCCACCACCTACTGCACTCCACCTGCTGCACCTCACCACCTGCTGCACCCCACCACCTGCTACACTCCACCTACTGTACCCCACCACATGCTGCAACCCCACCACATGCTGCACCCCACTACATGCTGCACTCTATCTACTGTACCCCACCACCTGCTGCACCCCACCATCTGCTGCACCCCACCACCTGCTGCACTCCATCTACTGTACCCCACAACCTGCTGCACCCCACCACCTGCTGCACCCCACCACCTGCACCCCACCGCCTGCTGCACCCCACCACCTGCTACACCCCACCATCTGCTACACCCCACCACCTGATGCACCTCACCACCTGCTGCACCCCACCACCTGCTGCACCCCACCGCCTGCTACACTTCAGCACCTACTGTACCCCACCACCTGCTGCACCCCACCGCCTGCTGCACCCCACCGCCTGCTGCACTTCACCACCTACTGCACCCCACCAAGTGCTGCACCCCACCACTTGCACTCCACCACCTACTGCACTCCACCACCTGCTGCACCTCACCACCTGCTGCACCCCACCACCTGCTACACTCCACCTACTGTACCCCACCACCTGCTGCACCCCATCACATGCTGCACCCCACCAACTGCTGCATTCCATCTACTGTACCCCACCACCTGCTGCACTCCATCTACTGTACCCCACCACCTGCTGCACCCCACCATCTGCTTCACCCCACCACCTGCTGCATTCCATCTACTGTACCCCACAACCTGCTGCACCCCACCACCTGCTGCACCCCACCACATGCTGCACCCCACCCCCTGCTGCACTCCATCTAGTGTACCCCACCACCTGCTGCACCCCACCACCTGCTGCACCCCACCACCTGCTACATCCCACCACCTACTGTACCCCACCACCTGCTGCACCCCACCACCTGCTGCACTCCATCTACTGTACCCCACCACCTGCTGCACCCCACCACCTGCTACATCCCACCACCTACTGTACCCCACCACCTGCTGCACCCACCACCTGCTGCACTCCATCTACTGTACCCCACACCTGCTGCACCCCACCACCTGCTGCACTCCATCTACTGTACCCCACCACCTGCTGCACCCCACCATCTGCTGCACCCCACCACCTGCTGCACTCCATCTACTGTACCCCACCACCTGCTGCACCCCACCATCTGCTGCACCCCACCACCTGCTGCACTCCATCTACTGTACCCCACCACCTGCTGCACACCCACCATCTGCTGCACCCCACCACCTGCTGCACTCCATCTACTGTACCCCACCACCTGCTGCACCCCACCATCTGCTGCACCCCACCACCTGCTGCACTCCATCTACTGTACCCCACAACCTGCTGCACCCACCACCTGCTACATCCCACCACCTACTGTACCCCACCACCTGCTGCACCCCACCATCTGCTGCACCCCACCACCTGCTGCACTCCATCTACTGTACCCCACCACCTGCTGCACCCCACCATCTGCTGCACCCCACCACCTGCTGCACTCCATCTACTGTACCCCACAACCTGCTGCACCCACCACCTGCTACATCCCACCACCTACTGTACCCCACCACCTGCTGCACCCCACCACCTGCTGCACTCCATCTACTGTACCCCACCACCTGCTGCACCCCACCACCTGCTGCACTCCATCTACTGTACCCCACCACCTGCTGCACCCCACCATCTGCTGCACCCCACCACCTGCTGCACCCCACCACATGCTGCATTTTCTTTGGCTTATCTGTCTTCTGAATTTCCTCTTTCTTGGTTTCTCTTCTTTCCAAGCTTGAGTCAGTAGGCGTGTTGCAGCTCAGTCAGTAGCTTACTGCAGATAGTGTTGGGATACCTCAGTATCCCCCACCTAAAAATGTCAGTGTCACTAGTGGTGCCTGACCTGGCGCGTCTGGTACATCTCTCGTAGTCTACCTGCCTGGAGACTACCTGGAGGTTATTCTGGGAATCAACGCCCCCAAGGCCCGGTCAACGATCAGGCCTCCCGGTCGATAAGGGCCTGATCAACCAGACTGTTACTGTTGGCCACACGTAGTCCAATATATAAACAACAGATCTGGCATCGACTTTAAATACCTTTCCAGCTCCCTCTTGAAGACAACCAGAGGTCTATTGGTAATTCCCTTTATGCATGGTGGGAAGCTGTTGAAGAGTCTTGGGCCTCGGACATTTATTACGTTTTTTCTTAGTGTACCAATGGCACCCCTACATTTCATTGGTGGTATTTTGCACCGCCTGCCGAGTTGTTTGCTTTCGTAGAGAGTGATTTCTGTGTGCAGATTAAGGACCATTCCTTCTAGGATTTTCCAAGTGTAGATTATAATGTATCTCTCCCTCCTGCGTTCCAGTGAGTATATGTCAAGTGTTCCAAATCTTCCCAGTGGTTAAGATGTTTGACGGAACTTATATGTGCAGTAAAGGTTCTCTGTACATTCTCTGGATATTACATTGTCTAGGTATTACTATGGTTACTACTACAACTACAACGAATAATAATAAAAATAATAATAAAATAATAATAATAATAATAATAATAATAATAATAATAATAATAATAATAATAATAATAATAATAATTCTTACATGAATACTCACTCTATACTCTTACTTTTATCACTACTACCTCAGCTACTATCTCACTACTACTACTACTACTACTACTACTACTACTACTACTACTACCACCACTACCACTACTACTACCACTACCACTACTACTACCACTACCACTACTACTACCACTACCACTACTACTACTACCACCACCACCACTGCTGCTAACTTTAGTACTATTACAACCACTACTTCTGCCTTTAATTCTACGTTCTTCTACTACTTCAACCACTATATTTTTTCCTCTTCCCCTTCTATATTTCCTTCTCTTCTCTCATCATTTGTGACTCGACAATAATTTAGGAACGACCCCAAACGTCTCCAAAAGGTTCCTCTTCTAAGCACGGGTTATGTATATATATATAGTAACTGCTGTTCCTGCTGTAACTGCTACTGCTGCTGTTGCTGTAACTACTACTGCTGCTGCTGCTGTAACTACTACTGTTGCTGCTGTAAATATTGCTGCTGTTGTAAGTGCTGGTGTTGCTACTGGTGGTGTTATTCATCAACAGAGTACTGCTCGCCTCTCAGCACATACAAATACTCCACGCTCTTTTTCTCTCACACTGGCCCGGACACCTTCAAAAATATCTCCCCTTCCTCTTCCTCCCTTCTTCCTTATCTTTCCTCCCCATCCGTAGATCCCGATAATATCTGGTAACCTCGACCTTGTCACACATACTGACTGCATCTGAGAGGCGAGGCGGGAGAGATGCTTGGACGAGCATTTAAGAATGAAGTGAGGGTGAGAGTTGGGCAGGTGAAATGACTGTCACTCATGTTACACAAGGCTCGAGTGACACACACACACACGCACACACACACACACACACACACCACACACACACACGCACACACACACACACACACACACACACACACACACACACACACACACACACACACACACACACACACACACACACACCACCACTACCACCATGTTAGGGACATTTCCAGAGAGAGAGGGGAGGATGAACCAGCAAGACTGGGCCCTGTGTTCACCCTGAGTGGCTCAGACATCCAGGACATCACATATGAAAGGCCCCTTGGAGCTAGTGACCACGTGGTTCTGAGCTTTCAATACATCGTAGAGCTACAAGTGAAGAGGGTAACAAGAGTAGAAAGGGAAAAGCTAAACTATAAAAGAGATGACTACACAGGTATGAGGACCTTCCTGCAGGAGATTCAGTGGGAAAGAGAGTTGGTAGGAAAATCAGTAAACGAAATGACAGACTGCATAACAAAAGAATGCAAGGAGGCAGAGGAAAGGTTTGTTCCCAAGGGCAACAGAAATAATGGGAAGAGCAGAACGAGCCCTTGGTTTACCCGAAGGTGTAGGGAGGCAAAAACTAAGTGCGCTAGAGAATGGAAAAAGTACAGAGTGCAAAGGACTCACGATAATAAAGAGATTAGTCGACGGGCCAGAAACGAGTATGCACAGATAAGGAGGGAGGCCCAGTGACAGTACGAAAACGACATTGCATGGAAAGTCAAGTCTGACCCGAAATTGCTTTACAGCCACATCAGGAGGAAGACAACAGTCAAGGACCAGGTAATCAGGCTGAGGATAGAAGGTGGGGAGCTCACAAGAAATGACCAAGAAGTATGTGAGGAGCTCATCATGAGAGAGTTGTTAGGAATTGGAATAGTCTGGCAAGCGATGTAGTGGAGGCAGGAACCATACATAGTTTTAAGACGAGCTATGATATAGCTCATGGAGCAGGGAGAGGGAGGACCCAGTAGCGGTCAGTGAAGAGGCGGGGCCAGAAGCTGAGTATCGACCTCTGCAACCACTATTAGGTGAGTACACACACACACACAGACCGGGATGGAATGAGAACAGAACGATGACGGAAACTGAGAAAAAGGATGCGAAGACGAAAGGGGCAAAAAAAGAGAGAGAAAGCTAGAGTCAGGCAGGAGCACCAAGAGTCGGGAGCAGCAACAAGTACAACCATCCACAGAACCACCCACAGAACCACCCACAGAACCACTCACAGAACCACCCATAGAACCCCGCAACCAAACAAATCAACCCGAAAGAAGCCACACTTCACACTCGCAGCATCCCCAGCACAAACCCCACCTGCACAGCAGCCTCCCATAGTACCCTGCCAGATCTCCCACTCCCCCAGTTCCCACAAACTCTCCCAGAATACAATTTTGGAAAAGATGTTGAAGGTATGGCACACCAACGCTGACGAAATAACGAATAAGTGTGAGAAGTAGCACAAAAGAATCATAGAGGCATCCCAAGATATTATAGCACTCACAGAAACGAAGCTAACGGAAATTATAACAGACATAATCTTTCCATCTGGATATCAGATCCTTAGGAAAGATAAAGGGAATAGAGGGGGTGGAGGAGTTGTACTGCTCATCAAAAACTGGTGGAATTTTGAGGAGTTGGAACAAGGGGACGGAAGGGAAGCACAGGACTACATAGTAGGAACACTTCAGACTGGGGGTTCCAAGGTGGTTATTACAGTGATACCCAACCCACCACAGAGTAGCAGGAGGCCAAGACAAGAAAATGATAAGAGCAAGAGAGCAATGGTTGATACACTAGGTGAGGTGGCCAGAAATGCCCACATGGGCAAGGCAAAGTTGCTAGTTGTGGGATATTTCAATCAAGAGAAGACTGACTGAGAAAACCTAGAGCCACATGCGAGACCAGAAACTTGGAGGGCTAGGATGATGGAGGTGGTACTGGAAAACCTCATGCATCAACATGTTAGGAACACTACCAGAAAGAAAGGATGAACCTGTAAGACTGGCCCTCATATTCACCTTGAGTAGTTCAGACACAGAAGACATCACATATGAAATGCCCCTCAGAGCTAGTGATCATGTGGTCCTGAGCTTCGAATTCACAGTAGAGTTACAAGTGGAGAGTGATGCAGGACGAGTAGGACAGGAGAAACCAAACTACAAAAGAGGGGACTTCAAAGGCATGAAAAATTTCCTGCATGAGATTCAGTGGAAAAGAGAACTGGTGGGAAAATCTGAAAATGAAATGATGGAATACATGACTACAAAATGCAAGGAGGCAGAGGAGAGGTTTGTACCCAAGGGCAACAGAAACAATGGAAAGACCCAAACGAGTCCTCGGCTCGCCCAAAGGTGTAGAGAGGTCAAAACTAAATGTACTAGAGAATGTAAAAAGTAAAAAAGACAAAAGTCCAAAGAAAATAAGGAGATTAGTCGAAGAGCCAGAAACGAATATGCACTGATAAGGAGGGAGGCCCAGCGGCAATACGAAAATGACAGCCTCGAAAGTCAGATCTGACCCGAAGCTATTGTACAGCCACATCAGGAAGAAACAAGAGTCAAGGGCCAGGTAATGAGGCTGAGAAAGGAAGGAGAGGAGATCGCAAGAAACGACCAAGAAGTATGTGAAGAGCTCAACATGAGATTTAATTAAGTGTTTTCAGTGGAGACAGAAAGGACTCCTGAAAGCCGGAATGGTGGGGGTACATCAACAAGTACTGGACACAATACACACAACTGAGGAGGAGGAGGAGGAGGTGAAGTGGCTGCTAAGTGAACTAGATACCTCAAAGACGGTGGAACTGGACATCTCTGAATGGGTTCTGAGAGAGGGAGCAGAGGCACTATATGTGCCACTAACAACACTCTTTAATACATCTGTTGAAACAGGTCAGCTACCTAAAGTGCAGAAGACATCAAATTTATTCCCAGTTTTTTATAAAAAAGACAGACAGCACTAAACTACAGACCAGTGTCACCGACATGTATAATATGCAAAGTCATGGAAAAGATTATTAGGAAGTGAATGGTGGAGCACCACTCGCTTCCTGATAATCTTATTAGCTTATACTTGATAACCAGCACAGCTTCAGAGATGGGAAATGCTGTGTTACAAATCGACAAGATGACAGAAGTAAGACGAGAGAGAGAGACAGACAGACAGACAGACAGACAGACAGACAGAGTTTTCTTGAACTGCAAGAAGGCTTTCGACACAGTTCCACACAAGAGATTAGTACAACAGCTGGAGGAGCAGGAAGGAATAACAGGAAAGGCACGGCAATGGATCAGAGAATGCCTGACAGGAAGGAAACAACGAGTGATGGTATGTGACGAAGTGTCAGAGTGGGCACCTGTGACGAGTAGGGTTCCACAGGAGTCAGTCCTAGGACCAGTGCTGTTTCTGGTATATGTGAATGACATGAAGGAAGGGATAGATTCAGAGGTGTCCCTGTTTGCAGACGATGTGAAGCTAATGCGAAAAATTCAAATGGATGAAGATCAGGTAGGACTACAAAGGAATCTGGACAGGCTGCAAGCCTGGTCCAGCAACTGGCTCCTGGAATTTAATCCTACCAAGTGCAAAGTCATGAAGACTGGGGAAGGTCAAAGAACACCGCAGACAGAGTGCAGGCTAGGGGGCCAAAGACTGCAAACCTCACTTAAGGAAAAGGATCTTGGGGTGAGTATAACACCAGGCACATCTCCTGAGGTGCATATCAACCAAATAACTGCTGGACTGTCAATACATACAACTGACTGTTCTTCCCCATGACTATCTCGTCCAACACTAATACATTTGATGATTAAGACACATGTGTAACAGTTGGATATCTTTATTGGTGAAACGTTTTGCCTACACAGTAGGCTTCTTTAATCAAATACGGAGGCAGCAGTGTTGCGAATAAGAAATTTTTTAAAGAACTTCAGAATGTGGCCTGTTACCATTTATTTCTTATGCAACAAGATTTTTGGATCCGAGTTATTTAAAGGTATTTTAGAGTCTAGGGGAAATAATTTCAACTGGGAAACTCCATAGAATAATATTCAAATTTATTAAAGTATTTCAATACAATACTTTATCTTCTCTTTGTAGTTAATGTACTTAATACTTTGTATAATAAATTTACTATATACATTTAGTTCAAAATCATGGAAATGTCACATTAATAAGGAAGTTTAATTATTCTTCCTGTAATTAAGTCTTCATTAACATTTACGTCTTTGTCTTAACAAGACTGTAAACTCAAAATACAAAAGGTACAAGATTTAACAAGACCTTTGAATCTGGCCGTAAAGTATCTCTATGGATTACTGAACTGACCAAGAATATAAATATCAAAAGAATCTTTCAGAGCAATGAGGAACAAACTGAGTCAGCTCTTGAGTCCAATTCTCAAAACCATTCAAACTGTACACCGTAAGAGCCAATATACGATCAGTTGTCAGGGCTAGAGCAGGGAGCAGACTGACTACTTGCCAATCTGTTGATGCGTCGTCAGGTTGGATCAGCTGACCCAAACGTCAGCCAGCCGGACATAAACAATTGAACAATTCACCGGATGGTTCCGAGACTTAAACTCTATATACACAAGAAATCCTACCTAACAATAATAATAAAATAATAGTGATAATAATAACAAAATAGTGATAATACCATGGTATTTTTCATATATTAACAGATAATAATATAACGCCGAAAGTCTCTATTTTAGCTATAAACGGGGACTTTCGCGCTATAATATTAAGTGATGAACATATTCTCTTACAATAGTTAAATAACACAGGATGACCAATTTCGAAGATATAACAAGCAGGTACAGTAGTGAAATGAAGATAATATTATCAGTCCATCAGCCTTGGAGAAATAGTATTTGAAGTGGTCGGTCCCTCAACTTGAGGAAGAGTTCAGCTCCATGGCCCGGAATTATATGAAGCTGAAGCACGAGAATGGAGACTTAAATACCGACAAAGGTGAAGTGGAAGATCGTGAAGACAACAATAATACACTTACAGCTCTTCCTTCATCCCCATCACTCACCTGCCTCAATGTAAGTTGGTTGATTACCCTCTTCCTTCCCCTACCTCTCATGTGCCTCAGGGTAAGCTGGTTGATCACCCCTTTCTTCCTGTACCCCTCACTTACGTCAATGTCAGTAAGTTAGTCAGCCCTCTCCCCACACCCTACACCTACCTCAATATCAACAGCTTAGTCAGCACTCCGATCCCCCCACCCCCGCACACCCCTCACATGCTGTCAGTAACCTTGACAGTGACACAGTAAGGGTGACACTCCACACATTCCTCTCCCTCCTCCTCACCATCATTCCTCCACTGCCCTAGCTGCCTTCTCTCAACACACTGAGTATCACAGATGTGGATCACACGAAGGAACAAAGAAGCAAGAACAACACAGTCTCCATAATGCTGCTCACTTGATGACAGACCATTGATGTGCATGATACTAAACATAGGTCAGTATTGAATACGTAAACTAGCTCGTCGCAGTACATTGTGCTTGTACAATAAGGAATGGAAACTGGGAGTCACTCCCACTCCAGAATGCCTGACCCTGCCATGGGACCCTGCATCAGGTACATGCTCCAGAATGCATGACCCTGCCAGGGGACCCTGCATCAGGTACATGCTCCAGAATGCCTGACCCTGCCAGAGGACCCTGCATCAGGTACATACTCCAGAATGCCTGACCTTGCCAGGGGACCCTGCATCAGGAACATGCTCCAGAATGCCTGACCCTGCCAGGGGACCCTGCATCAGGTACATATTCCAGAATGCCTGACCCTGCCAGGGGACCCTGCATCAGGTACATGCTCCAGAATGCCTGACCCTGCCAGGGAACCCTGCATCAGGTACATGCTCCAGAATGCCTGACCCTGCCAGGGGACCCTGCATCAGGAACATGCTCCAGAATGCCTGACCCTGCCAGGGGACCCTGCATCAGGTACATATTCCAGAATGCCTGACCCTGCCAGGGGACCCTGCATCAGGTACATGCTCCAGAATGCCTGACCCTGCCAGGGAACCCTGCATCAGGTACATGCTCCAGAATGCCTGACCCTGCCAGGGGACCCTGCATCAGGTACATACTCCAGAATGCCTGACCTTGCCAGGGGACCCTGCATCAGGTACATGCTCCAGAATGCCTGACCCTGCCAGGGGACCCTGCATCAGGTACATGCTCCAGAATGCCTGACCCTGCCAGGGGACCCTGCATCAGGTACATACTCCAGAATGCCTGACCTTGCCAGGGGACCCTGCATCAGGTACATGCTCCAGAATGCCTGACCCTGCCAGGGGACCCTGCACCAGGTACATGCTCCAGAATGCCTGACCCTGCCAGGGGACCCTGCATCAGGTACATGCTCCAGAATGCCTGACCCTGCCAGGGGACCCTGCATCAGGTACATGCTGCAGAATGCCTGACCCTGCCAGGGGACCCTGCATCAGGTACATGCTCCAGAATGCCTGACCCTGCCAGGGGACCCTGCATCAGGTACATGCTGCAGAATGCCTGACCCTGCCAGGGGACCCTGCATCAGGTACATGCTCCAGAATGCCTGACCCTGCCAGGGTACCCTGCATCAGGTACATGCTCCAGAATGCCTGACCCTGCCAGGGGACCCTGCATCAGGTACATGCTCCAGAATGCCTGACCCTGCCAGGGGACCCTGCATCAGGTACATGCTCCAGAATGCCTGACCCTGCCAGGGGACCCTGCATCAGGTACATGCTCCAGAATGCCTGACCCTGCCAGGGGACCCTGCATCAGGTACATGCTCCAGAATGCCTGACCCTGCCAGGGGACCCTGCATCAGGTACATGCTCCAGAATGCCTGACCCTGCCAGGGGACCCTGCATCAGGTACATGCTCCAGAATTCCTGACCCTGCCAGGGGACCCTGCATCAGGTACATGCTCCAGAATGCCTGACCCTGCCAGGGGACCCTGCATCAGGTACATGCTCCAGAATGCCTGACCCTGCCAGGGGACCCTGCATCAGGTACATGCTCCAGAATGCCTGACCCTGCCAGGGGACCCTGCATCAGGTACATGCTCCAGAATGCCTGACCCTGCCAGGGGACCCTGCATCAGGTACATGCTCCAGAATGCCTGACCCTGCCAGGGGACCCTGCATCAGGTACATGCTCCAGAATGCCTGACCCTGCCAGGGGACCCTGCATCAGGTACATGCTCCAGAATGCATGACCCTGCCAGGGGACCCTGCATCAGGTACATGCTCCAGAATGCCTGACCCTCCCAGGGGACCCTGCACCAGGTACATGCTCCAGAATGCCTGACCCTGCCAGGGGACCCTGCATCAGGTACATGCTCCAGAATGCCTGACCTTGCCAGGGGACCCTGCACTAGGTACATGCTCCAGAATGCCTGACCCTGCCAGGGGACCCTGCATCAGGTACATGCTCCAGAATGCCTGACCCTGCCAGGGGACCCTGCATCAGGTACATGCTCCAGAATGCCTGACCTTGCCAGGGGACCCTGCACTAGGTACATGCTCCAGAAAGCCTGACCCTGCCAGGGGACCCTGCATCAGGTACATGCTCCAGAATGCCTGACCCTGCCAGGGGACCCTGCATCAGGTACATGCTCCAGAATGCCTGACCCTGCCAGGGTACCCTGCATCAGGTACATGCTCCAGAATGCCTGACCCTGCCAGGGGACCCTGCATCAGGTACATGCTCCAGAATGCCTGACCCTGCCAGGGGACCCTGCATCAGGTACATGCTCCAGAATGCCTGACCCTGCCAGGGGACCCTGCATCAGGTACATGCTCCAGAATGCCTGACCATGCCAGGGGACCCTGCATCAGGTACATGCTCCAGAATGCCTGACCCTGCCAGGGGACCCTGCATCAGGTACATGCTCCAGAATGCCTGACCCTGCCAGGAGACCCTGCATCAGGTACATGCTCCAGAATTCCTGACCCTGCCAGGGGACCCTGCGTCAGGTACATGCTCCAGAATGCCTGACCCTGCCAGGGGACCCTGCATCAGGTACATGCTCCAGAATGCCTGACCCTGCCAGGGGACCCTGCATCAGGTACATGCTCCAGAATGCCTGACCCTGCCAGGGGACCCTGCATCAGGTACATGCTCCAGAATGCCTGACCCTGCCAGGGGACCCTGCATCAGGTACATGCTCCAGAATGCCTGACCCTGCCAGGGGACCCTGCATCAGGTACATGCTCCAGAATGCCTGACCCTGCCAGGGGACCCTGCATCAGGTACATGCTCCAGAATGCATGACCCTGCCAGGGGACCCTGCATCAGGTACATGCTCCAGAATGCCTGACCCTGCCAGGGAACCCTGCATCAGGTACATGCTCCAGAATGCCTGACCCTCCCAGGGGACCCTGCACCAGGTACATGCTCCAGAATGCCTGACCCTGCCAGGGGACCCTGCATCAGGTACATGCTCCAGAATGCCTGACCTTGCCAGGGGACCCTGCACTAGGTACATGCTCCAGAATGCCTGACCCTGCCAGGGGACCCTGCATCAGGTACATGCTCCAGAATGCCTGACCCTGCCAGGGGACCCTGCATCAGGTACATGCTCCAGAATGCCTGACCTTGCCAGGGGACCCTGCACTAGGTACATGCTCCAGAATGCCTGACCCTGCCAGGGGACCCTGCATCAGGTACATGCTCCAGAATGCCTGACCCTGCCAGGGGACCCTGCATCAGGTACATGCTCCAGAATGCCTGACCTTGCCAGGGGACCCTGCACTAGGTACATGCTCCAGAATGCCTGACCCTGCCAGGGGACCCTGCATCAGGTACATGCTCCAGAATGCCTGACCCTGCCAGGGGACCCTGCATCAGGTACATGCTCCAGAATGCCTGACCCTGCCAGGGGACCCTGCATCAGGTACATGCTCCAGAATGCCTGACCCTCCCAGGGGACCCTGCACCAGGTACATGCTCCAGAATGCCTGACCCTCCCAGGGGACCCTGCATCAGGTACATGCTCCAGAATGCCTGACCTTGCCAGGGGACCCTGCACTAGGTACATGCTCCAGAATGCCTGACCCTGCCAGGGGACCCTGCATCAGGTACATGCTCCAGAATGCCTGACCCTGCCAGGGGACCCTGCACCAGGTACATGCTCCAGAATGCCTGACCCTGCCAGGGGACCCTGCATCAGGTACATGCTCCAGAATGCCTGACCTTGCCAGGGGACCCTGCACTAGGTACATGCTCCAGAATGCCTGACCCTGCCAGGGGACCCTGCATCAGGTACATGCTCCAGAATGCCTGACCCTGCCAAGGGACCCTGCACCAGGTACATGCTCCAGAATGCCTGACCCTGCCAGGGGACCCTGCACCAGGTACATGCTCCAGAATGCCTGACCCTGCCAGGGGACCCTGCACCAGGTACATGCTCCAGAATGCCTGACCCTGGCAGGGGACCCTGCATCAGGTACATGCTCCAGAATGCCTGACCCTGAAAGGGGACCCTGCATCAGGTACATGCTCCAGAATGCCTGACCCTGCCAGGGGACCCTGCATCAGGTATATGCTCCAGAATGCCTGACCCTGCCAGGGGACCCTGCACCAGGTACATGCTCCAGAATGCCTGACCTTGCCAGGGTATCCTGCATCAGGTACATGCGCCAGAATACCTGACCCTGCCAGGGGACCCTGCATCAGGTACATGCTCCAGAATGCCTGACCCTGCCAGGGGACCCTGCATCAGGTACATGCTCCAGAATACCTGACCCTGCCAGGGGACCCTGCATCAGGTACATGCTCCAGAATGCCTGACCCTGCCAGGGGACCCTGCATCAGGTACATGCTCCAGAATGCCTAACCCTGCCAGGGGACCCTGCATCAGGTACATGCTCCAGATTGCCTGACCCTGCCAGGGGACCCTGCATCAGGTACATGCTCCAGAATGCCTGACCCTGCCAGGGGACCCTGCATCAGGTACATGCTCCAGAATGCCTGACCCTGCCAGGGGACCCTGCATCAGGTACATGCTCCAGAATGCCTGACCCTGCCAGGGGACCCTGCATCAGGTACATGCTCCAGAATACCTGACCCTGCCAGGGGACCCTGCATCAGGTACATGCTCCAGAATGCCTGACCCTGCCAGGGGACCCTGCATCAGGTACATGCTCCAGAATGCCTGACCCTCCCATGGGACCCTGCATCAGGTACATGCTCCAGGATGCCTGACCCTGCCAGGGGACCCTGCATCAGGTACATGCTCCAGGATGCCTGGCCCTCCCAGGGGACCCTGCATCAGGTACATGCTCCAGAATACCTGACCCTGCCAGGGGACCCTGCATCAGGTACATGCTCCAGGATGCCTGACCCTCCCAGGGGACCCTGCATCAGGTACATGCTCCAGAATGCCTGACCCTGCCAGGGGACCCTGCATTAGGTACATGCTCCAGAATGCCTGACCTTGCCAGGGGACCTTGCATCAGGTACATGCTCCAGAATGCCTGACCCTGCCAGGGGACCCTGCATCAGGTACATGCTCCAGAATGCCTGACCCTGCCAGGGGACCCTGCATCAGGTACATGCTCCAGGATGCCTGACCCTCCCAGGGGACCCTGCATCAGGTACATGCTCCAGAATGCCTGACCCTGCCAGGGGACCCTGCATCAGGTACATGCTCCAGAATGCCTGACCCTCCCAGGGGACCCTGCATCAGGTACATGCTCCAGAATGCCTGACCCTGCCAGGGGACCCTGCATCAGGTACATGCTCCAGAATGCCTGACCCTCCCAGGGGACCCTGCATCAGGTACATGCTCCAGAATGCCTGACCCTGCCAGGGGACCCTGCATCAGGTACATGCTCCAGGATGCCTGACCCTCCCAGGGGACCCTGCATCAGGTACATGCTCCAGGATGCCTGACCCTGCCAGGGGACCCTGCATCAGGTACATGCTCCAGGATGCCTGACCCTGCCAGGGGACCCTGCATCAGGTACATGCTCCAGGATGCCTGACCCTGCCAGGGGACCCTGCATCAGGTACATGCTCCAGGATGCCTGACCCTCCCAGGGGACCCTGCATCAGGTACATGCTCCAGGATGCCTGACCCTCCCAGGGGACCCTGCATCAGGTACATGCTCCAGGATGCCTGACCCTGCCAGGGGACCCTGCATCAGGTACATGCTCCAGGATGCCTGACCCTGCCAGGGAACCCTGCATCAGGTACATGCTCCAGAATGCCCAACCTTAAGACACAAGAAGTATTTCCTAACATCACTGTGGCTCATCTTTGTTTTTATCTTCCGTCTATGGCCTCTAGTTCTTCAGTATTAAACTTTAAACAATTTATTACTATCTGCACTGTCAAATCCTCAGGTGTGTGTGTGTGTGTGTGTGTGTGTGTGTGTGTGTGTGTGTGTGTGTGTGTGTGTGTGTGTGTGTGTGTGTGTGTGTGTGTGTGTGTGTGTGATCTTTAATATGTATTTAACCTCCATCATTTTTATTTGCCTCATTATTAATACTAACTCAGAAAAGAAATATCTTATGATAAAATCAAGTATTTTTCTATACACCACACAGACATGATCTTAAAGTTTTAATATGTTTTAAGTGTGGCATGACAAAGACACAGAAGAATATCCACTAATAGTAGCAAGAGATTTCAGTATTATGTATTAATGGTTTATAAAACTAATTGCTAGATGAATGAGACACATGTGTGACACTTAGGTGTTCTTATGACACATGTTTGACACTTAGGTGTTCTTATGATACGTGTGACGACACTTTGGTGTTCTTATGACACATGTGTGACACTTGGGTGTTCTTATAACACGTGTGACACTTAGGTGTTCTTATGACACATGTGTGACACTTTGGTGTTCTTATGACACATGTGTGACACTTAGGTGTTTTTATGACACCTAAGTGTCACACATGTGACACTTGTCATAAAAACACACACATGTGTGATACCTAAGTGTCACACAAGTGTGTGTGTGTGACAATTAGGTGTTCTTATAACACATGTGTGACACTTAGGTGTTCTTATTGTGGAGACGTTCCATCAAGCAGTGACTTGTGTCTTCCACCATGTGCGGTAATTATTCTCACTACTGGACTGATAAAGCCACTGGCTGGCGAAGCGTCTTCTCAATAAGCTGCACATGTGTTTTATTCATCTATTTGTCAGCTTTGTATATAATTAATATATAAGATGTCTAGCGCCACAACATCCTGGAATCTTCTTCTACAGCTTATATCTCACCTATTGTCATGAGTAGGTACCTCAGTAGGTGCCGTCCACCAGTGACACCGTCTCCACACTGCTTCACTTCTCCGGTATATAAGTCTCCATCCTCGGGTATCTATTTTAGATTCATTAAAACTCCTTGAAAAAGTAAGAAATATTGACTATAATATTCTATATTCGAAAAAAGCAAAACATTTCTGATTCAAAATACATATAATGTAGAGAAAATGTACTGCGAATTTAAAACAGATATTTTGAATATCGAATGAAAAATATAAAGTGTGAAAATGACAAATATGATGATAAAACAATTAGTGAAGATTATAGGCAATATGTTCTACTTGTAAAAAAAATAATTGACTGGTAACCTGGAAGCCTACACTTGGTTATAAACAGAAAGCCAGAGAAATACAAAATAAAAAATGTAAATGGGAACATGAAAGAGGAATTACACACGACGCTGCAGGTAACCCTAAAGGAATGACTCAAATTGGTCAAGGTAAAACAAATAGTAAATACAACGATGCGAGTTTAAACAAGATATGAAGGAAGAATAGCAAACAATAACAGAATAATAACAGAGACGAGGCTTCAGTACTCAAAATCACCTTCACTCTGTACTTACAGCTGAATACGACACTTACATCCCCAGGCAGCACAGTTTTGGGACCTGAACTGGACAAGCGAAGTGTTAACGAAATTAGCGGTTTTGACATATTGAAATAACTAGAGAAGTTGAATATTAACAGATCAGGAGGACCAGACGAACTACCTGATAGAGTTATAAAATAATATAGATATCACATTCCATTCCCACTAACGGTAATATTAAGCAAATCATTAGAAGGTAAAGTGTGAAACAACTGGAAACCAGAAAATGTTACTTTAATACTATATAAAAAAAGACAA
This sequence comes from Cherax quadricarinatus, assembly GCF_026875155.1. Taxonomy (NCBI): domain Eukaryota; kingdom Metazoa; phylum Arthropoda; class Malacostraca; order Decapoda; family Parastacidae; genus Cherax; species Cherax quadricarinatus. The sequence continues at coordinate 36,401,869 of NC_069427.1, read as the reverse complement.
ACACATCATGCACCTTCAATTATCGTCCCATTAGTTTAAAATCAGTTTTAGATAAACAAATGGTGGCTGTTATTAGGGACAACTACTTAATAACCGCAAGTCATCATGGATAATTTACTCGAAATCTTTAATTAAAAAAAAATCTGAGGCGAAAACGTAATACATCGAGATTAACGAAAAGCATTTGGCTAGTTACCCATCGAAGACTGTTGACCACAACAAAGGTACAGTCTATGAAGGACAACCTTCAGGCCTGAGTTGACGACCAGATCACTAAGAGAAAACAGTGAGTGGTACTGAACGGAGAAGTGTGTGAGTGACAAGACATTAAGAACGAAGATCCTCAGAGTTAGGTCCCTGATCCTAGCCCTTAAATCATGTCATAAATGATCCTGAAATAAGGGTATTACGTAAATTAACAAAATTAGATGATGACACAAAATTGAGCATAAATGCAAAATCAAGATAAGATTGGATAGTTTATCCAATGATTGAACATGTGGAAGATGAATTTCATTGTTGACAAGTGTAAAGTAAAGCCTTCTGGATATAACAAAAGTACTTTATGTTTGACAACAAACTAACCGAAATAGGAAAAGAAAAGAACTTTAGAGTAATCGCAAGTAACAACCTCAACAGTCTATCTGCAAGTAGCATATCCAGCACAATGCATCGTTTCACAGCTAAAAATTTTGAGTCATTACCCAAAAAAAAAATATTAACATTCGTTAGGGCGCGTCTTGAATACCTACCTACCTACCTGGAGGTCACTTTGGTCTCTAAATTACGAAGACTTGAAAATAGACCAGAGAAGGAGCAGGTGTTAAGCGAGTCACTTACTCGAAACAGTGGAATGAAACTTTGAGGTAAAAGATGCAACACGAACAACGGTAATTTTTTTTTCAAATAGAATTATAGAAGAATGGAATTCACTACTCGCTGAATTTGTAAGTGAGAAGACAATACGGCCATTTAGGAACCAGCTAATTAAGCACTTTGGGATTCAGTAAGATATTATGCAGGGTAAACTGCGGTCAACGGTTGCAAATACAACAGGACAAAGAGTTGACAATGAGCCTCACAGGGTATAATAATATGAGATAAAAACAGAGGTAGTTGTGCTAGTTGTCCTGGTGTTAACTACGGAACTGTTCAAGATATCAAAGTATTCTTGTCTACCTACAACACCGTGTATGGAAGCAGGACTAGTGATATCTAAAAGTGAAACTTCTGTTATACACAGCTCTGTGGGTGAATCGAGTGGAGGGTAGGGAGAGAACCTTCTGTTTTGTTTTCTTTCCTTGTCACAAACATCGCGTAAACAGTAGACAGCCCTTAATCAAGATAGAAGTAGAAAGTTCTTTTCAATAGACAGTCTCGGAGTAAACTTTTAAGTCTTTTGGTATAGGCTTTGTTGCTCGAGGTGTCAAGCCACCTCGAGCAACAAAGAAAGTGTCAAGCCACCTCGAGCAACAAAGAAAGTGTCAAGCCACCTCGAGCAACAAAGAAAGTGTCAAGCCACCTCGAGCAACAAAGAAAGTATCAAGCCACCTTGAGCAACAAAGAAAGTATCAAGCCACCTCGAGCAACAAAGAAAGTATCAAGCCACCTCGAGCAACAAAGAGAGAACGTATCATGTGACGCAACCAGAGCTGAGGAAAAAAAAACCAATGAGGTATTTCCTACAGGAAGCGGTGTGGAATCCGACTATCAATTCATTTCTTATGACTTTTCTAAACACATAACAGGGTGGGGTATAAAACCTTTAATAACAATTCCACAACAATGGTGACGCAATTTCAGGGACTTGTCCTCTGTCGACTAAAATATCATCCACAAACAGCAGAGTATGCGAGGCAGCAGAACTATAAATGTAGATATATTTTGCAGTTTGCTGGTATCATAGTTAGGCAACATTCGCGCTCAAAATAGCGACTAGCTTATGTGACTTACCAAACAGGAAGTGCGAAATCATAAGTTGTACGTAATAAGTCAAGACCGTCAAGCAAGCAGATCTGCCACCAAAATAGTGTGGAATTTTTTTTTATAATTTTCTTAAATTCAACATGTGTAAATGTGAATAATATAATAATTGCGTATTACAATGTGATGCTGATTTGACCCTTCAAGAAATTTTGTGTGAAGGAAGGTGTGCAGCAGCTACAGAGTGATACAGAGGGAGGAGAGGGCCATAGTGAAACTGAATATGTGAACACTGGTCAGTTCATGGCGGCGAGTAATCGGCGTCAACGAGGCCATAATTGAGTATATCGGCCAGAAATTGTAATAAGAACCCATATTAATGTCCCCTGCTGAAGAGTAGAGACAGGAAATTTACTAAATCTCCATATTACGGTGATAATAGAATTTCAATGATGCGGCGTCATCGCAGCTCACACAGGGAAGTACGCCATTGTCCTTTCCTTAGATTTCTTGCTGGCCAGTGTAGGATTCTATTTGTTACATAGGCATAGTAGTATGATCCAACTACAATATAAATGGTAAGTAGTAATATAAATTTCTTAATGTCTACCATTTTGTAACATATGTGCCCAGTGTCAATTAGAAAATTCTTACCCTGACTGCGTGTATTAGTGTTTTCATTAATCCTTATTGGAGATCGGTTCCTTTAATTTTCATACAGTCCACACTAATTTATAATTTACCATTATTGGTATTAATGTTTAGTATTGTATTTATTAATTTAATGTCAGGTCAAGCTTTTTGTGAGAGTGGTGAAGGAGTGGGCATCGAAGGAGTGACAGTCCTGTGACCTACTGTGTCTAAGTCCCACTTACCTCACCTAGATTACTTACATGTAATAATCCAGGTAGTACCCTGTAAACCTCTTGCAGGTAATTTCTCAAATTTCTCAGAGACAGCTTTAAAAAATTTATATGTTGATTAATATGTTATATGAATTAACACAGTATGCACATAGAGAATGACTTAGCAGTGTAGCCCAACACTGCTAAAATTTAGAAAAAAAATATAAATTTTATTGAAAATGAGCCTAAAATTAATTATTATTATTATTGTCTTGTTATTGTCGTTATTATTATTATTATTATTATTATTATTATTATTATTATTATTGTTATTATTATTATTATTATTATTATTACTATTATTATTATTATTTTATTATTATTATTATTATTATTATTATTATTATTATTATTATTATTATTTAACATCAACGAATCATAGCTTATTAATGTTTCGACAACTTTTTTTTTGTCGAGTTGTAGAATAACTAAAAAATTCGAGTTGTAGGATAACTAAAAATTCGCTAGGCTTATTTATGAGGCCAAACGATCGTTGTGGAATAAACAGAGTCGGCCAGATAACCTTCACAATGCACAACGTATGTTAGTATCAGATGTTCCTGTAACCACACTCAGGAAGAACAACGTTAGCATGGGTGTATCACCAGGAAGTTTAACAAGTGTCTACCATGGGTGTATCACCAGGAAGTTTAACAAGTGTCTACCATGGGTGTATCACCAGGAAGTTTAACAAGTGTCTACCATGGGTGTATCACCAGGAAGTTTAACAAGTGTCTACCATGGGTGTATCACCAGGAAGTTTAACAAGTGTCTACTATGGGTATATCACCAGGATGTTTAACAAGTGTCTACCATGGATGTATCGCCAGGATGTTTAACAAGTGTCTACCATGGGTTTATCACCAGGAAGTTTAACAAGTGTCTACCATGGGTATATCACCAGGATGTTTAACAAGTGTCTACCATGGATGTATCACCAGGATGTTTAACAGGTGTCTACCATGGGTGTATCACCAGGATGTTTAACAAGTGTCTACCAAGGGTGTATCACCAGGATGTTTAACAAGTGTCTACCATTGGTGTATCACTAGGATGTTTAACAAGTGTCTACCAAGAGTGTAGGTGTCTCACCAGGAGGTTTAACAAGTGTCTACCAAGAGTGTATCACCAGGATATTTAACAGGTGTCTACCATGGGTGTATCACCAGGATGTTTAACAAGTGTCTACCATGGGTGTATCACCAGGATATTTAACAAATGTCTACCATGGATGTATCACCAGGATGTTTAACAAGTGTCTACCAAGAGTGTAGGTGTCTCACCAGGAGGTTTAACAAGTGTCTACCAAGAGTGTATCACCAGGATATTTAACAGGTGTCTACCATGGATGTATCACCAGGATGTTTAACAAGTGTCTACCATGGGTGTATCACCAGGATGTTTAACAAGTGTCTACCATGGGTGTATCACCAGGATGTTTAACAAGCGTCTACCATGGGTGTATCACCAGGATGTTTAACAGGTGTCTACCATGGGTGTATCACCAGGATGTTTAACAAATGCCTACCAAGAGTGTATCACCAGGATATTTAACAGGTGTCTACCATGGATGTATCACCAGGATGTTTAACAAGTGTCTACCATGGGTGTATCACCAGGATGTTTAACAAGTGTCTACCACGGGTGTATCACCAGGATGTTTAACAAGTGTCTACCATGGGTGTATCACCAGGATGTTTAACAAGTGTCTACCACGGGTGTATCACCAGGATGTTTAACAAGTGTCTACCATGGGTGTATCACCAGGATGTTTAACAAGTGTCTACCACGGGTGTATCACCAGGATGTTTAACAAGTGTCTACCATGGGTGTATCACCAGGATGTTTAACAAGTGTCTACCACGGGTGTATCACCAGGATGTTTAACAAATGCCTACCAAGAGTGTATCACCAGGAAATTTAACAAGTGTCTACCAAGAGTGTAAGTGTATTACCAGGAAGTTTAACAAGTGTCTACCAAGAGTGTAAGTGTATTACCAGGAAGTTTAACAAGTGGTATTAGCACTTACATCAGCAGGAAGCACACAACATCTTGCAAGTATTGCCACTTATGTCAGCAGAAAACAGTACTATGATAGTATTAGCAGTTACATCAGCGGGAAACACACAGTATCATGCTGATATTAGCACCTATATTATATTGATGAATAAGACACATGTGCAGCACCTGAGTATTTTTATTGAGTGAGGTTTCACCTACCAGGATCTTTATGAACCTAGTACAGAAGGATGAGAATATTCCCTTTAACAGTAGGGTGATGCAGCAGCAGAAGCAGTGCCCACATGTAAGTGGGGCCCACTAGTTGAAGTAGGTCAGGCCTATAAGGTTGGCCAGAGATTTAGCAGTCGAATTGTAAAATAAAACAAGGTTTATTTTTTAAGTCTTCTCTCTCTACACCTGCCTTGTCAGGAGGTGGGTGTGGAGCACTCGCACCCCCACACCTGCCTTGTCAGGAGGTGGGTGTGGAGCACTCGCACCCCCACACCTGCCTTGTCAGGAGGTGGGTGTGGAGCACTGGCACCCCCACACCTGCCTTGTCAGGAGGTGGGTGTGGAGCACTCGCACCCCCACATCTGCCTTGTCAGGAGGTGGGTGTGGAGCACTCATACCCCCACACCTGCCTTGTCAGGAGGTGGGTGTGGTGCACTCACACCCCCACATCTGCCTTGTCAGGAGGTGGGTGTGGAGCACTCGCACTCCCACATCTGCCTTGTCAGGAGGTGGGTGTGGTGCACTCACACCCCCACATCTGCCTTGTCAGGAGGTGGGTGTGGAGCACTCATACCCCCACACCTGCCTTGTCAGGATGTAGATGTGGAGCACTCACACCGGTGGTCTGGTGGCTAAAGCTCCCGCTTCACACACGGAGGGCCCGGGTTCGATTCCCGGCGGGTGGAAATTCCGACACGTTTCCTTACACCTATTGTCCTGTTCACCTAGCAGCAAATAGGTACCCGGGTGTTAGTCGACTGGTGTGGGTCGCATCCTGGGGGACAAGATTAAGGACCCCAATGGAAATAAGTTAGACAGTCCTCGATGACGCACTGACTTTCTTGGGTTATCCTGGGTGGCTAACCCTCCGGGGTTAAAAATCCGAACGAAATCTTATCTTATCTTATCTTATCACCCCTACATCTGCCTTATCAGGAGGTGGGTGTGGAGCACTCACACCCCCCACACATCTGCTTTATCAGGAGGTGGGTGTGGAACATTCACACCCCCACATCTCCCTTGTCAGGAGGTGGGTGTGGAGCACTCACACCCCCACATCTGCCTTATCAGGAGGCGGGTGTGGAGCACTCACACCCCCCACATCTGCCTTATCAGGAGGTGGGTGTGGAGCACTCACACCCCCACATCTGCCTTATCAGAAGGTGGGTGTGGGGCACTCACACCCCAACATCTACCTTGTCAGTAAGTGGGTGTGGAGCACTCACACCCCCACATCTGCCTTATCAGGAGGTGGGAGTGGAGCACTCACACCCCCACATCTGCCTTATCAGGAGGTGGGTGTGGAGCACTCACACCCCCACATCTGCCTTATCAGGAGGTGGGTGTGGAGCACTCACACCCCCACATCTGCATTATCAGGAGGTGGGTGTGGAGCACTCACACCCCCACATCTGCATTATCAGGAGGTGGGTGTGGAGCACTCACACCCCCACATCTGCCTTACCAGGAGGTGGGTGTGAAGCACTCACACCCCCACATCTGCCTTACCAGGAGGTGGGTGTGGAGCACTCACACCCCCACATCTGCCTTACCAGGAGGTGGGTGTGAAGCACTCACACCCCCCCCCCCCACACACATCTGAGGAGAGTGAGGAACCTAACTGAAGGAGAGTGAGAAAATGCAGTTTAAGAAAGCCTAACATAAGAGAGGGAGAGAAGTGAAGTGTGACAAAAGGAAAGATAGGAAGAGGGAAAACAGCAAAGAAAGAGAGAGAGAGAGAGAGAGAGAGAGAGAGAGAGAGAGAGAGTGATGAAAGGACGTAGGAAACAAGAAAGCTTTGGAGAAGAGTGACGGAGTGTAAGATGAAGGAGGGAAGAGTGCCTGTTGCAGCACCAAAGCAACGGTGAGAAATAAAGTAGCGAGAAAGAAGGAGTAAGAGGCAAATTGAACTAGAATAAAATATAATAAAAATATATCTTTACTATTGACTTTTGTCAGTTAATATTTTATGTTAGTGGGATGTATGAAGGTGTTGCTGACACCATGTGTAGTGTTGCTGACACCATGTATAGTGTTGCTGACACCCTGTGTGGTGTTGCTGACACCATGTGTGGTGTTGCTGATACCATGTGCGGTGTTGCTGACACCCTGTGTGTTGTTGCTGACACCATATGTGGTGCTGCTGTCATCATGTGTTGTGACTCTATGTGTGGTGTTGCTGATACCTAGTGTGGTGTTTCTGACACCATGTGTGGTGTTGCTGACACCATGTGTGGTGTTGCTGACACCATGTGTGGTGTTGCTGACACCATGTGTGGTGTTGCTGTCATCATGTGTGGTGCTGCTGACACCATGTGTGGTGTTGCTGACACCATGTGTAGTGCTGCTGGCACCATGTATGGTGTTGCTGACACCATGTGTGGTGTTGCTGACACCATATGTGGTGTTGCTGACACCATGTGTGGTGTTGCTGACACCATGTGTGGTGTTGCTGACACCATGTGTGGTGTTGCAGTCATCAAGTGTTGTGACTCCATGTGTGGTGTTGCTGACACCATGTATGGTGTTGCTGTCATCATGTGTGGTGTTGCTGTTATCATGTGTTGTGACTCCATGTGTGGTGTTGCTGACACCATGTGTGGTGTTGCTGTCATCATGTGTGGTGTTGCTGTTATCATGTGTTGTGACTCCATGTGTGGTGTTGCTGACACCATGTGTGGTGTTGCTGTTATCATGTGTTGTGACTCCATGTGTGGTGCTGCTGATGCCTTGTGTGGTGTTTCTGACACCATGTGTGGTGTTGCTGACACCATGTGTGGTGTTGCTGACACCATGTGTGGTGTTGCTGACACCATGTGTGGTGTTGCTGTCATCATGTGTTGTGACTCCATGTGTGGTGCTGCTGATGCCTTGTGTGGTGTTTCTGACACCATGTGTGGTGTTGCTGACACCATGTGTGGTGTTGCTGTCATCATGTGTTGTGACTCCATATGTGGTGTTGCTGATACCTTGTGTGGTGTTTCTGACACCATGTGTGGGGGTGCTGACACCATGTGTGGTGTTGCTGACACCATGTGTGGTGTTGCTGACACCATGTGTGGTGTTGCTGATACCTTGTGTGGTGTTTCTGACACCATGTGTGGTGTTGCTGACACCATGTGTGGTGTTGCTGACACCATGTGTGGTGTTGCTGACACCATGTGTGGTGTTGCTGACACCATGTGTGGTGTTGCTGACACCATGTGTGGTGTTGCAGTCATCAAGTGTTGTGACTCCATGTGTGGTGTTGCTGACACCATGTATGGTGTTGCTGTCATCATGTGTGGTGTTGCTGTTATCATGTGTTGTGACTCCATGTGTGGTGTTGCTGACACCATGTGTGGTGTTGCTGTCATCATGTGTGGTGTTGCTGTTATCATGTGTTGTGACTCCATGTGTGGTGTTGCTGACACCATTTGTGGTGTTGCTGACACCATGTGTGGTGTTGCTGTTATCATGTGTTGTGACTCCATGTGTGGTGCTGCTGATGCCTTGTGTGGTGTTTCTGACACCATGTGTGGTGTTGCTGACACCATGTGTGGTGTTGCTGACACCATGTGTGGTGTTGCTGACACCATGTGTGGTGTTGCTGTCATCATGTGTTGTGACTCCATGTGTGGTGCTGCTGATGCCTTGTGTGGTGTTTCTGACACCATGTGTGGTGTTGCTGACACCATGTGTGGTGTTGCTGTCATCATGTGTTGTGACTCCATATGTGGTGTTGCTGATACCTTGTGTGGTGTTTCTGACACCATGTGTGGGGGTGCTGACACCATGTGTGGTGTTGCTGACACCATGTGTGGTGTTGCTGACACCATGTGTGGTGTTGCTGATACCTTGTGTGGTGTTTCTGACACCATGTGTGGTGTTGCTGACACCATGTGTGGTGTTGCTGACACCATGTGTGGTGTTGCTGACACCATGTGTGGTGTTGCTGACATCATGTGTGGTGTTGCTGATACCTTGTGTGGTGTTTCTGACACCATGTGTGGTGTTGCTGACACCATGTGTGGTGTTGCTGACACCATGTGTGGTGTTGCTGACACCATGTGTGGTGTTGCTGACATCATGTGTGGTGTTGCTGATACCTTGTGTGGTGTTTCTGACACCATGTGTGGTGTTGCTGACACCATGTGTGGTGTTGCTGACACCATGTGTGATGTTTCTGACACCATGTGTGGTGTTGCTGACACCATGTGTGTTGTTGCTGTCATCATGTGTTGTGACTCCATATGTGGTGTTGCTGATACCTTGTGTGGTGTTTCTGACACCATGTGTGGGGTGCTGACACCATGTGTGGTGTTGCTGCCACCATGTGTGGTGTTGCTGTCATCATGTGTTGTGACTCCATTTGTGGTGTTGCTGATACCTAGTGTGGTGTTTCTGACACCATGTGTTGTGTTGCTGACACCATGTGTGGTGTTGCTGTTATCATGTGTTGTGACTCCATGTGTGGTGTTGCTGATACCTTGTGTGGTGTTTCTGACGCCATGTGTGGTGTTGCTGACACCACGTGTGTTGTTGCTGACACCATGTGTGGTGTTGCTGACACCATGTGTGGTGTTGCTGACACCATGTGTGGTGTTTCTGACACCATGTGTGGTGTTGCTGACACCATGTGTGGTGTTGCCGACACCATGTGTGGTGTTGCTGACACCATATGTGGTGTTGCTGACACCATGTGTGGTGTTGCTGACACCATGTGTGGTGTTGCTGACACCATGTGTGGTGTTGCTGACACCATGTGTGGTGTTGCTGTCATCATGTGTGGTGCTGCTGACACCATGTGTGGTGTTGCTGACACCATGTGTAGTGCTGCTGGCACCATGTATGGTGTTGCTGACACCATGTGTGGTGTTGCTGACACCATATGTGGTGTTGCTGACACCATGTGTGGTGTTGCTGACACCATGTGTGGTGTTGCTGACACCATGTGTGGTGTTGCAGTCATCATGTGTTCTGACTCCATGTGTGGTGTTGCTGATACCTCGTGTGGTGTTTCTGACACCATGTGTGGTGTTGCTGATACCTAGTGTGGTGTTTCTGACACCGTGTGTGGTGTTGCTGACACCATGTGTGGTGTTGCTGTTATCATGTGTTGTGACTCCATGTGTGGTGTTGCTGACACCATGTGTGGTGTTGCTGTCATCATGTGTGGTGTTGCTGTTATCATGTGTTGTGACTCCATGTGTGGTGTTGCTGACACCATGTGTGGTGTTGCTGACACCATGTGTGGTGTTGCTGTTATCATGTGTTGTGACTCCATGTGTGGTGCTGCTGATGCCTTGTGTGGTGTTTCTGACACCATGTGTGGTGTTGCTGACACCATGTGTGGTGTTGCTGACACCATGTGTGGTGTTGCTGTCATCATGTGTTGTGACTCCATATGTGGTGTTGCTGATACCTTGTGTGGTGTTTCTGACACCATGTGTGGGGGTGCTGACACCATGTGTGGTGTTGCTGACACCATGTGTGGTGTTGCTGACACCATGTGTGGTGTTGCTGATACCTTGTGTGGTGTTTCTGACACCATGTGTGGTGTTGCTGACACCATATGTGGTGTTGCTGACACCATGTGTGGTGTTGCTGACACCATGTGTGGTGTTGCTGACATCATGTGTGGTGTTGCTGATACCTTGTGTGGTGTTTCTGACACCATGTGTGGTGTTGCTGACACCATGTGTGGTGTTGCTGACATCATGTGTGGTGTTGCTGATACCTTGTGTGGTGTTTCTGACACCATGTGTGGTGTTGCTGACACCATGTGTGGTGTTGCTGACACCATGTGTGGTGTTTCTGACACCATGTGTGGTGTTGCTGACACCATGTGTGTTGTTGCTGTCATCATGTGTTGTGACTCCATATGTGGTGTTGCTGATACCTTGTGTGTGTGTTTCTGACACCATGTGTGGTGTTGCTGACACCATGTGTGGGGGTGCTGACACCATGTGTGGTGTTGCTGACACCATGTGTGGTGTTGCTGAACCATGTGTGGTGTCGCTGACACCATGTGTGGTGTTGCTGACACCATATGTGGTGTTGCTGACACCATGTGTGGTGTTCTGACACCATGTGTGGTGTTGCTGCCACCATGTGTGGTGTTGCTGTCATCATGTGTTGTGACTCCATGTGTGGTGTTGCTGATACCTAGTGTGGTGTTTCTGACACCATGTGTTGTGTTGCTGACACCATGTGTGGTGTTGCTGTTATCATGTGTTGTGACTCCATGTGTGGTGTTGCTGATACCTTGTGTGGTTTTCTGACGCCATGTGTGGTGTTGCTGACACCACGTGTGGTGTTGCTGACACCATGTGTGGTGGTGTTGCTGACACCATGTGTGGTGTTGCTGACACAATGTGTGGTGTTTCTGACACCATGTGTGGTGTTGCTGACACCATGTGTGGTGTTGCTGACACCATGTGTGGTGTTGCTGTCATCATGTGTGGTGCTGCTGACACCATGTGTGGTGTTGCTGACACCATGTGTGGTGTTGCTGACACCATGTGTAGTGCTGCTGGCACCATGTATAGTGTTGCTGACACCCTGTGTGGTGTTGCTGACACCATGTGTGGTGTTGCTGACACCATGTGCGGTGTTGCTGACACCCTGTGAGTTGTTGCTGACACCATGTGTGGTGTTGCTGTCATCATGTGTTGTGACTCCATGTGTGGTGTTGCTGACACCATGTGTGGTGTTTCTGACACCATGTGTGGTGTTGCTGACACCATGTGTGGTGTTGCTGTCATCATGTGTGGTGCTGCTGACACCATGTGTGGTGTTGCTGACACCATGTGTGGTGTTGCTGACACCATGTGTGGTGTTGCTGTCATCATGTGTTGTGACTCCATGTGTGGTGTTGCTGATACCTTGTGTGGTGTTTCTGACACCATGTGTGGTGTTGCTGACACCATGTGTTGTGTTGCTGTCATCATGTGTTGTGACTCCATGTGTGGTGTTGCTGACACCATGCGTGGTATTGCTGACACCATGTGTGGTGTTGCTGACACCATGTGTGGTGTTGCTGACACCATGTGTGGTGTTGCTGTCATCATGTGTTGTGACTCCATATGTGGTGTTGCTGATACCTTGTGTGGTGTTTCTGACACCATGTGTGGGGGTGCTGACACCATGTGTGGTGTTGCTGACACCATGTGTGGTGTTGCTGACACCATGTGTGGTGTTGCTGATACCTTGTGTGGTGTTTCTGACACCATGTGTGGTGTTGCTGACACCATATGTGGTGTTGCTGACACCATGTGTGGTGTTGCTGACACCATGTGTGGTGTTGCTGACATCATGTGTGGTGTTGCTGATACCTTGTGTGGTGTTTCTGACACCATGTGTGGTGTTGCTGACACCATGTGTGGTGTTGCTGACATCATGTGTGGTGTTGCTGATACCTTGTGTGGTGTTTCTGACACCATGTGTGGTGTTGCTGACACCATGTGTGGTGTTGCTGACACCATGTGTGGTGTTTCTGACACCATGTGTGGTGTTGCTGACACCATGTGTGTTGTTGCTGTCATCATGTGTTGTGACTCCATATGTGGTGTTGCTGATACCTTGTGTGGTGTTTCTGACACCATGTGTGGTGTTGCTGACACCATGTGTGGGGGTGCTGACACCATGTGTGGTGTTGCTGACACCATGTGTGGTGTTGCTGAACCATGTGTGGTGTCGCTGACACCATGTGTGGTGTTGCTGACACCATATGTGGTGTTGCTGACACCATGTGTGGTGTTCTGACACCATGTGTGGTGTTGCTGCCACCATGTGTGGTGTTGCTGTCATCATGTGTTGTGACTCCATGTGTGGTGTTGCTGATACCTAGTGTGGTGTTTCTGACACCATGTGTTGTGTTGCTGACACCATGTGTGGTGTTGCTGTTATCATGTGTTGTGACTCCATGTGTGGTGTTGCTGATACCTTGTGTGGTGTTTCTGACGCCATGTGTGGTGTTGCTGACACCACGTGTGGTGTTGCTGACACCATGTGTGGTGGTGTTGCTGACACCATGTGTGGTGTTGCTGACACAATGTGTGGTGTTTCTGACACCATGTGTGGTGTTGCTGACACCATGTGTGGTGTTGCTGACACCATGTGTGGTGTTGCTGTCATCATGTGTGGTGCTGCTGACACCATGTGTGGTGTTGCTGACACCATGTGTGGTGTTGCTGACACCATGTGTAGTGCTGCTGGCACCATGTTGATAGTGGTTTGCTGACACCCTGTGTTGAGTGTGTTGCTGACATGACCATGATGTGGTGTTGCTGACACCATGTGCGGTGTTGCTGACACCCTGTGAGTTGTTGCTGACACCATGTGTGGTGTTGCTGTCATCATTGGTTGTGACTCCATGTGTGGTGTTGCTGACACCATGTGTGGTGTTTCTGACACCATGTGTGGTGTTGCTGACACCATGTGTGGTGTTGCTGTCATCATGTGTGGTGCTGCTGACACCATGTGTGGTGTTGCTGACACCATGTGTGGTGTTGCTGACACCATGTGTGGTGTTGCTGTCATCATGTGTTGTGACTCCATGTGTGGTGTTGCTGATACCTTGTGTGGTGTTTCTGACACCATGTGTGGTGTTGCTGACACCATGTGTTGTGTTGCTGTCATCATGTGTTGTGACTCCATGTGTGGTGTTGCTGACACCATGCGTGGTATTGCTGACACCATGTGTGGTGTTGCTGACACCATGTGTGGTGTTGCTGACACCATGTGTGGTGTTGCCGACACCATGTGTGGTGTTGCTGACACTATATGTGGTGTTGCTGACACCATGTGTGGTGTTGCTGACGCCATGTGTGGTGCTGCTGACACCATGTGTGGTGTTGCTGTCATCATGTGTTGTGACTCCATGTGTGGTGTTGCTGACACCATGTGTGGTGTTTCTGACACCATGTGTGGTGTTGCTGACACCATGTGTGGTGTTGCTGTTATCATGTGTTGTGACTCCATGTGTGGTGCTGCTGATGCCTTGTGTGGTGTTTCTGACACCATGTGTGGTGTTGCTGACACCATGTGTGGTGTTGCTGTCATCATGTGTTGTGACTCCATATGTGGTGTTGCTGATACCTTGTGTGGTGTTTCTGACACCATGTGTGGTGTTGCTTACACCATGTGTGGTGTTGCTGACACCATGTGTGGTGTTGCTGACACTATGTGTGGTGTTGCTGAACCATGTATGGTGTTGCTGACACCATGTGTGGTTCATGATGGTGATGCTAACACCATGTGTGGTTTTGCTGACACCCTATGTGATGCATGAAGGTGTTTCTGACACCATGTGTGGTGCATGATGGAGTTGCTGACACCATGTGTAGTGCATGATGGAGTTGCTGACACCATGTGTGGTGCATGATGGAGTTGCTGACACCATGTGTAGTGCATGATGGTAATATTGACACTTAATATTATATGTAGTTACATCCCTTTTTAGACGAAACAAATGAATGCATAAATAATAGTTAAGACAGGCGTAGCTAACTGTTTTCCGCCGTATCTTAATTCTGGAACAATTGGATAGGTCTCACTATCTTGCTAAGACAATTATGCCTAAAATAATCGATTTAACTAAGTCATTTTTAGAACTAGAGATAAGTGTTGCTGTGCTTCTTAAGTGCTCTCTGATTATTGTTTATTATTGTGTAACAACTGACTGCGAACAAAGAATCCAAATCTTACTCTTATTGTTGATGCTGAAGTTGATAATTTGTGAGTTATGTTAGAGAGCGTTAGAGTAAGACTTGGAGGAAGGAGGGAGAAGGGGGGAGGTAGAGAAGGAAGGAGGTAAGGGAGGGAGGGAGGGGAGCATGGAAGTGTTAGAATAAGTGCAAGAGTGATGGAGAGAGAGTGTGACTTATCAGGTGGGTGGGCTTCCCTCGTGCACTATCCAACACATCACTTTTAAGCCCTCATGAATCAAGAGGTGAGAGTCTTTCCTAGGGTGCTGAGGGAGTGGTGAAGGTGAGACCAGAGAACACCCAGAGGAACACACACACCCGTGCAGAAGATGACACAGAAATGTTAAGATTATATCTACAAAATTATATCTACAGATTATATTTACAAAACAAAATAAAATAAGTTTAATGAACAATTCGAGGAGATTAGAAAAACAGGTATTGGGAATTAGTGTGGACGGTTACAAAGCCATGGCTTGCTTCCGCAGTGTTTTAAAATCTGAGGTTGGAGTGTTGAAGGAGGAGATCCTGCTTCTCCAGGAGGAAATAAGGAGGCTGAAGATTTACCTCACTGGGTTTGGGAGTGAGTGTGAGGTGGCTGGAGTGGTTGAGGGGAATGAGGATACCAGCAATGAGGTGCAGTCTGTCACTCGCTGCGAGGAGGCTGAAGGGGATGAGGACGAGAAGGCTACCAGCAGTGAGGAGCAGTCCAGCACCTGCTACCAGTGGCGAGTGGTTCCCAATAATGGGAAGAGCATCAAAATAAGGAAAGTTAAGAGAGAAGATATGAAGGTAGTGAAGATACTGCTTTCCCTACTAATAGAGGTAAGCGAATTCTTGTGGTTGGTGACTCACAGCTAAGATATATCGACCGTGCTTACTGTAATAGGAATAAGGAGGTGCGAGAGAGAGAGTGTGCTTCCGTAGAGCTGGTGTAGGTGACGAAGTCAACAGGTTGGATAACATCATGTAAGGTAATAGGAACAAGCCCATTATCTGTCTCTTGCCTAGAAGGGGAGCGAACAATGAATGGTTGTCTAGCACAATTGGTGTAAATTGCTGGCTAGACAGATACTTTAAGGAACTTGCAATCCCATTCATTGACAACTGGGACAACTTTTATGACAAACATGATATGTATGCAAGGGATGGGGTACATCTCTCTGGGGCAGGGATGGTAGCACTTGCGAACTCTATCGAGAGGGCCATTGCTGACATGTCTAGGATTTTAAACTGATAGAAGATAGAGGTGTGTGGGAAACAGTCAGGTTGCAACACTAGGGCTGAAAACAGTAAATGTATCAAAGACATTCATCATAAAGTTATGAATGAAGACAATGGATCAGGCCAGCAAACAAAGGAAGACAGCAGAGGGCAGCAAGGGACTAGCTCCCTTAAAATTTACTATACTTATAGCAGGAGTGTAAGAAATAAGATAGATGAGCTAAGTTTAATTGCAAGTGCAAGAAACATAGACATTATTGCTGTAACAGAGACCTGGCTCAATCTAAACGATAGAGAGATGCCTTCTGAATGTCGCATACAAGTCAATAAATTATTCCTCACTGATAGGTTCAACAGGAAAGGTGGTGGAGTAGCGATGTAGTCAGAGACAATTTGAATTGTTGTGTTAGACAAGATATAAAATTAGAAGCATCAGCCACTGAATCCGTTTGGTTACAGCTTCTCGATGGCCGTGAAAAACTAATCTTGGGTGTGATTTACAGGCCCCCAAATTTTGATAGGGAGGGCAGTAAACCTCTGTGGAACGAAATTCGTAAGGTATCTACATACGAAAATGTTGTCCTAATGGGAGATTTCAACTTTAGACAAATTGACTGGAACAATTTGGCAGGAAATTTAGAATCAAATAACTTTCTTGATACAATTCAGGATTGTTTTTTAAAAGAAGTTTGTGACTGAACCAACTAGAGGAAATAACCTGCTTGACTTGGCTCTTACCAGCAGGGAATCGCTTATTAATAATCTTAAGGATAATGATGAGCTTGGGGAAAATTATCACAAATCACTCAGTTTTAATATATCATGGAATTACCCTCATAATGGCAATCAAGCCTCTTTCCCTGACTTCAACTTGGCTGATATCATAGGACTGAAAAATTACCTTTGTTGGCTGAACTGGAATGACCTGACTATGGGTCAGGTAGGTGGTGATGGTCGCCGATATGACGTTTTCCAGAGAATAGTTCTAGCTGCTCAGACAACTTATGTTCCAAATAGGGAAATTAGATCAAACAAAAATGATCCTAAATGGATGAACAATAGATTATAACATCTCTTTGGTCAAAAGAGAGGCATATATAGGCGAATCAAAAGAGGAGAGGGGCAGTCAAGAAATCAATATATACACTTAAAGAGAGAAATGAAAGAGGGAATAAAAGCAAAAAGAGATTATGAGGTTAAAGTTGCAAGAGAATCGAAGACTAACCCAAAAAGATTTTTTCAGGTATACAGAGGTAAGATTAGGAACAAGATAGGCCCACTCACTCTCAGTTCATGGACAGTGATAAGGAAATGTGTAGAATTTCTAACACTTACTTCCTCTCAGTTTTTACACAGGAAGATACTAGCGGTATTCCAGAAATAATAAATTATGTAGAACAGGAAGATAGCAAACTATGCACGATTAGGGTCACAAGTGACATGGTCCTTAGACAAATAAATAAATTAAAACCTAACAAATCCCCAGGGCCTGATGAACTGTATGCAAGGGTTCTAAAGGTTTGTGGCTATCTTGAAAAGCATAAATTAATCAACGAATCTCGTCACGGTTTACAAAATGGCGTTCCTGCCTTATGAGGAATTTGAGGAATTAGATCATAGTAATGAATATGATATTGTGCATATGGACTTCAATAGAGTCCCACATCAGAGACTGTTGAGGAAAATTAAGGCACACGGAATAGGAGGAGAAATTTCTTCCTGTATAGAGGCAAAGTTGACAAATAGGCAGCAGTGAGTTTGCATAAATGGGGAAAAATCAGAGTGGGGAAGCGTCATGAGCGGTGCTCCACAGGGGTCTGTGTTGGGCCCCTTGTTGTTCACAATCTACATAAACGACATAGATGAGAGAATAAATAACGAAATAAGCAAGTTTGTCGACGACACCAAAATAGGCTGTCGAATTCATTCTGACAAGGACATTAGAGCACTCCAGGAAGATTTGAATAGACTGATGTAGTGGTTAGAGAAGTGTCAGATGCAGTTTAATATAGACAAATGCAAAGTTCCAAACATTGGACAGGAAAATAACCATGCCACACATATAAACTAAATAATGTACATCTTAATATTATTGATTGCGAAAAGGATTTAGGAGTTCTAGTTAGCAGTAATCTAAAACCAAGACAACAGTGCATAAGTATTCGCAATAAAGCTAGCAGAATCCTTGGCTTCATATCAAGAAGCATAAATAATAGGAGTCCTCAGGTTGTTCTTCAACTCTATATATCCTTGGTTAGGCCTCATCTAGATTATGCAGCACAGTTTTGGTCACTGTATTACAGAATGGATATAAATGCTCTGGAAAACGTACAAAGGAGGATGACAAAGTTGATCCCATGTATCAGAAACCTTCCCTATGAGGATAGACTAAGGGCCCTGAATCTTCACTCTCTAGAAAGGCGTAGAATTAGGGGGGATATGATTGAGGTGTATAAATGGAAAACAGGAATAATAAAGAGGATGTAAATAGCGTGCTAAAAATATCTAGCGTAGAGAGGATTCGCAGTAATGGCTTTAAGTTGGAAAAATTCAGATTCAGGAAGGATATTGGAAAGCACTGGTTTGGTAATAGAGTTGTGGATGAGTGGAACAAACTCCCGAATACAATTATAGAGGCTAAAACGTTGTGTAGTTTTAAAAATAGGTTAGATAAATACATGAGTGGGTGTGGGTGCGTATGAGTTGGACCTGACTAGCTTGTGCTACTAGGTCGGATGCCGTGCTCCATCCTTAAATGAATGTGATCTGACCTGACTAGGTTGGGGCATTGCTTAAGCCGGTAGGAAACTTGTACCTGCCACGCATGGGCCAGTAGGCTTGCTGCAGTGTTCCTTCTTTCTTATGTTCTAATTATACATGTCTTAGCTCCCATCATCTGCTAACTCTCAACTGAGGGTAGCATGGCGACTTTGCTGGATGCTTGTGGCTGCTGTCGGGAGTCTATAGTTTGAATTTTATCTGCGCTAGACAACGGGCTGTGACAAGGAGTCTTTTGGTATCGTTAACCTATTTTATATCTTTGTTTTCTTTTAAATCGTTGGCAGTGAGGGGTAAAATTGATCTGTTGATATGGCTTCCACTAGGTAAGGTTCGTCAGGAAACAGGACAAATGTTTCCTGACGCGGGTCTTAGTCTCTGGTTTCCACTGATTCACTTGTGTTCGACTAAGATAAGGCAGCAAGACAAAGGGCCAAACCAGCACAAATTATCGGAGTCTTTTTATGGGGCGCTCATCTGTTAGACTACCCCACCGAATGGCTCCTATGTGTTTTAGGTCACGAAACCTAACATTATGACTGAAGGGATCAGAGAATCGCTGCCGCTAATTCGCTGGAATGAAGACAATAATTAAAGTTACATGTTGCCTTGCGGAAACCTCTGCCTCCGCCTGTAAGCTGACTTCAGGAGACTATCGTCCTAGCAGTCAAATGAAGGTGCACACCCCAGGAAATAAGCTAGCCTGGGAGGATTTATACGTTTTTAAGCGTTGGTTCCCAAAAGGTCCTCAATGGGGAGGGGGGGGGAGGGAGGAGCGACAATAATTGAGGCTTCAAGCAGAGCGAATTTCACTTCAGAGATTTCTTGCTAACTGGCTAATATGTTAGTTACCATTTTGTCAAAGGCACTTGTCGATAACACACTTGGCCTGTTCGGTGTTTCTATGTGTGTGTGTGTGTGTGTGTGTGTGTGTGTGTGTGTGTGTGTGTATTACAACCCAGGAGTCCCAAAGCCCTGTTATCCTGGGTGTAAAGGGAGCAAAATAAACACAGAAGAAAAACTTTTGACTTATATTATCCTTCACCAATTTAGAACAGAAGTATGTACACTATATACACTATGTACAACAATAGGTATTAGTGCACTCCACAGTAAGCAAGGCAGAATAGAAGCCACTAGAGAGCAGACCGTGCTTCAACCAGCTCTAGAATGGGAATGACAAGGGCAGACAGGTGAGTGGTACCCACATAACCTCTGCGATTGCCAAAACCATCTTCTCATTGGCTGGAACCTGGGTACTGGTTGAACGACGGGGCCCCATCGCCATCCCTTAGCCCCTGGTTCGCTGGTTGGGGGAGATAGCCTGTAAATGAGGGTGTGTACATGCGCCGAATAAAGGTTACGTACTCTTTGCATGCCACAGTGTGTGTGTGTGTGTGTGTGTGTGTGTGTGTGTATGTGTGTGTGTGTGTGTGTGTGTGTGTGTGTGTGTGTGTGTGTGTGTGTGGTTGCAGCATTTACTAATACCTCCTTTAAACATTCCACCGGCCATCCATTCTTTTTGTGAAGAAAAGTTTACTTCTATCCTTTCCATAATACTTTTTCCTCAATTTGCAACTGTGGCCTCTTGGTATCCCTGTTGTAGGTTTACTTGGAGAGGGTTTCGGGGGTCAACGTCCCCGCGGCCTGGCCTGAGACCAGGCCTCATGGTGGATCAGGGTCTGATCAACCAGGCTGTTACTGCTGGCCGCACACAAGCTGACTTACGAACCACAGCCCAGTTGGTCAGGTACTGACTTTAGGTGCCTGTCCAGTGCCTTCTTGAAGACAGCCAGGGGTCTATTGGTAATCCCCCTTATGTATGCTGGGAGGCAACTGAACAGTCTTGGTCCCCGAACACTTATTGTGTTGCCTCTCAGTGTATTCGTGGCGCCCCTGCTTTTCATCGGGGGAATGTTGCATCTCCTGCCGAGTCTTTTGCTTACATAGGCAGTGATTTTCGTGTGAAGGCTTGGTACCAATCCCTCCAAGACCTTCCAGTGTATATTATCATGTATTTCTCTCGCCTGCGTTCGAGGGAATACAGATCAAGGACCTCCAACTGTTCCCAGTAGTTTAGGTGCCTTATCGTACTTATGTGTGCCGTGAAAGTTCTTTGTACACTCTTCAGGTCTGCAATGTCGCCAGCCTTGAAGGGGGCCCTTAGTGTACAGCAGTATTCCAGCCTAGAGAGCACAAGACCTAGTATGTGGTTATCATGTCTTCTCTTTTCCTTCTGTCAACCAACACGGACAACAGCAGTCATTCCTGGCGCTAAAATAACATTCCTCTGTTCATTAGTTATGTTCCCAGGCCTCTCTTATTTTACACTTGATTTCCATTTTGAATTTTTATTCACACAAAAAATGGATTTGCTATTATGCATTACTATAATAATTGTATAAATAATGTCAGCGCATTTGTTAATACATATTAGACCGACTAGTTGGACGTGTATTGGACAAGTGACGTCATCTGTTTACTCTAAAATATCGGCAAAAGTCGAATATTTCCGCTATTTTGAACTCAATTGCAAGCTACTTCAGGTCCACAAACTAATCACATTGATATCTAATTCAATAATATATCTTTCATTCTATCAAATGACACCAAGAAACCGAGAATAAAACCATGAAAACCATCTGAAAATACACTGCAAATTCTTTATTTTAAATCAATAGCCCAGTCACAGTTTTTCCCCATCATGCACTGCATGGGGCAGGGCTTTTTTTTTATATGATGCACGCTTACACAACAGACCCATTCTCTCATATATAGGTCAAAATTTACCCCTCACAACTTACCTGAGCTGAGCTCATGACGTAGTTCTACACCACTGACGCAATTTCAAAACCGTAGGTATATTTTATTACATAATATTGTACACAAGGCTTAAAAGATACATTGATGGTACAAAGATGCACATACAGTATAATATATATATATATATATATATAATATATATATAAAATATATAATATATATATATATAATATATATATATATATATTTTTAATATCACACCGGCCGATTCCCACCAAGGCAGGTGGCCCGAAAAAGAAAAACTTTCACCATCATTCACTCCATCACTGTCTTGCCAGAAGGTGCTTTTCACTACAGTTTTTAAACTGCAACATTAACACCCCTCCTTCAGAGTGCAGGGACTGTAACTTCCCATCTCCAGGACTCAAGTCCGGCCTGTCGGTTTCCCTGAAACCCCTTCATAAATGTTACTTTGCTCACACTCCAACAGCACGTCAAGTATTAAAAACCATTTGTCCTCCATTCATTCCTATCAAACACGCTCACGCATGCCTGCTGGAAGTCCAAGCCCCTCGCACAACAAAACCACCTTTAACCCCCTCCCTCCAACCCTTCCTAGGCCGACCCCTACCCCGCCTTCCTTCCACTACAGACGATACACTCTTGAAGTCATTCTGTTTCGCTCCATTTCCTCTACATTTCCGAACCACCTCAACAACCCTTCCTCAGCCCTCGTGACAACAGTTTTGGTAATCCCGCACCTCCCTCCTAACTTCCAAACTACGAATTCTCTGCATTATATTCACACCACACATTGCCCTCAGACATGACATCTCCACTGCCTCCAGCCTTCTCCTCGCTGCAACATTCATCACCCACGCTTCACACCCATATAAGAGCGTTGGTAAAACTATACTCTCATACATTCCCCTCTTTGCCTCCAAGGACAAAGTTCTTTGTCTCCACAGACTCCTAAGTGCACAACTCACTCTTTTTCCCTCATCAATTCTATGATTCACCTCATCTTTCATAGACCCATCCGCTGACACGTCCACTCCCAAATATCTGAATACGTTCACCTCCTCCATACTCTCTCCCTCCAATCTGATATTCAATCTTTCATCACCTAATCTTTTTGTTATCCTCATAACCTTACTCTTTCCTGTATTCACCTTTAATTTTCTTCTTTTGCACACCCTACCAAATTCATCCACCAATCTCTGCAACTTCTCTTCAGAATCTCCCAAGAGCACAGTGTCATCAGCAAAGAGCAGCTGTGACAACTCCCACTTTGTGTGTGATTCTTTATCTTTTAACTCCACGCCTCTTGCCAAGACCCTCGCATTTACTTCTCTTACAACCCCATCTATAAATATATTAAACAACCACGGTGACATCACACATCCTTGTCTAAGGCCTACTTTTATATATATATATATATATATATATATATATATATATATATATATATATATATATATATATAAGAACAGAAGAACATAAGAAAGGAGGAACACTGCAGCAGGCCTGTTGGCCCATACTAGGCAGGTCCTTTACAATTCATCCCACTAACAAAACATTTGCCCAACCCAATTTTCAATGCCACCCAAGAAATAACTCTGATGTGAAAGTCCCACTCAAATCCAACCCCTCCCACTCATGTACTTATCCAACCTAAATTTGAAACTACCCAAAGTCCTAGCCTCAATAACCCAACTAGGTAGACTGTTCCACTCATCAACTACCCTATTTCCAAACCAATACTTTCCTATGTCCTTTCTAAATCTAAACTTATCTAATTTAAATCCATTACTGCGGGTTCTCTCTTGGAGAGACATCCTCAAGACCTTATTAATATCTCCTTTATTAATACCTATCTTCCACTTATACACTTCGATCAGGTCTCCCCTCATTCTTCGTCTAATAAGTGAATGTAACTTAAGAGTCTTCAATCTTTCTTCATAAGGAAGATTTCTAATGCTATGTATTATTTTAGTCATCCTACGCTGAATGTTTTCTAGCGAATTTATGTCCATTCTGTAATATGGAGACCAGAACTGAGCTGCATAATCTAGGTGAGGCCTTACTAATGATGTATAAAGCTGCAGTATGACCTCTGGACTTCTGTTGCTTACACTTCTTGATAATAAATCCCAGTAATCTATTTGCCTTATTACGTACGCTTAGGCATTGCTGTCTTGGTTTAAGGTTGCTGCTCACCATAACCCCCAAGTCCTTTTCGCAATCTGTATGGCTAAGTTCTACATCACTTAACTTATAAGTACTAGGGTTATGGGCACTCCCAAGCTTCAGAACCTTGCATTTATCTACATTGAACTGCATCTGCCACTTTTCTGACCAAGAATAGAGCTTGTTTAAATCCTCCTGAAGTTCCATAACATCTACGTTTGAATCAATTATCCTACCTATCTTTGTGTCATCGGCGAATTTGCTTATATCACTAGTAATTCCCTCATCAAGATCATTGATATATATTATAAACAACAACGGCCCCAAGACTGATCCCTGTGGAACGCCACTTGTTACAGATCCCCACTCGGATTTAACCCCATTTATAGACACTCTCTGCTTCCTGTCAGTGAGCCATGACTCGATCCACGAGAGCACTTTTCCCCCAATGCCATGAGCTGCCACTTTCTTCAACAGTCTATGGTGCGGAACTCTATCAAAAGCCTTACTAAAATCTAAGTAAATAATATCAAATTCTTTATCGTGGTCAACAGCCTCAAAAGCTTTACTGAAGAAAGCTAATAAATTAGTTAGACAAGACCGGCCTCTTGTGAATCCATGCTGAGTATCATTAATCAAGCTATGCTTATCGAGATGGCTTCTTAAAAACTCAGCTATAATTGACTCTAGTAATTTGCCTACAATTGAGGTCAGGCTTATTGGGCGGTAATTTGACGGTAACAACTTGTCCCCTGTTTTAAAAATAGGAATTACATTAGCCATCTTCCACATATCAGACACTACACCTGTTTGAAGAGATAAATTAAAAATATTAGTTAATGGTTCACAGAGTTCCATTTTGCATTCCTTAAGAACCCTTGAAAAAACCTCATCAGGACCCGGCGACTTATTTTGCTAGTCTGTCTATCTGCTTCACAACCATTTCACTAGTGATTGTGATGTTACATAATTTATCTTCTTCTAGCCCACTATAAAAATTAATTACTGGAATATTGTTAGTGTCTTCCTGTGTAAAAACTGAGAGAAAATAATTATTTAAAATCGAGCACATTTCATTCTCTTTGTCAGTAAGATGCCCATAGTTATTTTTAAGGGGACTTATCTCTAACTTTTGTTCTACATACCTGGAAAAACCTTTTTGGGTTAGTTTTAGAATCCCTAGCAACTTTAATTTCATAGTCCTTTTTAGCTTTTCTTATCCCCTTTTTAATGTCCCTCTTAATGTCAATATACTGATTCATAAGATGACCCTCACCTCTTTTGATACGCCTATAAATTCCTTTCTTATGCCCTAGTAGATATTTGAGGCTATTATTCATCCATTTTGGGTCATTTCTATTTGATCTAATTTCTTTATATGGGATAAACGTTCTTTGAGCAGCATGTATAGTGTTCAGAAAACTGTCCATATTGATAGCTCTCTTT
Source organism: Cherax quadricarinatus (assembly GCF_026875155.1). Classification (NCBI taxonomy): domain Eukaryota; kingdom Metazoa; phylum Arthropoda; class Malacostraca; order Decapoda; family Parastacidae; genus Cherax; species Cherax quadricarinatus. The sequence goes on along the minus strand of NC_069427.1, from coordinate 36,376,718 downwards.
GTTACCCCCAGTCAACAGATGATAAGTGTTCTCTAAGCCCATCGTAATCTGCTAACGAAAATCTGGGACTGTTACTGAGTTATTGCTACTATCGTACTTCCATTCAATGCTAAATGTAATTGATTTGTGGTCGCTAGCACCCAGTTCCTCTGAAATTTCTAAATTATTAACAAGGGATTCACTGTTTGCCATAACTAAGTCAAGCAGGTTATTTCCCCTTGTAGGTTCTGTCAAAAACTTCAAAAAACAATCCTGAACAACTTCAAGAATCTTATGATTCAAAATTTCCCAGTCAAGAAATTCCAATCATATGCAAAATTTTAAAGTCCCTAAATTACTACTTTTAACGTGCCTTGTGGCCCTAACAATTTCTCCCAAGTATTCCCCTTGGGTCCCTATCTAAGTTTGGGGGACGGTATATCATCTTAAAATCATTTTTTTCATGCCCCTCTGAAAATTCTACCAAACAGCTTTGTATTTTTTACTTAGACTTAAAACCCGTTTTTTATGCAACTTTCAAGCGTTTCTGGGGACATACAATGCCCCCCCCCCCTTCCCGATACTTCTATCTATTTTGGAAAAATTTTAAAAACCCCTGAATATGACATTCTGCGGAATTCCCGGACTTTTTTAATTAAACCACTCCATTTAAGGGCACATACAAAATTTTTCCCTGCACTAGCAACTAATCTCAACTCGTCCACTATTTCCTAGCACTAGGGAAATTAGCTAATAAACTTGAAAACCCCTTTCTTTTTACCCTTCCTGCCTTTTTCTGTTTTTCTACTAAACCCTACCCCGTTCTGCTTATTATACACGGGGACTTCACTTTTTTTTCCCCTGCCAAAACCCCATCCCCTAACTATTCCTAGTTTAAAGCCCTAACTGCTCCCTCCACGCAGTTGCCAGGCAAACCACCCCGACCTAATAGTCCCCCCAAACCCGGCATACATATCATTTTGCCAAAAGAGGTCCCAGTTGTCAAGAATGTTACCGCATTTTCCTTACAGTATTTTGTCCGAAAAGCAATTGATACCAATTCCCCGGGAAAAACCATTCATTTCCAAATCCTTCCTTGGCAAAATACCACATATGACGGGGTTCCCCACCCTTACCCTAATTTATTTCTTTTCTGCCCATACCTGCTAATCAGGTCTTCACCCCCTACGTCGAAACATCGTTGCCTCCAGCACTAAGACTTAAAGGATTGCTCCCATTACCTCTCATGAAGTCATCCAGATGGCTAACAACATCCTCCATCCCAGCCCCAGGAAAGAAAAACTCTCTGTCTCCTACTCCTTCCCAAGCAGAAAAGCCCTATCCAATACCTAATTTTCTATCCCCGAAACAACAATTTCTTACCCTTTCCTTAATGTCTTTCGTCTGCTTTTCCCCCTAGCAACCACATTCGTCGGTACACTGAGATGTATTTGTGTTTCCACAACAGTTTCCACGGGAGTCTCTTTCTTTTCACATTTCACCTTTTTCCCTTCGTCTTTTGATCGCACTTCGTTCCCTTCTTTTCCACCACGACCCCGTTTCCCTTCTGACCTGAGGACCAAAAAAAAGGAGACTACACGAACTTCTTTTTTTCCTCGGGCATCGCCGAATCTCCATCTTTGCCATCCCCCAATTTTCCTTAAGCGTTGGGAAAGTTGCTCATGGGGGGCATCTTGCTTCAATTGTAGAGAGCCGCAAACAGGTCTTCACAGAGCTAAGACACGTCCACTGCGCAAAAGCCAACTCAATCAGGAGCTATACGCAGCACGTCCGCACGGCCCAATAGCGAGCGTCAAAAAAAAAAAAAAAAAAATTATATATATTTATATATATATATATATATATATATATATATTTTTTTTTTTTTTTTTTTTATTTTCACACCCCCGTTCCCCCCAAGCAGGGTGGCCCGAAAAAAAAAACTTTCAACCATCATTTACTCCATCACTGTCTTGCCAGAAGGGGGCTTTAAAATACAGTTTTTAAACTGCAACATTAACACCCCTCCTTCAGAGTGCAGGCACTGTACTTTCCCATCTCCAGGACTCAAGCCGCCTGCCGTTTCCCTGAATCCCTTCATAAATGTTACTTTGCTCACACTCCAACAGCACGTCAAGTATTAAAAACCATTTGTCTCCATTCACTCCTATCAAACACGCTCACGCATGCCTGCTGGAAGTCCAAGCCCCTCGCACACAAAACCTCCTTTACCCCCTCCCCTCCAACCCTTCCTAGGCCGACCCCTACCCCGCCTTCCTTCCACTACAGACTGATACACTCTTGAAGTCATTCTGTTTCGCTCCATTCTCTCAACATTCCGAACCACCTCAACAACCCTTCCTCAGCCCTCTGGACAACAGTTTTTGGGGAATCCCGCACCTCCTCCTAACTTCCAAACTACGAATTCTCTGCATTATATTCACACCACACATTGCCCTCAGACATGACATCTCCACTGCCTCCAGCCTTCTCCTCTCTGCAACATTCATCACCCACGCTTCACACCCATATAAGGCGTTGGTAAAAACTATACTCCATCACCCCCCTTTTTGCCCCCAAAAGGACAAAGTTTTTGTCTCCACAACTCCTAAGTGCACCACTCACTTTTTTTTCCCTCATAAATTTCATGTTTTCCCCTCATCTTTCATAGACCCACCCGCACACGTCCACTCCCAAATACTGAATACGTTCCCCTTTCCCCCCATACTCTCTCCCCCTCCAATCGATATTCAATCTTTATCACCAATCTTTTTGTTATCCCATCCCCTTACTTTTCCTGTATTCCCCTTTTTAATTTTCTTCTTTTGCACACCCCCCAAAAATTCATCCACCAATCTCTGAAACTTCTCTTCAAATCTCCCAAGAGCACAGTGTCATCAGAAAGAGCAGCGTGACAACTCCCACTTTGTGTGTGATTTTTATTTTTTAAAAACCTCCACGCCTTTCCCAAACCCCGCTTTTACTTCTTTACAACCCCCACTATAAATATATTAAAAACCACGGTGACATCACCACCTTTTTAAAGGGCCCCACTTTTACTGGGAAAAAATTTCCCTTTTTTCCTAATACTCTAATTTGACCTCACTATCCTCTTTAAAAACCTTCACTGCTTTCAGTAACCTACCTCCTCACCATACACTTGCAACATCTGCCACATTCCCCCCCCTACCCACCCTTTTCTACCCCTTTTTCCAAATTAAATGCCACAAAAAACCTCTTTAGCCTTATCAAAATATTTTACTTATTGTTTCACTGTAAACACCTGGCCCAACAACCCCCTCCCTTTCCTAAACCCCCCTTGTTCATCTGCTACCTATTTCCCTCTTACTCTTAATTCTTCAATTTTAACTCTAACCCTACCTTTACCAGGTACACTAACAGACTTTTCCCCCCATAATTTTTGCACTTCTTTTATCCCCTTTTCCTTTTTACAAAGGAACAGCATGCCCCTTGCCAATCCCCATACCTTACCCTCTTTATACATTTATTAAAATTTCACCAACCCTCCAAAACTAAACCCCACCTGCTTTTAACATTTCTATCTTTTTCCCATAATCCCGGGTGCCTTTCCCCCTTTTTCATTTTACCTACTGCCTCACGAACTTCCCCCACACCACAACGGCTCTTCCTCTCCCCACAAAATGTTATTTCCTTGCCCTATACACAAATCACAGCTTCCCTATCTTTTCAACATTTAACAATTCCTAAAATATTCCTTCCACTTCCCCAAAACCCCTAACTCCCCCCTTTAAAAACTCTCCCCCCTATTTTTTTCTGACAAATCCTTTGTTCTCTAGGCTTTCTTAACTTGTTAATTCACTCCAAAACTTTTTCTTATTTTTAACAAAAAATTTTTGATAAAAATTCACCCACCTTCATTTGCTCTCTTTTTACATTGCTTTTACCACTCCCCTTAAATTCTCTCTTTTCTCCAAAACTCTTCCCTCCTTATACTTCTACTTTGTAAAAACTTTTCTAGCTAACTTTTTCTCCCTTACTACTCTCTTTTCATCATCATTCCACCAATCGCTCCTCTTCCCTCCTGCACCCACTTTCCTGTAACCACAAACTTCTGCTGAACACTCTAACACTACATTTTTAAACCTACCCCATACCTCTTCGACCCCATTGCCTATGCTCTCATTAGCCCATCTATCCTCCAATAGCTGTTTATATCTTACCCCTAACTGCCTCCTCTTTTAGTTTATAAAACCTTCACCTCTCTCTTCCCTGATGCTTCCTATTCTCCTTGTATCCCATCTACCTTTTACTCTCAGTGTAGCTACAACTAGAAAGTGATCTGATATATCTGTGGCCCCTCTATAAACATGTACTTTCCTGAAGTCTACTCAACAGTCTTTTATCTACCAATACATAATCCAACAAACTACTGTCATTTCGCCCTACATCATATCGTGTATACTTATTTATCCTCTTTTTCTAAAATATGTATTACCTATAACTAAACCCTTTCTATACAAAGTTCAATCAAAGGGCTCCCATTATCATTTACACCTGGCACCCCCAAACTTACCTACCACACCCTCTCTAAAAGTTTCTCCTACTTTAGCATTCAAGTCCCCTACCACAATTACTCTCTCACTTGGTTCAAAGGCCCTATACATTCACTTAACATCTCCCAAAATCTCTCTCTCTCTCCTCTGCATTCCTCTCTTCTCCAGGTGCATACACGCTTATTAGACCCACTTCTCGCA
>NC_069427.1:36352003-36369503 GCF_026875155.1 Cherax quadricarinatus | reverse complement strand
CCACGACCACCACCACCACCACTCCCTCACTGCTCCATCACGACCACCACCACTCCATCCTCTCCCTCACTGCACCAGCACGACCACCACCACCATCACCACCACCACTCCATCACCCTCCCTCACTGCTCCAGCACGACCACCATGACCATCACCACCACTCCATCCCCTCCCTCACTGCTCCAGTACAACCACCACCACCACCACCACCACCACCACCACCACCACTCCATCCCCTCCCTCACTGCACCAGCATGACCACGACTACCACCATCACCACCACTCCATCCCCTCCCTAACTGCTCCATCATGACTACCACCACCCATACCCTCCCTCACTACTCCAACACGACGACCGCCACCACTCCATCATTACTCCAGCACGACCACCACTCCCTCTCCTCCCTCACTGCTCCAGCACGACCACTATTACCACAACTACTACCACCACCACCCACCACCACCACCACCACCACCACCACCACCACCACCACCACCACCACCACGATTCAATCCTCTCCCTCACTGCTCCAGCACGACTACCACCATCACGACCCCACCGCAATCTCACACCACCAACACAGATTTCTTTTCACCATCACTACCATCATAATTTTCATCATTACCACCATAATTTCAACCCAGCTTGTCACCACCATCACTGTCACCATGGTACCCCCATTGCCATCATGGTACACCCAATGTCACCATGGTACCCCCACTGCCATCATGGTATCCCCACTGACACCATGGTACCCCCACTGTCACCATGGTATCCCCACTGTCACCATGGTACCCCACTGCTAACATGGTACCCCCACTGTCACCATGGTACCAGCACTGCCACCATGGTACCCCCACTGCCACCATGGTACCCCCACAGTCACCATAGCACCACCACTGCCACCATGGTACCCCCACTGTCACCATAGCACCACCACTGCCACCATGGTACCCCCACTGTCACCATGGTACCCCCACTGTCACCATGGTACCCCCACTATCACCATAGCACCACTGCCACTGTGGAACCCCTACTGTCACCATAGCACCACCACTGCCACCATGGGATATCCACTGTCACCATAGCACCACCACTACCACCATGGTACCCCCACTGCCACCATGGTACCCCACTGTCACCATGGTACCCCCACTGTCACCACGGTACCCCCACTGTCACCATAGCACCATCACTACCACCATGGTACCCCCACTGTCACCATAGCGCCACCACTACCATTGTGGTACCCCCACTATCACCATGGGACCCCCTCACCATAGCACCACCATTGCCACCATGACACCACCACTGCCACTGTGGCACCCCCACTGCCACCATAGCACCACCACTGCCACCATGGCCCCACCATTGCCCCCATGGCATCACCACCGCTACTGTAGCACCACCACTGCCACCATGGGATATCAACTGTCACCATAGCACCTTCACTGCCACCATGGCACCACCACTGCCACCATGGTATCCCCACTGTCACAATGGTACCCTTACTGTCACCATAGCACCACCACTGCCACTGTGGTACCCCCACTATTACCAAGGGACCCGCCTCATCATAGCACCACCATTGCTACCATGGCACCACCACTGCCATTTGGCACCACCACTGCCACTGTGGTACCTCCACTGCCACCATAGCACCACCACTGCCACCATGTCACCACCACTGTCCCCATGGCACCATCACTGCCACTCTAGCACCATCACTGCCACCATGGCACCAGCACTACCACCATGGGACCCCCACTGTCACCATAGCACCACCACTGCCACCATGGCACCACCACTGCCACTGTGGCACTGCCACAACCATCGTGGCACCTCCACTGTCAACATGGCACCACTACTGCTACCATAGTACCACCATTGCCACTGTGGTGGTACTGTTACCTTGGGACCCCCACTGTCACCATAGCACTACCACTGCCACTGTTGCACCACCTCTGCTACCCTGGCACCTCCACTGTCACCATGCCACCACCACTGCCACCGTGGTACCCCCACTGCCACCATAGCACCACCACTGCCACTGTGGTACCCCTACTGCCACAATGGCACCACCACTGCGACCATGGCACCACCACTGCCACCATGCCACCACCACTGCCACTCTGGCACCACCACTGCCACTCTAGCACTATCACTGCCACCATGGCAAAACCACTACCGCCATGGGACCCCAACTGTCACCATAGCACCACCACTGCCACCATGGCACCGCCACTGCCACTGTGGCACCACCACTGTTACCATGGCAGCACCACTACCACTGTGGCACCACCACTGCCACCGTGGCACCTCCACTCTCAACATGGCACCTCCATTCTCAACATGGCACCACCACTGCTACTGTGGCACCACTACTGTTACCATGGTAGCACCACTGCCACCGTGGCACCTCCACTCTCAACATGGCACCTCCATTGTCACCATGGCACCACCGCTGCCACCGTGGCACTCCCACTGCCACCATAGCACCACTGCTACTGTGGCACCACCACTGCCACTGTGGCACCACCACTGCGACCATGGCACCACCACTGCCACCATGGCGGCACAACTGCGGCCCTGGCACCCCACTTCTACCATAGCACCACCATTGCTGCATGGTGCTTACACAGCTCCACCCTCTGGCACCAGCACCACTGATCCTCATATTTTACCACCATAACTACTCTTTCCCCGCCATCACTAACACTCCTACCTATTCGTGGTCAATTAGCAAGAACTCATTTAAAATTAAGTCCTTTCTAAAATTCTCTCTTATACGTTTAAAGATTTTTTTCATTGATGTTAATGTAAAAATTAAAAATTTTGTACCAAAAGAACCTTGGAAAACTTACCTAACCGTATTATAACAAGCATGATTTAATTTAACCTAATCCAACTAAATATATTTTAGATAAGTTTACAGTAATTTAATAATAAACTGACACAATGAAATATGTTTTTCTCGTTGGGTTCAGAATGATTACTGCATACAAAAATTTTATCTTGCCTTATTCGGCAAGAATAGCATTATTATTTAAGTCAAAATCGCAAGTTTTACCTATTCGGCACGATTTATATATATATATATATATATATATATATATTATATATATATATATATATATATATATATATATATATATATATATATAATTATATATATATATATGCAAAACAACCACTCTGAAAGAATAGAGAAATTCCAAGCACTTTCGTGACTACTCACATTATCAAGGAACTATGAAAGTAAAGCATCCAAGGAAGCTATATAAGGGGTCTGGCCAGCACCTCACTATCAGATCCCACAACAGTTAAACACCTGACGCGCGCCGGCCCAACTGGATAGGCCCTTTGCACAACTCACCCACAAACTATTCTACCCAAGAAAATTTAAAAATTATTATTTGTCCAGTGTATTATTAAATTCTTCCCAAATTCTATTAATTATAAATGGATCTAATTTATATAAACCAAAGGAAATATTCATATTATTGTCAAAACTGCTTTTTTATGAAACAAGATTCAATTATATTCCTGTCGACCATGGACTTGCTGGGATCTGATAGTGAGGTGCTGGCCAGACCCCTTATATAGCTTCCTTGGATGCTTTACTTTCATAGTTCCTTGATAATGTGAGTAGTCACGAAAGCGCTTGGAATTTCTCTATTCTTTCAGAGTGGTTGTTTTGCATATTCTGAAATCACCTGTTTACTGTGATCTTATTGCATATATATATATATATATATATATATATATATATATATATATATATATATATATATATATATATATATATATATATATATATATATATATATATATATATCTTGTATATATGTTGGTAGAATTACCGACAATATATAAAGTAAAAGGACACAAGTGCAACTAATGTGACATTTTACTGTGGTAACGTTTCGCTCTCCAGGAACTTTGTCAATACTTCTACCACTAGTATTGCACCTCACTGTGAGCCTCTATATACCCTCTGTGTCCATGTACTGTTCGTAACTGCTTGATAAAGCTCCTGGAGAGCGAAACGTTGCCACAATAAAATGTCACATTAGTGGCACTTGTGTCCTTTTACTTCATATATATATGTTTGAAGGGTAAGGGATGTGTAGACCGTGTTTATATTGAAACATATAATATAATAATAATATATAATAATATCTTTATTTATTACAAGTACATGTACATGGTATACAGACCTAAATGACATCAATGACATACTACTATATAGAAAGTCACTTGTTATGAGGAGCAATTCGGGAAAATTAGGTCAGTTTTGTCCCAGGATGCAACCCACACCAGTCAACTAACACCCAGGTACCTATTTTACTGATGAGTGAAAATAGACAACAGGTGTAAGGAAACACGTCCAATGTTTCCATCCCTTCGCCGGTAATCGAACCTGGACCCTCACCTTGTGAAGCGAGGTGAACAATAAATAAAGGCAAGGAAGCTTTCGTTGCATTTATGGATTTAGAAAAGAAATATGACAGGTTGGATAGGGAAGCAATGCGGCAATTGTTGCAAGCTTATAGAATAGTATGTTATTTTCAAGTAAAAGTGAACATTTGACAGGGATGTGTAGTGTCACCATGGCTGTTTAACATATTGATGAATAGGGTTGTGAAGAAAGTGAATGTTCGGGTGTTGGGGAGATACAAAATAGGAGTTGCTGCAGTTGTTTTTCTCCGATGACACTGTGGAGAGAAATTGTCCACACGTTGGTGGACAAATGTAAGAGGTTATGTACAAGGAAATTAAAAGTGTCATATAGGAGGGGCATAGAAGAGAGATAATAATATTGGGAATAAGGAAGTAAGGGAAGTGAGTATAAGGAGAAATGATAGGCCAGTGGAGGTAATGTGAGGTCAGTTTTGGCCACCATCACCACCTCTCACAATCACTGCATTAGTCACTGCCCCGGACCCTACCCTTGCCTGAAGTTTACCTGGAGAGAGTTTCGGGGGTCAATGGCCCCGCGGCTCAGTCTGAGACCAGGCCTCGTGGTTGAGCAAGGTCTGATCAACCAGGCTGTTACTGCTGGCCGCACGCAAACGGACGTACGAACCACAGCCGGTTGGTCAGGTACTGACTTCAGGTGCCTGTCCAGAGCCTTCTTGAAGACAGCCAGAGGTCTATTGGTAATCCCCCTTATGTATGCTGGGAGGCAGTTGAACAGTCTTGGTCCTCTGACTCTTCGTCACTCAGCATTATTATAAATATAATAATAAACAGATAAAGATAATAATATATTAAAGATACAAACGGAGACAGTGAATATACTCTTCTACTCAAATAACCATTTATTATTAAATCCTTGTACAATAATATATTTGGGAACAGGAGAAAGGGGTTTTGATACTAAAATAATTGGGGATTGTACACAAGTTGAGACAGGGAATACAGCTTATAATATAAGTTCAGTAGGACAGGTTGCCACTAGGAACTCAGTCAACCTCTAGCCACAGGTCCCAAGACCCACATGGCACGAGCAAGGCTCCCAGCCAGTACTCTGTTCAAAGTCTCCGGCAGAGCCTCAAGCTGTCTCACAGAGCCAGAGTACAGTACTGCCTTCTGTCAGTCCTCTGCCCAGAGCTCTTCCCGAATTCTCTCTCTTAGCTGTTTCCTTGGACTTATATGGTGTTCTTCCTTGGGATACCACAGTTTTGGGCACGTCCATGACATGGCCAGGATGTAGCAAATTAGCACATAGGCTAGACAGGTCCTGCTGTGACCTGACAAGAAAAAAGATAACCTACGTCACAAAATTAAGCATAGGAAAGAGAAGATGATGAGGGTATCAAAAAAAATTAGTTAATGAAAGATTAGATATTAGATTGGAAGAAGAGAGTTTGGAAGAAGTGACTGTGGACTTGTTGGCGAATGGGTCTATGAAGATGAGATGAACCATAGAACTGACGAGGATGGAAAAGAAGGTTGGTGCATTGAGACACCCGGACAAACAACGTTATCTACGGAGGCAAAAAAATGGGAATTTATAAGAGTATAGTGGCACCAACACTCTTATATGGTTATGATACATGGGTTGTAAATGTTGCAGCGAGGAGGAGGCTGGAGGTCGTGGAGATGTCGTGTCTGAGGGCAATGTGTGGTGTGAATATTATGCAGAGAATTCGTAGTTTTTACATTAGGAGGCGTGGCGTTCCTAAAAGTATTATCTAGGAATTTGAGGAGAGATTATTGAGGTGGTTTGGACATTTAGAGAGAGTGGAACGAAATAGGATGACTTGGAAGGTGTATAAATCTGAAGTGGAGAGAAGGTGGAGTAGGGGTCATCCTAGGAATGTTGAAGGGAGGGAGTATAGGAGGTTTTGTATGTGTCTTGGGCATCCAACCGGCGTTTGTGAGCGTGCTAGATAGGAGTGAGTGGAGGCAAGTGATTTTTTATAATTTGACGTGCTACTGGAGTGTGAGCAAGGGAACATTTATCAGGGATTCAGGGAAACCGGTTAACCGGACCTGAATCCTGGAAGTGGGAAGTACAGTGCTTGCATACTGAAAGAGACGTGGGGATACTGCAGTTGGGAGGGATATCTGAGTGGTATCACTCTCTCCAGCACCTCTGGCAAGACAGTGATGGTGAAAGTTGGAAATCCTGGCAGCGTCACTATCGACAGCATAAGTAAAAAGTGTGTCCGTGGCACTGACGTTCCTTCAGAGGTGGGAACGAACGTACATGGAAATGAACATGAGTAACAATGTATGTTTTTTCAAAGGGTTCCTTCGTGCTGGTGAGTCTCGCTCCAGGAATTGAAACTACTCTCCTCTTCCTTGAAATGATCCTGAATACCTCTTTTGTACAGGCGCTGTTTGACCTCTACGAATTTAGCTTATGTTAGGTGAGGTTTGTCAGGAAACAGTACAAGTGTTTCCTGACGCTGGTCTTAATCATGTATGACTCGCAGCTGGAGTTTTCGGTCATTTGATTGAAGCCTTCCGCTGGCTTACAGGTCCACCCCTGAAAAAATTGGGTTATATTTATAATCTAATTTAGCGTTCCCTTTAATATAATTATATAATGTAATTTAATAAAGAGAACAACTTAGAGAAGAACTCTGGCAGAGAAACATATCGTGGGGTCCCTACCACTTCACTACTGAGAGTCTCCTGGACCAAGCCTGGAGAACACCACTGCTAACTTTTCAACCAAATGACAACCTTACCAGTCAACCATCTCCGCTTACTCTAGTTCATTGCTGCAATTAACGAAGAGAAATAAATCCCCCTCTTCAATTAACAAATTACACTGCTATCTCCGTGCTAAATAACGAAGATAAATGACTCATAGGGCTGTTCTCATGTGCAAAAATAACCTCAAGCAATTATGTGAGTGACCATTCTATAATGCAGGTGCATAGTGCAAGTCTAGAGTGCAGGTCCACAGTGCAGGTCCACAGTGCAAGTCCACAGTGCAGGTCCACAGTACAGGTCCACAGTGCAGGTCCACAGTGCAGGTCCACAGTGCAGGTCCACAGTGTAAGTCCACATTGTAGGTCCACAGTGCAGGTCCACAGTGCAGGTCCACAGTGCAGGTCCACAGTGCAGGTTCACAGTGCAGGTCCACAGTGCAGGTCCATAGTGCAGGTCCATAGTGCAGATACATGTACACAGTGTAAGTCCAGAGTGCCTGTCCACTACCCTAGTGCACAGTGCCGGTTTAAAGCCAAAATCACGTTGCCTGCATCCTCTTTTTTAGGCCTGCTGCAGTGTTCCTCCTTTCTTATGTTCTTATGTTCTCTTTTCCCTACTGACACCCTACCATCCACCCATCTGATATCTATCCCTTCATCCCGCTCATCCACCCACCCGACCTCTTCCCTTTCATCCCGCTTATCCATCCACCCAACCAGCACCCACCCAATCCTCCTCCCTCCTGAGCTTCCACTCGATCTTCCACCTCGTCCCCTCCACTCCATCCACCCAGATCTGACTCCTCTATCCCACCACAAGAAGCATTTCTTATGTGATGTCAGATCGTACATTATCGTACGTACGTAGTTCAAGTACACTGTTTCCGTGTGTCATTATAAACAAGTGAAATAGTCTCATCCTGTGCCCATCAAATGATAATAAGCAATATCTGGTTCCAGTTACTCCCATATATGTTCTAATGTTTCAAATACTGCTCAGAATATAGAAAAAAAAAGGCACAATACCGTGACTGGAACAATACAAAATAACCCCCACATAGAAGAAATAAACTTATGACGACGTTTCGGTCCAACTTGGACCATTAACTAGTCACACAACACATGAGGGTAAGAGAGCCAGAATATATACGAGAGGAGGGCAAGGACGGGACAAAGAGAGCAGATAGAAAGATGGAAGTGGAGATAGTAATGGTAGAGGTAATGCTGGTAGTGAATAAGCGGTGAGACGTGTGTATCTCTCAGTGTGTTCTTAGGCAAATCTTATTGGTCTAAACCCCAGCTGAATATTCCACGACGCATTTGATTAGTTACTTTTGGTTGGAACAGGAGCAATATAGATTTTAAGAGGTTGGGGAATGACACGAGAGTCAGAACCTTGTGAACCGGAGAGTGAGTTTTCCTGGGCTTAGAGAACATACCAGCAGAAGAGTGGACTAAGTGTGATTACCAATCCAGAAGTTTATTCATTGGTGCTCTATTTTTCAATAACATTGACACCCTCTTACCCCAGTATCACTGACACCCTTTTATCCCAGTAACATTGACATCCTCTTACCCCAGTAACATTGACATCCTCTTACCCCAGTAACATTGACATCCTCTTACCCCAGTAACACTGACATCCTCTTACTCCAGTAACATTGACATCCTCTTACCCCAGTAACATTGACATCCTCTTACTCCAGTAACATTGACATCCTCTTACCCCAGTAACACTGACATCCTCTTACCCCAGTAACACTGACATCCTCTTACTCCAGTAACATTGACATCCTCTTACCCCAGTAACACTGACATCCTCTTACTCCAGTAACATTGACATCCTCTTACCCCAGTAACATTGACATCCTCTTACTCCAGTAACATTGACATCCTCTTACCCCAGTAACATTGACATCTTCTTACCCCAGTAACATTGACATCCTCTTACCCCAGTAACACTGACATCCTCTTACTCCAGTAACACTGACACCCTCTTACCCCAGTAACACTGACATCCTCTTACCCCAGTAACATTGACATCCTCTTACCCCAGTAACATTGACATCCCCTTACCCCAGTAACACTGACATCCTCTTACCCCAGTAACATTGACATCCTCTTACCCCAGTAACACTGACATCCTCTTACCCCAGTAACATTGACATCCTCTTACCCCAGTAACATTGACATCCTCTTACCCCAGTAACATTGACATCCTCTTACCCCAGTAACATTGACATCCTCTTACCCCAGTAACACTGACATCCTCTTACTCCAGTAACATTGACATCCTCTTACCCCAGTAACATTGACATCCTCTTACCCCAGTAACATTGACACCCTCTTGCCCCAGTAACATTGACACCCTCTTACCCCAGTAACATTTACATCCTCTTACCCCAGTAACATTTACATCCTCTTACCCCAGTAACATTTACATCCTCTTACCCCAGTAACACTGACATTCCTCTTACCCCAGTAACATTGACATACTCTTTCTCCGGTATTCTCTTCAAAGTGATATGTTGTATTGTATTCATTGCGGTAATTAAGTTGTAGACTCTCCCTTACAAAATATATATAGACTTATGTTCGTGTGCAAGCTCTTATAATAGTTAAAAGTTCCGGTAAATGGTAAGAATAGTCAGTAAGGTTGCTCTCATCCTCTGCCACTTGATCCCTGCTTCTCCATTTGATGTTTTTAGTATACTTAGATTATTATACACAATGTTATTGGAAGAGTGGTTGATTCATGATTTGTGGATAACGATGAACTTGATTAATTGTAATTATATCCGATGGTAACTTAATTGTTATTAAGTTACCATTGGATTTAGGTGATACTTAAGATTCGATCTGACAGAGGTCAGTATATCTCTGCGTATATACACCCTGAAGCATGTATCTTTCAAAGTATATGCATCGAGGGATGAGTTTTTTTCAGAAAGCAGTATTCAAACCCAGACCACCAGCTCTCCACGATGGTAGGTAGTAGATTCGCCGGTATAATCGCCCGGTCCGGGCCTTTTCCAGGAGGTGGCCCGGCCTTGGTTTCCTGTCGTGGGAGTGTCTCAGACCAATGTCTACCATGGGAGGAGGTACAAGCACCTCCTCATCTTCCAGGACTAGCTGTCTCCACGCCTAGCCCCATTCCCCGCCCCCACGGGGCTCGAAAGGAAAAGCTAGACACCTTGGACTGCCACAAACCCCGCCCACACTGGGCTCCAAGGATGTGGCAGCTGCATAGCAGCAGACGATGTCAGGAGGTGCAAAGGTAGCAAGCACTACAGGATCCTTTTGGAGCCACACTCCAGCTTTGGGCATTAAGCCTGAGCACTGAGGAAGCTCAAGAATGCCTCATGAGCTTCCCTCTTGCTGTGTGTGTTTCTGCTGCTGCTTCACTTGTCTGTTGCACTCGATCTCCACGAGTGTAGATACGAGGTGCTATCAAAAAGTTCCCAGACTGTCGCATCGCGAGGAAAAAGGCTTATGTAATCACCTAGCTGAAGTTTTCTCCCTCGAAACATTCTCCTTGGGAGGCTATACACTGATCCTAGCGCCTCTGCCACTTCACGAAACATTTCTGGAACTCTTATTCCTCACGGCGTCTAGCGCAGCTTGCGATTCTGCTTGAATTTCCTCTACGTCGTTAAAATGCAGCCCCCTGGGAAGTTGGCAGGGTTAGTGACGACCATCATGTTGCTTCTGACCAGAAAACGCTGGACAGAGTGTCATGGTGAATGAACCACACGTTAGATGCCCACAACACCAGACATTGCCTTCTCGTGTTTTTTTATCAAATGTCTCGGACTCTCATTGTAAAAATTTTGGTTGACTGTCTGCCCTGTTGGAACAAATTCTTGATGAACTGTTCCCACAAATTCCACATCCACTCACGTCATGTTCAACTTTTCAGTCAAAATGCTTTGATACGACCCATAAGAAATTCATACAGCATTTGTAATGTCCTGGACACTGACGATGGTCTTTGTGAATAACTTCCTCACACTTTTCAATATTTGTGTTGGCTTTTGACGTTGAAGGAATACCAGAATATTCATCATCCTCAGCTGATGTTCGTCTTGCTTTGAATTGAGGAAACAATTCAAAAACACTATCTCCGACCCATTACTTAATTGCCAAATGCTTGCTGAAGCATTTTATGAATTTCGTTTTTTTTTTACCGAGCATGAACCAGAATTTCACATATACACATGCTGTTCTAACGAAGGTTCCATCCAGTTACACAGAACATCACAACATAAAAATTATGCCTGTCTAACCTCAATGAAATAACCGACCACACGAACTTGTTACGTACTTTACAAAGGAGCGCACTACACAGCATCAGCTACGCTGCCGCCATATTACACACAAGAAGCGTACGACAAATTCCAGTACAGAAACTTTTTGATACCTCGTGGCTGACAAACTAATACTCTCAACCACTCAGCTACTGCTGCCATAACTTTGGGTGGCCACCCAGAATGCTAGCCTTGTTGTCCTTAAAGCCAGATACACCAGTGAACCTCAAGCATTGTCTATTGCTGTTTCATATTTGTCGTGTGTATTAGCTGTGGTATGCACCAAGTATTTGGTATACATCACACAGCCAGTTCTTACATTTCCTCTGTAATCAGCCAAACCAGCAGTTATGACTGTATTGCTGTGTGGGCCTCCAACTGTACTGTGAATGGCTGTTAGTTTAAAATATTAACCAGTCAAGGTGAGGGGTTGGCCTCCAGCTGACCTGGCATTATACTTACGCTCTGTCCTAGAGGACAGTTTCTCACTAGCTGGCTGATTACGCATACTGGTCTCTCTCTTATGAGTTCATGAGCCAGTAGGAGTGACAACACAGTGTCACAACACACATTGTCACAACACAGACAAAGCGCACGCCACAGTGTCACAACAAACACCTAATAACACAACACACACAAACGGTGTCACAGCACACGGTGCCACAGCACATGGTGTCACAGCACACGGTGCTACAGCACACAGTGTCACAGTACGCGGTGACTTAGCACATGGTGTCACAGCACACGGTGCCACAGCACAGGTGCCACAGCACACGGTGTCACAACACACGGTGTCACAACACACGGTGTCACAGCACACACTACAGTAATGAAAGAGGGGAAACAGCCACAAAACTCACTCTGCATTTTTATGATGTGATACAAAACACAGCCTTAATTGCCTCATATTATTCACAACGCAGCAATGATAATTAAGAGTAGTGCTATTAACAGTTATATGATAATTACGAAGTCAGCACATTGTCAGCAGGAACCCTGCTTCAATGTACATACATGATTCTACTCTCCTTCCCACATATCTCCCCCCCCCCACTCCCTTTTCCATACACCCCCCCCTATTCTCCTTTCTACGCACCTCCACTCGCTATCCTTCCCACACACCTCCCCCACTCTTCTTCCCCACACACCTCTCACACACGTGCCACGCACCTCTCACATGAGTGATGTTATAGTAGTCAGGTTTAGGCTTATAAGTGCATGTTGCAGTCGGGCAGACGCTCACATGATGATCAAACTAAATATAAAGTGTGGTCAGGCTTGTGGAAAATTTCTGGAACACTACGTGCGTTATTGTTCATATATTGAGTAATATAGAATTATAGAGTAAAATAACCTATATGATATGTCAAGGTATATTATTACTGAAAATAAGATGACAGACATATTAACCAAATATGTTAACTTTGCTTGCAACAGACAAAATAATTATAGATATAAATGTAGGGCCTAGTTCCTAGACCTCTTGTGCATCTGTATGCTCTTGTGCTGCTCTCCACAACAAAAATATGGGATGTAAAATAAACTAGAAGCTTCAGTGGCAAAATCTAATATAAATCCTTCCAATACTCGCCTTCCCACACTCCTCCCACACTCTCCTTCCCACTCTCTCCTTCCACACACCTCCACCAACCTCCTAACACTCCTCCCAACACTCTCCTTCCAACACACCTCCCCTAATCCTCTTCACACACTCCCACACACTGCCTATAACTTCCCTACTCTTCTCGTTTCACTGCTTCCCACAAGTAACGCATTCAAACGATCTTCCTGAACAAGAGAGTTTAATACTGATCAAAATATTCACTCATGCGTCCAAATTTTCCTTGAAACACTAGATGCCTCTGAAGTAAGTATTGCCATAAAGACAAAATAGGATACAACAAAAAATTAAGTAGTCCTTGGCTAACCAATAACCTCTTCAGCTCTGCTGACACGAAGCAAGCCTATTAAAAACAATGCAGAATGGGCTTAGTCCCAAAACACTAGCAAAAACATACATAAACACTTACCATACTTATAAAGAAATCAATACCACTGCATTTTGCCAAAAGTTTCAGAGAAATAAAGGGCGACATCAAATAAGACCTGGAGAACACTCAAATACTGAACCGATGTGAAATTGCCAAGATCAAAGAAACTGTACTAACTAGACCTAATGGACTCCCCCCCCCTCTCCCCCATCCGTATTACTGATACAGCAAATAAACTTAATGATTTCTTCGCAGCCACAGGAACTGACTTTGCCAGTAAAACACCAAACTCCGTCACTCACCTTAGTGATTACCTCAGACACAGTTATCAAAGCTTCCTCTGTCTCTCCCCAACAAATTCTACAGAGTTAACTTCAATAAATGCAGTAAAAACAGTAAATAATAAAGTGAATATGCCATAATCCACATATAAGAGAGCTGCTCATGCGCTTTCACTTGTCATTGCAACTCTATTCAATAACTCTTGAAGCCAAAATTTTCCCTAACACATAAGCTAGCAAGTGGTATCCCAGTCTACAAAGTGGAGACACAACTGAAATCACCAGCTATAGATCAGCCTCTAACTTGTCATTATTATCCAAAATATTTGAAAATATCATATGCAAAGAATTATGGGCATTTATTGCTAAACCAAACATTCTTAACCCCTTCCAGCTTAGTTTCAGGCTAAGACATGGGATTAACGATGCTGTCATACAAATGCTAAACTCAATTTGTTCAGCTCTAGGAATTAATAAATATCCAAAGGGCTTCTCTACTGATCTAAGAAATTCTTTTGACACTGTAGGTACAATATCTTGCTGCTGAAACTAAAGTATTATGGAATCAGAGGGCATGGTTGATAGCATCCTCATCTCACACTCTGAGGGACAGAGTATTGTTCCCGGCACGGTTGAAATGTTGGGCAGGTTTCCTTACACCCCTACTGCCGCTGTTCGCCAAGCAGTAAACAGGTACCTAGGTGTTACTCGGCTGTTGTGGGTCGCATCCTGGGGGAAAAGATAAATGGACCCCATTGGGTTAAGAATCCCAACCAAATTATATCTTATTTATAAATTAGTTTATCCGTGTCAGTTATAATATAATATATATATATATATATATATATATATATATATATATATATATATATATATATATATATATATATATATATGGAATAAAATTGTCATTGTCATGGTTAGGAAAGTGACACCTTCGTGCAAATGATCGCTGATGTAGAACAACTGGCGAGAATAACACGAAAATGAACTGAAGATAATGATCATGAATTGCATGAGTTTTCTAGCATTCTCCAGATATGATCTTGAAAGTGACTGTTAGAGTTCAATCTCAACACTTGAGCTAACCTGAGGATGACAGCTGGTGGCAACAGACTAACCACACAGCTAGTGGCAACAGACTAACCACACAGCTGGTGGCAACAGACTAACCACACAGCTGGTGGCAACAGACTAACCACACAGCTGGTGGCAACAGACTAACCACACAGCTGGTGGCAACAACTAGCCACACAGCTGGTGGCAACAGACTAGCCACACAGCTAGTATAAATAGACTAGCTACACAGCTGGTGGCAACAGACTAGCCACACAGCTGGTGGCAACAGACTAGCCACACAGCTGGTGGCAACAGACTAGCCACACAGCTAGTGGCAACAACTAGCCACACAGCTGGTGACAACAGACTAGGAAAACAGCTGGTATAAACAGACTAGCCACACAGCTGGTGGCAACAACTAGCCACACAGCTGGTGGCAACAGATTAGCCACACAGCTGGTGGCAACAGACTAGCACACAGCTGGTGGCAACAGACTAGCCACACAGCTGTTGGTAACAACTAGCCACACAGCTGGTGACAACAGACTAGCCACACAGCTGGCATAAACAGACTAGCCACACAGCTGGTAACAACAGACTAGCCACACAGCTGGTGGCAACAGACTAGCCACACAGCTGGTGACAACAACTAGCCACACAGCTGGTGGCAACAGACTAGCCACACAGCTGGTGGCAACAGACTAGCCACACAGCTGGCGGCAACAGCCTAGCCACACAGCTGGTGGCAACAGCCTAGCCACACAGCTGGTGGCAATAGACTATCCACACAGCTGGTGGCAACAGACTATCCACACAGCTGGTGGCAACAGACTATCCACACAGCTGGTGGCAACAGACTATCCACACAGCTGGTGGCAACAGACTATCCACACAGCTGGTGGCAACAACCTAGCCACACAGCTAGTGGCAACAAACTAGCCACACAGTAACAACTGGATAAGAAACAGCTGTTGAGACAGTAGGACCGTGTCACAACACAGGTTACTCTGGAGTATATAATCTACATTTCACTAACACGGTGTGGAAGCTAGCACACCTGGGAAATGTGGTCTCTAGCTCAGTGGTAGAACATTGGTCTCAACCATGAAAACTTGGATTCGATTCCCGGTTTATGAGACTTACTGATAAATCTCATTACTCTTTTCTGCCTCGGTCTACCTAAATACTAAATGGGTACATGTGTATTTGTCGATTGTTGTGGGTAGCATCCTGGGGATAGTAGTTTACCTGAGACAGGGTTGCGTTTAGAAATGATCTTAGATTAATAATTTTCAGCCTGTAAATAGAATAGTGTAAATAAAGGTATCTGTGAATCTGTCTCAAGTGTAAATTAGTCCGGAAGGTGAGAGCCCAGTAGCCGACCAACCCAAGAACTTGCGCTGGAGTTGCACAAACAAATGGCCCTGCGTTCGATACCCACGTCAAGCGAGACATACTTGGAGTATACCTGGAGGGTGTTTCGGGGGTTAACGCCCCCGCGGCCCCGTCTAAGACCAGGCCTCGCGGTAGATCAGGGCCTGATCGACCAGGCTGTTTCTGACGGCCGCATGCGAACCGACGTACGAACCACACCCCGGCTGGTCAGGTACTGATTTTAGATATCTGTAAAGCTCCCTCTTGAAGACAGCTAGGATTCTATTGGTAATCCTCCTTATGTACGCTGGGAGGCAGTTGAACAGTCTTGGGCCCCTGCCATCTATTGTGTTGTGTCTTAGTGTACTCGTGGCGCCCCTGCTCTTTATTGCCGGGATGTTGCATCGTCTGCCGAGTCTTTTGCTTTCGTAGGGAGTGATTTCCGTGTGCAGATTTGAGACTAGTTCTCTAGGATTTTCCAAGTGTTTATCATAATGTATCTTTCTCGCCTGCATTCCAAAGAGTACAGGTCAAGGGACTTCAACTGTTGCCAGTAATTTAGTTGCTTTAATGTATTTATATATGTCCAAGTCTCTCTACACCTTCGGTGTTCAGCTAGTAGTAACAATATAAGCCTGTGTGTTAGTCGACTGTTGTGGGTCACATCCTGGATGAAACACTGCGGTTTAATAATACTGTTTTAATAGTTTTCCTCATACAGTGACCTACCTAATGTTGACAAACAAAAAAGAAACGAGTGGCGCCACACATACACTTGTGGAGTGAAGGTGCTTTCAACACCTCAACAACAAACTGTCCAATAAGTTCTCTCCAGCATCAGGAACTCTCTTGAGGCACTTATCGCGGGAGTGGTTAGATAGGCATGTGGCCCAGAGATTCAACCACAGTTATCAGTCGCAACAGAACAGTCGCTTCCGGAAGGGTGAATATCAGCCCTTATCTATATTCTCGTTTCCCTTACACTCCTCTCCACTCTCCTTGCCCTTATCCTTACCCCTATATTCCTTTCCGTATAATCATATTCCCTATATACCTAGTCAATGCAAACCTTTCCCTTTACTCCTACCCTCCACCTTTCTATCCCTTACACCCCACTAAGGTACCTCACTCTCTGTCCTACTCATAAAGGTCTACTCTAAAAGTCGTTCATTTATTTTACTAATTAGTCTAAAGATTCTAATCATTTCTGTGTGGCCAAAGTCAATTTCTTTCCTTTAATATCGTATTTTATTCATTCCTTGGCAGGGGAGTATCTAGCCTTCTGCAATACTGGCACCAAGAAGGTGTGTTCTAG
>NC_069427.1:36319503-36347003 GCF_026875155.1 Cherax quadricarinatus | reverse complement strand
GCTATATGTGAACGACATGACTGAAGGAATAGACTCAAAAGTTTTCCTTTTTTGCAGATGATATGAAGTTGATGAGAAAATTCAATCGGACAAGGACCAGGCAGAACTACAAAGAGATTTGAACAGGCTGCAGGCTTGGTCCAGAAACTGGCTCCTGGAGTTCAACCCCAGCCCTTCCCCATGAAGATTGGGGAAGGGCAAAGTAGACTGCAGACGGAGTACGGTCAAGGAGGCTAGAGACTACAAACCTCACTCAAGGAGAAGGATTTTGGGGTGAGCATAACACCGATCACATCTCCTGAGGCAGACATCAACCAAATAACTGTTGCAGCATATGGGCACCTAGCAAACCTAAGAATAGCATTCCGACATATCAGAAAACTTAAGGCACACAGAACAGGAGGAGAAATTTTTTCCTGGGTAGAGGCATGGTTGACAAATAGGCAGCAGAGAGTTTGCATAAATGGGGAGAAATCAGAATGGGGGCACGTCACAAGCGGTGTTCCACAGGGGTCAGTGTTGGGCCCCTTGTTGTTCACAATCTACATAAACGACATAGATGAGGAAATAAATAGCGACATAAGCAAATTTGCTGATGACACCAAAAGAGGCCGTCAAATGCATTCTAATGAGGGCATTAGAGCACTCCAGGATGATTTGAATAGACTGATGCAGTGGTCGGAGAAGTGGCAGATGAAGTTTAATATAGACAAATGCAAAGTTCTAAATGTTGGACAGGAAAATAACCATGCCACATATAAACTAAATAATGTACATCTTAATATTACTGATTGCGAAAAGGATTTAGGAGTTCTGATTAGCAGTAATCTGAAACCAAGACAACAGTGCATAAGTGCTCGCAATAAAGCTAACAGAATTCTTGGCTTCATAGCAAGAAGTATAAATAATAGAAGTTCTCAGGTTGTTCTTCAACTCTATCTATCTTTGGTTAGGCCTCATTTAGATTATGCTTCACAGTTTTGGTCACCGTATTACAGAATGGATATAAATGCTCTGGAAAACGTACAAAGGAGGATGACAAAGTTGATCCCATGTATCAGAAATCTTCTTTATGAGGATAGACTGAGGGACCCTGAATCTGCACTCTCTAGAAAGGGGTAGAATTAGGGGGGATATGATTGAGGTGTATAAATGGAAAACAGGAATAAATAGAGGGGATGTAAATAGCGTGCTAAAAATATCTAACATAGACAGGACTCTCAGCAATGGCTTTAAATTGGAAAAATTCAGATTCAGAAAGGATATAGGAAAGCACTGGTTTGGTAATAGAGTTATGGATGAGTGGAACAAACTCCCGAGTACCGTCATAGAAGCTAAGACGTTGTGTAGTTTTAAAAATTGGTTAGATAAATACATGAGTGGGTGTGCGTGGGTGTGAGTTGGATCTAACTAGCTTGTGCTACTAGGTCGGATACCGTGCTCCTCCCTTAAGTGACGTGTCTGACCTCTCTAGGTCAGTGAGGTCAGACGGTCAGTGAGCTGAAGGTCACTAGGTCGGTGAGCTTAAGCCGGTGGGAGAATTGGACTTGCCTCGCATAGGCCAGTAGGCCTGTTGCAGTGTTTCTTCATTCTCATGTTCTTATCATACCACGGGCGGGATTTGAACCCACGGTCAGAGTCTCAAAACTCCAGACCGTCCAGTGGCTAACTCGACGGTCTGGAGTTTTGAGACTCTCTGACGGCGGGTTCAAATCCCGCCCGTGGTATGGTTTGTTTGCAATCGTGTCATTACGATTTCGTGAGTCATGTTATGTTAGGAATCGTTGAGGACCCTGTATACTGTGTACGTTAGGCCTATATTGAAGTATGCAGCACCAGTTTGGAATCCACACCTACCCAAGCACGTCAGGAAATTAGAGAAAGTGCAAAGGTTTGCAACTAGACTAGCCCCGGAGCTGAGCGGTATGTCCTACGAAATCGAACTGACGACACTGGAGGAGAGGAAAGACAGGGGGACATAATAACGACATATAAAATACCGAGAGGAGTCGACAAGGTGGACAGAGACAGGATGTTCCAGAGATGGGACACAGCAACAAGGGGTTACAGTTGGAAGTTGAAGACTCAGATGAATCACAGGGATGTTAGGAAGTATTTCTTCAGTCACAGAGTTGTCAGGAAGTGGAATTGTCTGGGAAGTGATGTAGGGGAGGTAGGATCCATACCTAGCTTTATGAAGAGGTATGATAAAGCTCATGGAGCAAGAAGAGTGACCTAGTGGTGAGCAGTGAAGAGGCGCGGCCAGGAGCTAAGACTCGATCCCTGCAACCTCAATTAGGTGAGCGCTCACAGTCACACACTCACTGTCACACACTCACAATCACACACTCACAATCACACACTCACTGCCACACACTCACAGTCACACACTCACAATCACACGCGTGGGTCCGTGGGGTGCAGACGTGGGTAACAAGGCTCCGAGAACCTTAGCGTTGTAAGATGTGCAATAACAGCTAGCAGCAATCAGTGGTAGTGGAACGTCAGTGAACAATACTACGACTGATAATTAAAGTTATTAGTTAAAGAAAGTGAGAGGAAAGCTGAAATCATAATATTTCAAAGTGCAAACCGTTGGGGGTCTTAGGCGCTGTTGCCACATTGGCAGCGGTAGGACTGAAGAAGTGACGTCACGACAAGTTGTGCGCCATTATACATATAAAGTGAAGTGTATATAATGTGAAGTGTATACTATCATCAGTGAAGAGTGAAATCGCGTAAGGAAGCGGAATGTATGAGAATATATGGTTATAAACATCACGGGTGAAGGATCTCCAAAATAGGGATTTAAGGCCTACGTACGACGACTCCGCCATCAGCAGCTGGCAACCTGTCACCGCACCATTGCAGTGCAAGTTTATTCGCCTATTTGTGGTTTGCATGTTGACGGCCCTGGCTGGCCTTGCATACTGTTTGATACTGGTCACTCACTCCTGCAAGCTATTACCAGAATTAGAATAGAAATAGCAAAGACATAGTGAATATAGTGTTGACGAGTGTGAGAAGGTAGAGTCCAGCGAGGTAGAGTAATATTAATTCCAGTAGTTATTAGCAGTAAGAATACTTAGGAAGCTAGGAAGTCCTCTCCCAATGTGAACATGGAGCAGAATAATAACCAGCAATAATTGATACTTAAATCCAGACACACACACACACAAAGCGAGTAACTTAATATAAGCTAGGTGGGACAAGCTTTTAAGGGCAACATTGTAAGACGGTGCAAGGGTCAAGTCCCAGGAGGGTTGTGTCAGGTCACAAGAAGTTGAGGCCAGTCATTACACCGCACAAGACACTCTCACACACACTCACACACACACACGCACACACGCACACAGGGGTAGGGCAGTGTTACTACCGGTAGTTATTAGCAGTAAGAATACTTAGGAAGCTAGGAAGTCCTCTCTCAATGTGAACAAGGAAAATGATAATAACCAGCAACAATTAATATGTAAATCCAGAAAAGGTAATAAGTGGAGAGTGTAGCATAATTGGGAAAGACAAATGAGACTAAATTTGTGCCTACACGATGGATCTTTCAACCACACCACCTACCCCCCCCTAACCATCCCTCCCTCACACACAAGCACACACACACAAGGGTAGACACTCTCACACACACACACACACACACACACACACACACACACACACACACACACACACACATACACACACACACACACACACACACACATACATAAACACATACACACACACACACACACAAACACAAAACACACAGACACACACACACATACACACACACATACACACACACACACACACATGCACACACACACACACACACACACACACACACACACACACACACACACACACACACATACACACACACACACCCTCCACCACTTGACACAAACATGTACCCCCCTCCCTAACCACCTCACCTTAGCCACCTACCCCTCCCCCAAACCACCTAACCCCCCCAAACCATCTAACCCCCCAACTACCTCCCTCCCTCCAATAACCATCCTCCCCCCCCCCTATAACCATCCATCCCCTCTCTCAAACACATACTCCCCCCTCCCTAACCACCTCTCCCCCTTCCCTAACCACCTAACCCTAGCCACCTACCCCTCCCCCAAACCATCTAACCCCCTCCTGCAACTATCTCTACCCCTCCAATAACCATTCTCCGCCTCCCCCACAACCATCCATCCCCTCTCCTCCTAACCATCTATTCCCCTCCCCCTAACCACCTGTCCCTCCTTCTGTGAAGCAACAGGGGAACCTAGAACCAGGATGAGGACAAGGGGCAGAAAGGACGAATTTGGGAGGGAGGAATGGGAGGTAGAGCTCAAAAAAAGGGAGGAAGACTGGGAAGGAGACTAGATGAGCTGGAAAGGAAGATGGAAGAGAGGTTAGCAGCAGAATGCAGAAGGTGGAAGCAACAGGCCACAGCAGCAGAAATCAAGATAGAGAGATTAGAAGAGGAGCTGAGACACCTGAAACAGCACAAGGACAAAGATATTACAGAAGTAGCATCGGCAATGGCTACATCAGACACAGACAACAGGTCTGAAGGAAGCATGGAAACTAAACTGTATGCAGAGGTCCTGTCAAACCCACATGGGGCCAAAACAAAGGCAGGGAGCACACTAAGACAGAATGAGAGGTTGGAAGACATTGAAGGAACTAGGACATGTGCAGGGACCTTACCAGATACCTGTGGGGGTTCAGGAACAGGTAAGTAGGAAGGACAAACCAAGAAGCATAGGGGCCATAACTAGGGAAGGGACTGAAGGAAGGAACACTCCATGGGAAGTAACTAAAACATATCAGAGGATGCAATGGGAGTCACAGTGGGAGGTGGAAAGGGAGAGATCCGTGTTTGTCTATGGGCTAGACGAAGCTAAAGGGGAAACTTATGATGAAAGAAAACAGGAGGAGAAAAAAGCGATTGAAGATATCATGAAGGTGATAGGCGAGGGGGACATGACCCAGGTGGCAAATTTTCGGAGAATTGGGTGGTTCACAAAGAAAAGGAATCGGCCTCTCAAAGTAATTTTCAAGGCAGAATCAACCCGAACCATGATCCTGCAGGAGAAAGCACGGCTGAGAGGCAAGCAGGAGTTTCGGAGTGTGTACCTCGATCGAGACAGAACACAGGACGAAAGGAAGACGATGAAAGAGAGAGTTCAAAAACGAAAGGAGAAATGGGAGGAAATGAAAAAGGAGAGCAGAATAACCCAGGATCAAATGGAAGGACAAGCACACCCCCAGAAACACCTGCAGAAGGACTCCAGCCATGACACCCCCAAGGCAACTGAACAATCCAAACCAACCATGACACACCGATCCCTCTGTTTCCACCCCCCGCACCACAGTTACAGTATTAGAACAGAAGTTGAAGGTTTGGTACACAAATGCAGATGGATTAACGAATAAACATGAGGAATGGCAAGAAAGAATTAATGAGAAGCCCCCAGACATCATAGCAGTTACAGAAACAAAACTCACAGAGACAATAACAGATGCAATCTTCCCACCAGGATACCAGATCATGAGGAAATATAGAAGGGGCAGGGGGGGAGGTGGGGTTGCTCTGCTCGTAAAAAACAGATGGAAATTCGAGAAAATGGAAGGCATAGATGAGACGGGATAAAGAGACTACATAGCAGGTACACTTCAGTCTGGGGAACACAAAGTGGTCATTGCAGTGATGCATAATCCACCACAGAACTGCAGGAGGCCAAGAGAGGAATATGAAGAGAGCAACAGAGCAATGGTGGACACACTTGCTGAGGTGGCAAGAAGAGCTCACTCCAGCAGAGCAAAGTTGCTGGTTATGGGGGATTTCAACCACAGGGAGATTGACTGGGAAAACCTGGAGCCACATGGGGGTCCCGAAACATGGAGAGCCAGGATGTTGGATGTGGTGCTGGAAAACCTCATGCACCAACATGTTAAGGACACTACCAGAGTGAGAGGGGAGGATGAACCAGCAAGATTGGACCTTGTGTTCACCCTGGTCAGCTCAGACATTGAGGACATCAGGTATGAGAGTCCCATAGGAGCTAGCGACCACGTGGTTCTGTGCTTTGAATACATAGCAGAGCTGCAAGTGGAGAGAATAACAGGAGTTGAATGGGAAAAGCCTGACTATAAAAGAGGGGACTACATAGGGTTGAAGAACTTCCTGCGGGAGGTCCAGTGGGACAGAGAACTGGCAGGAAAGCCAGTAAATGAAATGATGGAATATGTAACAACAAAATGCAAGGAGGCAGTGGAAAGGTTTATTCCCAAGGGCAACAGTAACAACGGGAAGACCAGAACGAGCCCCTGGTTTACCCGACGGTGTAAGGAGGCAAAAACGAAGTGCAATAGAGAATGGAAAAAGTACAGAAGGCAGAGAACACACGAAAATAGGGAGATCAGTCGCAGAGCCAGGAATGAGTATGCACAGGTAAGGAGGGAGGCCCAGCGACAGTATGAAAATGACATAGCATCGAGAATCAAGACTGACCCGAAACTGTTGTATAGCCACATCAGGAGGAAGACAACAGTCAACGACCAGATGATCAGATTAAGGACAGACTTGGACAGGCTGGACATGTGGTCCAGTAACTGGCTTCTCGAATTCAATCCAGCCAAATGCAAAGTCATGAAGATTGGGGAGGGACAATTAAGACCGCAGACAGAGTATAGGCTAGGTGGACAAAGACTACAGACCTCACTCAGGGAGAAAGACCTTGGGGTGACCATAACACCGAGCACATCACCGGAGGCACACATCAACCAAATAACTGCTGCAGCATACGGGCGCCTGGCAAACCTGAGAATAGCGTTCCGATACCTTAATAAGGAATCGTTCAAGACACTGTACACTGTGTATGTTAGGCCCATACTGGAGTATGCAGCACCAGTCTGGAACCCACACCTGGTCAAGCACGTCAAGAAGTTAGAGAAAGTACAAAGGTTTGCAACAAGGCTAGTCCCAGAGCTCAAGGGAATGTCGTACGAGGAAAGGTTAAGGAAAATCTGACTGACGACACTGGAGGACAGAAGGGTCAGGGGAGACATGATAACGACATACAAGATACTGCGGGGAATAGACAAGGTGGACAGAGATAGAATGTTCCAGAGAGGGGACACAGGGACAAGGGGTCACAACTAGAAGCTGAAGACTCAGACGAGTCACAGGGACGTTAGGAAGTATTTCTTCAGTCATAGAGTTGTCAGGAAGTGGAATAGCCTAGCAAGTGAAGTAGTGGAGGCAGGAACCATACATAGCTTTAAGAAGAGGTATGATACAGCTCAGGAAGCAGAGAGAGAGGACCTAGTAGCGATCAGTGAAGAGGCGGGGCCAGGAGCTGAGTCTCGATCCCTGCAACCACAATTAGGTGAGTACAATTAGGTGAGTACACACTCACAATCACACACTGTCACACACAATTACACACAGTCACAAACTCACTGTCACACACTCACAATCACACACTGTCACACACTCACATTCACTCGACCCCCGCAACCTCAACTAGGTGAGTACTGTCACACACAATCACACACAGTCGCACACAATCACACATGAGCCCCGTGAGGGCGGGGACTGTGGCTAGGCCTGGGGACACTTGGTCCCAAAGATGAGGGGGTACTTGTACCTCCTCCCATGGGAGACTTAAGTCTCGAGACACTCCCCAGATAGGGAGCCAGGGCCGGGTCACCACTACTTGGAAAAGACCCGGGCCGGGAGAATACCGACGAATAAAAAAAAAAAAAAAAAAAAAACAATCACACACAGTCACTCACTGTCACACACTCACAATCACACTCGCTGTCACACACAGTCACGTACTCACAGTCACGTGTTGGGCAGTTACCCTGTCAGAGGTAACACACTGGTTCCTCTTCCCAACCACCCCTCAGCTTCACCCTCACCCCCCGCCTCCACCCACCCCGTCTCCCCCCACCCCGCCTCCCTCCCCCACCTGCATGAGTACACACTATCTCTGATGTACACAGCTACTACTGCTGGAAGTATATAACACCATGAGTGTACAATCATCACTTATGGCAGTACACATCACCAAGAGTGTATAAGTACAGCTCCTAGCATCACATCACATGAGTGTACAAGTACATATGAGTGTACAAGTATACTCACATCCCCGTGAGTGCACAAGTATAGCTTCTAGCATCACATCACCGTGAGTGTACAAGTACAGCTTCTAGCATCACACACCACCGTGAGTGTACAAGTACAGCTTCTAGCATCACACATCACCGTGAGTGTACAAGTACAGCTTCTAGCATCACACATCACAGTGAGTGTACAAGTACAGCTTCTAGCATCACACACCACCGTGAGTGTACAAGTACAGCTTCTAGCATCACACATCACAGTGAGTGTACAAGTACAGCTTCTAGCATCACATCACCGTGAGTGTACAAGTACAGCTTCTAGCATCACACACCACCGTGAGTGTACAAGTACAGCTTCTAGCATCACACATCACCGTGAGTGTACAAGTACAGCTTCTAGCATCACACATCACAGTGAGTGTACAAGTACAGCTTCTAGCATCACACACCACCGTGAGTGTACAAGTACAGCTTCTAGCATCACACATCACAGTGAGTGTACAAGTACAGCTTCTAGCATCACACATCACAGTGAGTGTACAAGTACAGCTTCTAGCATCACACATCACAGTGAGTGTACAAGTACAGCTTCTAGCATCACACATCACAGTGAGTGTACAAGTACAGCTTCTAGCATCACACATCACCGTGAGTGTACAAGTACAGCTTCAAGCATCACACATCACAGTGAGTGTACAAGTACAGCTTCTAGCATCACACATCACAGTGAGTGTACAAGTACAGCTTCTAGCATCACACATCACAGTGAGTGTACAAGTACAGCTTCTAGCATCACACATCACAGTGAGTGTACAAGTACAGCTTCTAGCATCACACATCACAGTGAGTGTACAAGTACAGCTTCTAGCATCACACATCACAGTGAGTGAACAAGTACAGCTTCTAGCATCACACATCACAGTGAGTGTACATGTACAGCTTCTAGCATCACACATCACAGTGAGTGTACAAGTACAGCTTCTAGCATCACACATCACAATGAGTGTACAAGTACAGCTTCTAGCATCACACATCACAGTGAGTGTACAAGTACAGCTTCTAGCATCACACATCACAGTGAGTGTACAAGTACAGCTTCTAGCATCACACATCACAGTGAGTGTACAAGTACAGCTTCTAGCAATCACACATCACAGTGAGTGTACAAGTACAGCTTCTAGCATCACACATCACAGTGAGTGTACAAGTACAGCTTCTAGCATCACACATCACCGTGAGTGTACAAGTACAGCTTCTAGCATCACACATCACAGTGAGTGTACAAGTACAGCTTCTAGCATCACACATCACAGTGAGTGTACAAGTACAGCTTCTAGCATCACACATCACCGTGAGTGTACAAGTACAGCTTCTAGCATCACACATCACAGTGAGGTGTACAAGTACAGCTTCTAGCATCACACATCACAGTGAGTGTACAAGTACAGCTTCTAGCATCACACATCACAGTGAGTGTACAAGTACAGCTTCTAGCATCACACATCACAGTGAGTGTACAAGTACAGCTTCTAGCATCACACATCACAGTGAGTGTACAAGTACAGCTTCTAGCATCACACATCACAGTGAGTGTACAAGTACAGCTTCTAGCATCACACATCACAGTGAGTGTACAAGTACAGCTTCTAGCATCACACATCACAGTGAGTGTACAAGTACAGCTTCTAGCATCACACATCACAGTGAGTGTACAAGTACAGCTTCTAGCATCACACATCACAGTGAGTGTACAAGTACAGCTTCTAGCATCACACATCACAGTGAGTGTACAAGTACAGCTTCTAGCATCACACATCACAGTGAGTGTACAAGTACAGCTTCTAGCATCACACATCACAGTGAGTGTACAAGTACAGCTTCTAGCATCACACACCACCGTGAGTGTACAAGTACAGCTTCTAGCATCACACATCACAGTGAGTGTACAAGTACAGCTTCTAGCATCACACATCACAGTGAGTGTACAAGTACAGCTTCTAGCATCACACATCACAGTGAGTGTACAAGTACAGCTTCTAGCATCACACATCACAGTGAGTGTACAAGTACAGCTTCTAGCATCACACATCACAGTGAGTGAACAAGTACAGCTTCTAGCATCACACATCACAGTGAGTGTACAAGTACAGCTTCTAGCATCACACATCACAGTGAGTGTACAAGTACAGCTTCTAGCATCACACACCACCGTGAGTGTACAAGTACAGCTTCTAGCATCACACATCACAGTGAGTGTACAAGTACAGCTTCTAGCATCACACATCACAGTGAGTGTACAAGTACAGCTTCTAGCATCACACATCACAGTGAGTGCACAAGTACAGCTTCTAGCATCACACATCACAGTGAGTGTACAAGTACAGCTTCTAGCATCACACATCACAGTGAGTGAACAAGTACAGCTTCTAGCATCACACATCACAGTGAGTGTACATGTACAGCTTCTAGCATCACACATCACAGTGAGTGTACAAGTACAGCTTCTTGCATCACACATCACAGTGAGTGTACAAGTACAGCTTCTAGCATCACACATCACAGTGAGTGTACAAGTACAGCTTCTAGCATCACACATCACAGTGAGTGTACAAGTACAGCTTCTAGCATCACACATCACAGTGAGTGTACAAGTACAGCTTCTAGCATCACACATCACAGTGAGTGTACAAGTACAGCTTCTAGCATCACACATCACAGTGAGTGTACAAGTACAGCTTCTAGCATCACACATCACCGTGAGTGTACAAGTACAGCTTCTAGCATCACACATCACAGTGAGTGTACAAGTACAGCTTCTAGCATCACACATCACAGTGAGTGTACAAGTACAGCTTCTAGCATCACACATCACCGTGAGTGTACAAGTACAGCTTCTAGCATCACACATCACAGTGAGTGTACAAGTACAGCTTCTAGCATCACACATCACAGTGAGTGTACAAGTACAGCTTCTAGCATCACACATCACAGTGACTGTACAAGTACAGCTTCTAGCATCACACATCACAGTGAGTGTACAAGTACAGCTTCTAGCATCACACATCACAGTGAGTGTACAAGTACAGCTTCTAGCATCACACATCACAGTGAGTGTACAAGTACAGCTTATAGCATCACACATCACAGTGAGTGTACAAGTACAGCTTCTAAGCATCACACATCACAGTGAGTGTACAAGTACAGCTTCTAGCATCACACATCACAGTGAGTGTACAAGTACAGCTTCTAGCATCACACATCACAGTGAGTGTACAAGTACAGCTTCTAGCATCACACATCACAGTGAGTGTACAAGTACAGCTTCTAGCATCACACATCACAGTGAGTGTACAAGTACAGCTTCTAGCATCACACATCACCGTGAGTGTACAAGTACAGCTTCTAGCATCACACATCACCGTGAGTGTACAAGTACAGCTTCTAGCATCACACATCACCGTGAGTGTACAAGTACAGCTTCTAGCATCACACATCACAGTGAGTGTACAAGTACAGCTTCTAGCATCACACATCACAGTGAGTGTACAAATACAGCTTCTAGCATCACACATCACAGTGAGTGTACAAGTACAGCTTCTAGCATCACACATCACAGTGAGTGTACAAGTACAGCTTCTAGCATCACACATCACAGTGAGTGTACAAGTACAGCTTCTAGCATCACACATCACAGTGAGTGTACAAGTACAGCTTCTAGCATCACACATCACAGTGAGTGTACAAGTACAGCTTCTAGCATCACACATCACAGTGAGTGTACAAGTACAGCTTCTAGCATCACACATCACAGTGAGTGTACAAGTACAGCTTCTAGCATCACACATCACAGTGAGTGTACAAGTACAGCTTCTAGCATCACACATCACAGTGAGTGTACAAGTACAGCTTCTAGCATCACACATCACAGTGAGTGTACAAGTACAGCTTCTAGCATCACACATCACAGTGAGTGTACAAGTACAGCTTCTAGCATCACACATCACAGTGAGTGTACAAGTACAGCTTCTAGCATCACATCACCGTGAGTGTACAAGTACAGCTTCTAGCATCACATCACCGTGAGTGTACAAGTACAGCTTCTAGCATCACACACCACCGTGAGTGTACAAGTACAGCTTCTAACATCACACATCACAGTGAGTGTACAAGTACAGCTTCTAGCATCACACATCACAGTGAGTGTACAAGTACAGCTTCTAGCATCACATCACCGTGAGTGTACAAGTACAGCTTCTAACATCACCATGAGTGTACAACCATCACATTAACAAATATTTGCGTACTACAGTTACTTCGTGCAGATAACATAATGGAGCCTCTTGTCATTACATCTTTTCTACCAGTTTTAGTCTTTTCTGGCTCTACAACTCTTGCTCTTCTATTTTTTCTTCAAAACACAACAGAGCTGAGGTGAGCAACTAACCTTTGTGTTCTTTCATCTCTCTCTCTCTCTCTCTCTCTCTCTTCTCTCTCTCTCTCTCTCTCTCTCTCTCTCTCTCTCTCTCCTCTCTCTCTCTCTCTCTCCTCTCTCTCTCCCTCCCCCCCCCCCCCCTCCTCTCTCTCTCTCTCTCTCTCTCTCTCTCTCTCTCTCTCTCTCTCTCTCTCTCTCTCTCTCTCTCTCTCTCTCTCTCTCTCTCTCTCTCTCTCTCCCTCTCTCTCTCTCCCTCTCTCACTCTTTTGTTTTAATAAGATATAAAAATACACCTTCTCTGAACTTTTTAATTTTTAGGTTAAATAGTTTTTTAGAGACTTAAATAGTCTTCTTTTTAAGGTGTAAGAGTTATCAGGAGTCCTTCACCGAGGACTGAGGAAACCTTAACCCACTACGTCGCTTCCTTCCTCCTGAAGAGAGTCGCTCTTGGTCAGTTCAACTGGAATTACCCTTCTCTTTCCTAGAATAAAATTAGGTGGCATTCCCCAGGTGCTGTAAGATTCCTCCCAGTTTACCTCTTCCTCCATGATTATTATACTAATTCTTCAACACGCTTCACAAAAGTGGTTCCCAGAGTGGGGTACGTGTACCTCACTCTGTGGTACGTGTACCTCACTCTGTGGTACGTGCACCTCACTCTGTGGTACGTGTACCCCACTCTGTGGTACGTGTACCCCACTCTGTGGTACGTGTACCTCACTCTGTGGTACGTGTACCACACTCTGTGGTACGTGTACCCCACTCTGTGGTACGTGTACCTCACTCTGTGGTACGTGTACCACACTCTGTGGTACGTGTACCTCACTCTGTGGTACGTGTACCACACTCTGTGGTACGTGTACCCCACTCTGTGGTACGTGTACCTCACTCTGTGGTACGTTGTACCCCACTCTGTGGTACGTGTACCCCACTCTGTGGTACGTGTACCTCACTCTGTGGTACGTGTACCCCACTCTGTGGTACGTGTACCCCACTCTGTGGTACGTGTACCCCACTCTGTGGTACGTGTACCTCACTCTGTGGTACGTGTACCACACTCTGTGGTACGTGTACCCCACTCTGTGGTACGTGTACCTCACTCTGTGGTACGTGTACCACACTCTGTGGTACGTGTACCTCACTCTGTGGTACGTGTACCACACTCTGTGGTACGTGTACCTCACTCTGTGGTACGTGTACCACACTCTGTGGTACGTGTACCCCACTCTGTGGTACGTGTACCTCACTCTGTGGTACGTGTACCTCACTCTGTGGTACGTGTACCACACTCTGTGGTACGTGTACCTCACTCTGTGGTACGTGTACCACACTCTGTGGTACGTGTACCCCACTCTGTGGTACGTGTACCTCACTCTGTGGTACGTGTACCTCACTCTAGGTACCACTCTGTTACACCACACTGATGCTCTTCCTGCTCTCACTGACCTTCACCTTCCCGTGTATTACAGACACACGACCAAGACCTTCTACATGGTATTTTGGCTGGTCCTGGACCTTTTTGATATCCCGAAGAATATTCTAGTTCACTATCTTACATTGTGGATAAAATGTGGATAGTTCAAGTCACGGTGTTTTAAATTCTATTTTTCATGTAAAAAACTTACATTTTTAAGTTATTTAATTGTATTAATGGAATTATTTCACTGCTAAGTTATATAATCATAATAATGTAATAACAATGTTAAGTAATAATAATTTAAGTAATAATAAAGTAACTAATAATAATGTTAAATTTTATTTTTTTTATTTTAATTTGAACGACG
Organism: Cherax quadricarinatus; assembly: GCF_026875155.1. Classification (NCBI taxonomy): domain Eukaryota; kingdom Metazoa; phylum Arthropoda; class Malacostraca; order Decapoda; family Parastacidae; genus Cherax; species Cherax quadricarinatus. The sequence goes on along the minus strand of NC_069427.1, from coordinate 36,332,660 downwards.
TTAATTTTCACTGGTATCTCATAAATGAAAAAAAAAATCAAGGTCTATGAATGTTGACCACCAGACCTTGATATCATCTGATTAAATTTTGAGTTGATATCCTGTATCTGTGAAAGCCTATATAAAATATGTTAATATCTTTATAGTTATTAATAAGTGTTTCATTTCTGCTTTCATTATAAAGAAAGTTGAATATTTAATGACATATTACGTAGCCTTACAGTTGCTATAGAAATTTATAAGCAATATCCTTGGGTCGTATATAACGTTGTACGTAGTAACTCTGTAGCTCAGTGAAGACCGATGGTGGAAGTTGACTGTCAGCGACACAAATACTTCTTTTCCAGTGAAACCTTCGTTACCAGGTTTCTAGTGAAACCTTCGTTGCCAGGTTTCTAGTGAAACCTTCGTTACCAGGTTTCTAGTGAAACCTTCGTTACCAGGTTTCTAGTGAAACCTTCGTTACCAGGTTTCCAGTGAAACCTTCGTTACCAGGTTTCTAGTGAAACCTTCGTTACCAGGTTTCTAGTGAAACCTTCGTTACCAGGTTTCTAGTGAAACCTTCGTTACCAGGTTTCTAGTTAAACCTTCGTTACCAGGTTTCTAGTGAAACCTTCGTTACCAGGTTTCTAGTTAAACCTTCGTTACCAGGTTTCCAGTGAAACCTTCGTTACCAGGTTTCTAGTGAAACCTTCGTTACCAGGTTTCTAGTGAAACCTTCGTTACCAGGTTTCTAGTTAAACCTTCGTTACCAGGTTTCTAGTGAAACCTTCGTTACCAGGTTTCTAGTTAAACCTTCGTTACCAGGTTTCTAGTGAAACCTTCGTTACCAGGTTTCTAGTTAAACCTTCGTTACCAGGTTTCTAGTGAAACCTTCGTTGCCAGGTTTCTAGCGAAACCTTCGTTACCAGGTTTCTAGTGAAACCTTCGTTGCCAGGTTTCTAGTGAAACCTTCGTTACCAGGTTTCTAGTGAAACCTTCGTTACCAGGTTCCTAGTGAAACCTTCGTTACCAGGTTTCTAGTGAAACCTTCGTTACCAGGTTTCTAGTGAAACCTTCGTTACCAGGTTTCTAGTGAAACCTTCGTTACCAGGTTTCTAGTGAAACTTTCGTTACCAGGTTTCTAGTGAAACCTTCGTTACCAGGTTTCTAGTGAAACCTTCGTTACCAGGTTTCTAGTGAAACTTTTGTTACCTTAACTATTTTAATTGTCTGAGAAGAGTATGGCAGCGGGTGTGGAGGCAGGTGTACAGATGCTCCCCACCAACTCTCAGGAATTCTGGCTAAGCACCTCTTTAAACTCTTGGGCACAATCAGTCCAGCATATCTCAAACACTCAGGTGATCTTCTCAATCGCATTCGCAACATCAACATCAGGATCGAGTCACAGCTCCTGGCCCCGCTTCTTCACTGGTCGCTAATAGGTCACTCTTCCTGCTCCATAAGCATTATCATACCTCTTCTTAAAGCTATGTATGGAAATACTTCCTAACATCCCTGTGATTCATCTGTGTCTTCAACTTCCACTTGTGACCCCTTGTTGCAGTGTCCCATCTCTGGAACATCCTGTCTCTGTCCACCTTGTCAATTCCTCTCAGTATTTTACATGTCGTTATCATGTCTCCCTATCTCTCCTGTCCTCCAGTGTCGTCAGGTCGATTTTCCATAAACTCTCCTCGTAGGACATACCCCTTAGCTCAGGGAGTAGTCTTGTTGCAAATCTTTGCACTTTCTTTACTTTCCTTAGGTGCTTGGCTAGGTGTGAGTTCCAAATTGGTGCTGCATACTCCAGTATAGGTCTGACATACACGGTGTACAGGGTCCTGAACGATTCCTTATTGAGATGTCGGATGCTATTCTTAGGTATGCTAGGCGCCCGTATGCTGCAGCAGTTATTTGGTTGATGTGCGTCTCAGGAGATGTGCCCGGTGTTATACTCACCCAAAGATTATTTTCCATGAGTGAGGATTGTAGTCTCTGGCCCCCTAGACTGTACTCCATCTGTGGTCGTCTTTGCCCTTCCCCAGTCTTCATAACTTTGCACATGGTGGGGTTGAACTCCAGGAGCCAGTTTCTGGACAAGATCTCTTTGTAGTTCTGCCTGGTCCTAGTCCGATTGAATTCTTCTCATCAACTTAACATCATCTGCAAACAGGAACACTTCTGAGTCTATTCCTTCTGTAATGTTCACATATACTAGAAATAGCACAGGTCCTAGGAGTGACCCCCTTGGAACCCCGCTCGTCACAGGCTCCCACTCTGACACCTGGTCACGTACCATGACTCGCTGATGTCTTCTCGACAGGAATTCCCTGATCAACTGCAGTGCCTTCCCTGGTATACCTGCCTGATCCTCCAGCTTATGCACTAATCTCTTGTGTGGAACTGTGTCAAGAGCTTTATTACAGTCCAAGAAAACGTAATCTACCCACCCCCTCTCTGTCTTGTCTTACTGCTGTCACCCTGTCATAGAACTCCAGTAGGTTTGTGACACAGGATTTCTCGTCCCTGAAACCGTGCTGGTTGTTGTTAATAAACTCATTCCTTCCAAGGTGCTCCACCACTCTTCTCCTGATAATCTTTTCCATGATTTTGCATACTATATATATCAGTGACACTTTCTTTAGTTTAGAGCTCCATGACTGTCTCTTTTTTTGAAAACTGGTACCACATTTACTGTCTTCCATACCTCAGGTAGTCGCCCTGTTTCGATAAATGTGTTCAAGATTGTTGTTAGTGGCACACATAGCACCTCTGCTACCTCTCTCAGGACCCATAGAGAGATGTTATCCGACCCCATCGTCTTTGAAGTATGTAGCTCGCTTAGCAGCCTCTTCACTTCTTCCTCGGTCGTATGTATTGTGTCCATCACTTGATGGTGTACCCCACCTCTCCGTCTTACTGGAGTCCCTTCTGTCTCCTCTGTGAACACCTTGAATCTTATGTTGAGCTCCTTACATACTCTGCAGTCTGTTCTTATGATCTCCCCTCCTTCCTTCCTCAGCCTGATTACCTGGTCCTTCACTGTTTTCCTCCTGATGTGGCTGTACAGCCACATTTCTGGTTCTATGGCTGCTCTCCTTATTCTCCTGGGTCCTTTACCTTCTATACTTCTTGCATTCTCTAGCACACTTGGTTTTGGCCTCTCTACAGCTGTGAATGAACCATGGGCTCATCCTGGCCTCGTTATTTCTGTTACACTTGGTTACAAACCTCTCCTCAGCTTTCTTGCATATTGTTGTCACATATTCCATCATCTCATTTACTGACTTCCTTGCCAGTGTTCTGTCCCACTGAACCTCGTGCAGGAAATTTTTCAGGCCTGTGTAGTCCCTTCTCTTGTAGTTTGGCTTCATTCGTCCTGCCCATCCTGCTTCTCTCTCCACTTGTAACTCTACTATGTATCTGAAGCTCAGAACCACGTGCTCTCTTACCCCAAGGGGTCTTTCATATGTGATGTTCTCAATATCTTCACTGCTCAAGGTGGATACTAGGTCCAGTCTTGCTGGTTCATCCTCTTCTCTCTCTCTCTGGTAGTGTCCCTTATGTGTTGATACATGGGATTTTCTAGTACCATCTCCATCATCTTAGCCCTCCACATTTCTAAGCCCCCATGTGGCTCAAGGTTCTCCCAGTCAATTTCTTTGTGTTGAAGTCACCCACAGTCGGTAGCCTCGCCCTGCTCGCATGAGCCTTTCTGGCCACTTCAGCTAGTGTGTCAACCATCGCTCTGTTACTTTCATCATATTCTTGGCTTGGCCTGCTGCTGTTCTGTGGTGGGTTATACATCACTGCAATTACAACCTTGGGACCTCCAGATTGAAGTGTTCTTCTGTCTCCTCTCTCCAGCTCATCAAAATCTCATTGGTTTCTGATGAACAGTGCCACTCCTCCACCCCATCTGTTCCCTCTGTCCTTCCTCAAAATCTGATATCCAATTGGAAAGATGGTATTTTTTCATTTCTGTGAGCATGGTTTTGGTGAGAGCTATGATATCTGGTGATGCCTCTTTGATTCTTTTGTGCTACTCCCACTTATTCATTATTCCATTAGTGTTGGTGTACCATACCTTCAGTTTCCTCACCAACACTGTGGTCGGGGGGGTCTGTGGGGGGTTTGGGACCTGGCAGTGTGCTGTGGGATTCTACAACAGTGTGGGGTGAGGGCTGTAAGTGTGGATTGTGGTTTGTGTTGGGATAGCATGTTTGGCTGTGGGGTTCTGAGGGTAGTTCTGTGTGTGCTTGTGCTTGATGCTCTGCCTGGCTCTGGTTGTCCTCTGCTGAATCTGTCCTTGTCTCTCTTCCTAGCCCCTTTCGTTTCTGTGTCTTCTCCCTCAGCTGCTTTTGTTCTTCTGTTCTTGTTCTGCTGTGGTCTAGGAACACCCTCTTGTATGTTGGTGATTCCTTCGACTGTGGTTTCTCTTGCGGGATCCTGTTTTGCACAATTTCTGCCTTGAAAATCAGTTTGACTGGCCGATTTCTCCCTTTCAAGTACCTTTCCATTTTCTGAAAATTTACTATCTCAGTTATGTCCTTCTCACCTAATTCTTTGATGATGTTTTCAATCTCCTGTTCTTCTTTCTGCCATCTTTCATTATGTATCCTCCCTTCACTCTCCTGAAGCCCATGAATAAACACTGACTTCCTCCTCTCCTCCTCCTATTGCTTTTCCCTCTGTGTCTATGGGTCCCATTCGTACATAGCCATTGTCTCCCTTATTTTTTCCTGTAACTCTTGGTGGCATGGTTGTGCCTCTGCATGGGACCTGTTGCCTTCTTTACCTTCCCTCCCCACCTCACTTACTGCTATCCCTGCTCCTAAAAGCTCTCCCCTACATTCCTCAGCCTTGCTTGGTGGATTGATAGGGCCTTAGCATAAATCTTGTCTCCTTCCTCTCTGTTGGGTTCCTCATTTAATAGGGGTGTACCTGCTTCACATGCCATATCTCCTCTGGCCTCCATCTTCTCCATTTTCATAGAAAGCTCACCTAGTTTGCTTTCCTACTCTTGTTCCATCCTTTTACATTGCTCTTCCATCCATTCTTCCTTACCAGGACCATCTTCCTCTGATCCCCTGAGCCTTTGACTTTCCTCTGAGCCCCCATTATTTTTAATGAGTTAGGTTTTGTAGTGTGTGTGTGTGTGGACTGTTTGTGCGTGTGAGTGTGAGTATGTACTCCTCTATTTGTGCTCACCTAATTGTGGTTGCAGGGGTCGAGTCTTAGCTCCTGGCCCCGCCTCTTCACCGGTTGCTACTGGGTCCTCTCTCTCCCTGCTCCATGAGCTTTATCAAACCTCGTCTTAAAACTATGTATGGTTCCCGCCTCCACTACGTGTGTGTGTGTGTGTGTGTGTGTGTGTGTGTGTGCACGACAGTAGGAAGAGAGTGGTAGAGAAAGAGTGAGGTTTACCAGGGGTTTTACCTGGAGATTATTCCGGGGATCAACGCCCCCGCGGCCCGGTCCATGACCAGGCCTCCTGGTGGATCATGGCCTGATCAACCAGGCTATTACTGCTGGCCGCACGCAGTCCAACGTACGAGCCACAGCCCGGCTGATCCGCACTGACTTTAGGTATCTGAGGTGGAGAGAAAGAGAGGCAGAGGTGGAGAGAAATAGGGATAGGGGAAGAGAAAGAGAGAGGTGAAGAATAAGAGGGATAGAGGAAGAGAGAGAGAGGGGAAGGAAAATGGTGAGAGGTAGAAAGGGAGGTGGGTTTGAGTTTTATTGAGGGATATTGGGGGAAGACCTGGGAGAGGGATGGAGGGTGGGAGAGGAAGACAGTGAGAGAGGGAGAGAGAGAGAGGAGGGAGGAAGATGGGGAGAGGAATTTGGGAGTTTTAAGGGGAAGAGAGATGGGGAGAGGGAGGGAGCAGGACAGGGAGAGTGATGGGGAGGTGGAGAAAGAGTGAGAAGGGGGTAGAGGGAGAGAAATGGGGAAGGGAGAAAGAAGGGAAGAGAGAGTGGGAATTGGGGGGGGAGAGAGAGGAAGAGAGAGGGGAGAGAGGTAGAGAGAGAAAAAGTGGTAGAACAGGAATGGGTCGGGTACTTATAAGTCACAATAAGGTGTCAACTGGCCTGTGTGTGTATGTGTGTGCAAATGTGAACTTGTGTGAGCATTAGTTTTGGGTTTGAGTGCATGCGTGAACGTGTGTGTGCATTATGCATGTGTATGAGCGCTCGTGAATATTTGCATGGTCTGTGTATACATGTGGTCCTCTCTGATGCTGACCCAACCGCCTACATGCTAGTTCCTTCTTTGTTTATCCTTCTTCCTAGTATACCTACTTCCTAGATTCCTAGATATCTAGTGTGTGCGTGAGAGACTGAGAGTGTATCTGGAAAATAACCCTCCTCACTTGCTCCTCCTTAGCCATTCTACCTGTCAATGATACTAAATCTACTCTCTGCTTCTGTGTGTGTGTGTGTGTGTGTGTGTGTGTGTGTGTGTGTGTGTGTGTGTGTGTGTGTGTTAGTGTGTATCTGTGTGTGTACTCACCTAGTTGTACTCACATAGTTGAAGTTGCAGGGGTCGAGTCCAAGCTCCTGGCCTTACCTCTTCACTGGTCGCTACTAGGTCACTCTCCCTGAACCATGAGCTTTATCGTACCTCTGCTTAAAGCTATGTATGGATCCTGCCTCCACTACATCGCTTCCCAAACTATTCCACTTCCTGACTACTCTGTGGCTGAAGAAATACTTCCTAACATCCCTTTGATTCATCTGTGTCTTCAACTTCCAACTGTGTCCCCGTGTTGCTGTGTCCATCTCGGGAACATCCTGTCTTTGTCCCCCTTGTCATTCCTCTCAGTATTTTGTAAGTCTTTATCATGTCCCCCCTATCTCTCCTGTCCTCCAGTGCGTCGGGTTGATTTCCCTTACCTCTCCTCATAGGACATACCTCTTAACTCGGGGACTAGTCTTGTTGAAAAACCTTTTGCACTTTCTCTAGTTTCTTTACATGTTTGGCTAGGTGTGGGTTCCAAACTGGTGCCGCATCCCTCCAATAGGGCCTAACGTACACGTTTTACAGGCCCCTGAACGTTTCCCTTTATTAAGATGTCGGAATGCTGTTCTGAGTTTGCCAGCGCCCCATATGCTGCGGCAGTTATTGGTTGATGTGCGCTTCAGGAGATGTGCGGGTGCTATCCCTCCCCCAAAAATTTCTTTTTTCCTTGAGTGATGTTTGTAGTCTCTGGCCCCCTAGACTGTACTCTGTCTGCGTCTCTTTGCCCTTCCCCAAAACCTCATGACTTTGCACTTGGCGGATTGAACTCCCAGGAGCCAGTTGCTGGACCAGGTCTGCAACCTGTCCAAAATCCCTTTGTATTTCTGCCGGGTCTTCGATCGAATGAACTCTTCTCATCAACTTCACGTCATCTGCAAACAGGAACACCTCGGATTTTATTCCTTCCGTCATGCGTTCCAAATACCAGAAACAGCACTGTCCCGGGACGACCCCCTGTGGACCCCGCTGGTCACAGGGGCCCCACTCTGACACCTCGCCACGTACCATTACTCGCTGCTATCTTCCGACAAGTATTCCCTGATCCTTTGCAGTGCCTTCCCTTTTTATCCCTGCTTGGTCCTCCAGTTTTTGCACTAATCTCTTGTGTGGTACTGTGTCAAACGCCTTCTTGCAGTCCAAGAAAATGCAATCCACCCACCCCTCTCTCTCTTGTCTTACTGCTGTCACCATGTCATAGAACTCCAGTAGGTTTGTGACACAGGATTTCCCGTCTCTGAAACCATGTTGGCTGCTGGTGATGAGATCATTCCTTTCTAGATGTTCCACCATTTTTCTCCTGACAATCTTTTCCATGATTTTGCATGCTATACATGTCAGTGACACTGGTCTGTGTAGTTTAGTGCTTCAGGTCTGTCTCCTTTTTTAAAGATTGGGACCACATTTGCTGTCTTCCATGCCTCAGGCAATCTCCCTGTTTCAATAGATGTATTGAATATTGTTGTTAGGGGTACACATAGCGCCTCTGCTCCCTCTCTCAGGACCCATGGAGAGATGTTATCTGGCCCCATTGCCTTTGAGGTATCTAGCTCACTCAGAAGCCTCTTCACTTCTTCGTCGGTTGTGTGTACTGTGTCCTGCACATGGTGGTGTACCCCACCTCTCCGTCTTTCTGGAGCCCCTTCTGTCTCCTCTGTGAACACTTCTTTGAATCTCTTGTTGAGTTCCTCACATACTTCACGGTCATTTCTTGTTGTCTCTCCTCCTTCCTTCCTTAGCCTGATTACCTGGTCCTTGACGGTGTTTTCTTCCTGATGTGGCTGTATAACAGCTTCGGGTCAGATTTGGCTTTTGCTGCTATGTCGTTTTCATATTGACGTTGGGCCTCCCTTCTTATTTGTGCATATTCGTTTCTGGCTCTACAACTGCTCTCTTTATTCTCCTGGGTCCTTTGCCTTCTATATTTCTTCCATTCCCTAGCACACTTGGTTTTTGCCTCCTTACATCTTTGGGTGAACCATGGGCTCGTCCTGGCTTTTCCATTATTCCTGTTACCCTTGGGTACAAACCTCTCCTCAGCCTCCTTGCACATTGTTGCTACATATTCCATCATCTCATTAACTGGCTTCCCCTGCCAGTTCTCTGTCCCACTGAACCTCATTCAGGAAGTTCCTCATTCCTGTGTAGTCCCCTTTCCTGTAGTTTGGTTTCATTTGTCCTGGCCTTCCTGCTTCCCCCTCCACTTGTAGCTCTACTGTGTATTCGAAGCTCAAAACCACATGATCGCTGGCCCCAAGGGGTCTTTCATATGTGATGTCTTCAATATCTGCACTACTCAAGGTGAATACTAAGTCCAGTCTTGCTGGTTCATCCTCTCCTCTCTCTCTTGTAGTGTCCCTTACGTGTTGGTACATGAAGTTTTCCAGTACAACCTCCATCATCTTAGCCCTCCATGTATCTTGGCCCCCATGTGGCTCCAAGTTATCTCATTCGATCTCCTTGTGGTTAAAGTCGCCCATGATCAGGAGCTTTGCCCTGCATGCATGAGCTCTTCTCGCCACTGCAGCCAGTGTGTCAACCATCGCTCTATTGCTCTCGTCATACTCTTGCCTTGGCCTCCTGCTGTTCTGTGGTGGGTTATACATCACTGCAATTATCACCTTGGGACCACCAGAGTGAAGCGTTCCCCGCTATGTAATCACTTTCTTCTTCTGCTGTCCCTCTCTCCACTCATCAAAATTCCATCGGTGTTTGATCAGCAATGCCACTCCTCCACCCCCCCTGTTCCTTCTGTCTTTTCTCAGGATCTGGTATCCCGCTGGAAAGATGGCATCTGTTATCATACCTGTAAGCTTGGTTTCTGTGATCACTATGATGTCTGGTGATGCCTCTTTGACTCTTTTGTGCCACTCCTCCCACTTGTTTGTTATTCCATCAGCATTTGTGTACCATACCTTCAGTTTCCTTTCCAACACTGTGGTTTGGGGGCCTGTGGGGGTGGGAGACCTGGTAGCATACTGTGGGATTCTATGGGTGGGGGTTGGGTGGAAGCTGTGGGCATGGATTGTATTGTGTGTTGAAATGGTGTGATAGGTTGTGGGGTTCTGAGGATAGTTGTGTGTGTGCTTGCCCTTGCTGCTCTGTTCTGCTCTGACTGACCTCTGCTGGTTCCATCCTTGTCTCCTTTCCTAGCTCCTTTCGCTTTTTTGTTCTCTCCCTCAGCTGCTGTCTCTCTGTTTGTGTTCTGTCTCTGTCTAGGAACACCTTCTTGTACTCTTCCAAGCTTTTCAACCGTGGTTTCTCTTGGAGGATCCTGTTCCGCACTGTTTCTGTCCTGAGAATCAGCTTGATCGGTCGGTTTCTCCCTTTCAAGTACCCCCCTATTCTCTGAAAATTTACAATCTCATCCATGTCTTCTCCCCCTATTTCCGTGATGATTTTCTCAATCTCCTTTCTTTCTTCCTGCCGTCTTTCAGTGTGTGTCCTTTCCCCTCTCTCCTGAAGCCCATGGATAATCACTGATTTTGCCCTTTCCTTCTCCCATTACCTTTCCCTCTGTGACTCTGGTTCCTGTCTGTATGTGGTCATTTTCTCCCTTGATTTTTCCAGTGGCTCTTGGTAGCATGGTTGTGCCTCAGCATTCGACCTATCTCCCTCTCCATCTGCACCCATCTGCTCTTCCCTTCCACTCCCTGGCCCTTCTTTGCAGGCTGATATGACCTTAGCATAATTCATATCTCCTTCCTTCCTGTTCAGCCTCTCATCTTCGTATGGTGTGTCTTCTCTGGTCACTGCCCCTGAGACTTGCTTCAGCCTGTTTACCTCAAATTCTAGGATCTTTACCCTGGCTACTGCAGTTTCGACTTGTGCCTCCCAATTCTTCATCTCCTTCTCCAACCTCTTTTCCCATTTCACAGAGAGCTCTTTCTCCATTATTTCAGAAAGCTCTCCTAATTTTCTCTCCCATTCTTGCTCTATCCTTTTCCACTGTTCCTCCATCCATTCCTCCCTACCAGTACCATTGTCATCTGATCCCTGATTCCTGTGAGTCCCAACCATTTTTTTTTTTTAGTGAAAGAGAGAGAGAAAGAGAAAAAGAAAAAGGGGAGAGAGTGAGAGATAGGGAGAGAGAGAAGGGGAGCCTAGAAGGAGGGGAAAAGAAGGGAAAAAGGGGGAGAAAGTGAGAGAGAGGGAAAAGGTAAGAGAGAGGGGGGAGTGACAAGGGAAGAGAGAGAGAGATAAAAGAAGAGGAAGAGAGAGAGTAAGAGAGGAAGAGAGAGAGGGAGAGGGAGAGAGAGAGGAAGAGGAGAAAGAGTTAGAGGAAGAGAGAGAGGATGAGAGAAAGGGGGAGAGAGAAAGAGAGAGAGAGAGAGAGAGAGAGAGAGAGAGAGAGAGAGAGAAGAGAGAGAGAGAGAGAGAGAGAGAGGAAGAGAGAGGAGAGGGAGAGAGATGGGGGAAGAAAGGAAGGGTTATAGGGTCACTTCACAGGAAGGTGTAAAATCCTGTATATGTGTGTGTGTGTGTGTGTCTGTGTGTGTGTGTGGTGTGTGTGTGTGTGTGTGTGTGTGCATGTGTGTGTGTGTGTGTGTGTGTGTGTGTGTATGTGTGTGTGTGTGTGCTACAGCTATTCAAGTGCCTAACAGCAGAGCTGTCCTCACCTAGTGTGTGTGCGTATGTTTATGTAAACAGTCCTTATTTCCCACGTATGTACTACATATGTATTGTATATGTACCCGATCTCTTGGTTCCCACTGTACTGTCTTATGCGTTTAAAATTACGTTCAAAAATAAATACACTAGGGTTCGCCTACATGCCGCTACCTCTAAATTCTATTAAATGCCAGTAAATGCTGCTTATTCTAATTCTGATAGCTCGAGGAGAGTGACCCCCAATTCCAGCTAGAGACAGGTACTATTGACCCCATGCAACTCAAACTAGGTGAATATTACTTGCGGCTGGCAGTGGAGTAACGTTGCAGGTCTGTCCTGTCCCAGAAGTTGTAGAAGTTTGATGCTTCTCGGTAATTTTCCACTAACTTCATGTATGCACTATAATCTCTAGCTCTTCTAATTTTTTCACTCACTCACTGTATTTACTGACACATCTATACATATCTCTTATCTCCCTGGTCTTGAGTCGCACTTATTCTTCAAAATACCCCACTGCGTTATTATGGCAACACTATTTAGGCCTGACACAACCGTTCACCCTTCCAACGGCCCCCACTAAACAGTCACTATTTCCTTTGTTTTCTTTTCTGTGATCACTTATATTTCCTTTTTTCGGGGCTTAAGTGATTATATGCACTCTTATGCGTGCACACGCCTATATCCCACACTCTATTCCTTATGGCACAGTCAGAAATTACCACCAAAACACGAGATCAAACCGCGTGACTCCTCCTCGAGTGTGTGTGTGTACTCACCTATTTGTACTCACCTATTTGTGGTTGCAGGGGTCGAGTCACAGCTCCTGGCCCCGCCTCTTCGCTGATTGCTACTAGGTCCTCTCTCTCCCTGCCCCATGAGCTCTATCATACCTCGCCTTAAAACTATGTATGGTTCCTGCCTCCACCACATCACTTTCTAGGCTATTCCATGGCCTGACTACTCTATGACTGAAGAAATACTTCCTAACATCCCTTTGATTCATCTGAGTCTTCAACTTCCAATTGTGACCTCTTGTGTCTGTGTCCCATCTCTGGAACATCCCGTCTTTGTCCACCTCGTCTATTCCGCACAGTATTTTATATGTCGTTATCATGTCTCCCCTGACCCTCCTGGCCTCCAGTGTCGTCAGGCCGATTTCCCTCAACCTTTCTTCATAGGACAATCCCCGTAGCTCTGGGACTAGTCTTGTTGCAAACCTTTGCACTTTCTCTAATTTCTTGACGTGCTTGACTAGGTGTGGATTCCAAACTGGTGCTGCATACTCCAGTATGGGCCTGACGTAGATGGTGTACAGAGTCTTAAACGAATCCTTACTGAGGTATCGGAACGCTATCCGTAGGTTTCCCAGGCGCCCGTATGCTGCAGCAGTTATCTGATTGATGTGCGCCCCAGGAGATATGCTCGGTGTTATACTCACCCCCAGATCTTTTTCCTTGAGTGAGGTTTGCAGTCTTTGGCCATCTAAACTATATTGTGTCTGCGGTCTTCTTTGCCCTTCCCCAATCTTCATGACTTTGCATTTGGCAGGGTTAAATTCAAGGAGCCAGTTGCTGGACCAGGCTTGTAGCCTGTCCAGATCTCTTTGTAGTCCTGCCTGATTCCTCGTCCGATTCGATTCTTCTCATTAACTTCACATCGTCTGCAAACAAGGACACTTCTGAGTCTATCCCTTCCGTTATGTCGTTCACGTATACGAAGAACAGCACAGGTCCTAGGACGGACCCCTGTGGAACCCCGCTTGTCACAGGCGCCCACTCTGACACCTCGTCGCGTACCATGACTCGTTGTTGCCTCCCTGTCAGATATTCTCTGATCCAGTGCAGTGCCTTTCCTGTTATGTGTGCCTGGTCCTCTAGCTTTTGCAGTAACCTCTTGTGAGGAACTGTGTTGAAAGCCTTCTTGCAGTCCAAAAATACGCAGTCGATCCACCCCTCTCTCTCTTGTCTTACTTCTGTCACCTTGTCATAAAACTCTAGTAGGTTTGTGACACAGGATTTTCCTTCCCTGAAACCGTGCTGGTTGT
>NC_069427.1:36312003-36314503 GCF_026875155.1 Cherax quadricarinatus | reverse complement strand
ATATATATATATATATTATATATATATATATATATATATATATTATATATATTCTCCACACGCCCATCGAGTGTTTTCACTTTCTGCTGGTAACTTCACTGCTTTCCTTATTTATGACACAGCCAGACTATGGCAGTATAACTTCCTGGAGGTCTACTGATATGCCAGTGCTCACAGATACTTTTATTTTGTTTTTAATTTCTTCCTATTATTTGTTACATGGTATCTCAGTTCACTCACTAACCAACTTGACTCACACTTGACTTTCTGACTTTGGGTTTGCTTGTCCTTGTAAATTGACGATTGGTAGCTCTGTGGCAGCAGGTGCCTGCTAGGCCTCTAACACGCTTTGGCACTTGCAAATTTCCTGAAATTTCAGTCTTCCTCTCGCCTATTACACTTTTAAGACTTCGTTGTTACTTTCTGGGTTGTTCGCTGACCCGGTCACTTTTTTTTTTTTATTCGCCGGTATTCTCCCGGCCCGGGTCTTTTCCAAGTAGTGGTGACCCGGCCTAGGCTCCCTATCTGGGGAGTGTCTCGAGACTTAAGTCTCCCATGGGAGGAGGTACAAGTACCCCCTCATCTTTGGGACCAACTGTCACTATCTATGGCTTCTGCCAAGAGCTAAAACACGCCCGAGAAACACTAAAATTCTGGGAACCTTATTGCCCCTACACTCTGACCGCCATGTGTGTGTGTGTGTGTGTGTGTGTGTGTGTGTGTGTGTGTGTGTGTGTGTGTACTCACCTAGTTGTACTCACCTAGTTGAGGTTGCAGGGGTCGAGTCCAAGCTCCTGGCCCCGCCTCTTCACTGGTCGCTACTAGGTCACTCTCCCTGAACCATGAGCTTTAGAGTACCTCTGCTTAAAGCTATGTATGGATCCTCCACCACATCGCTTCCTAAACTATTCCACTTCCTGACTACTCTGTGGCTGAAGAAATACTTCCTAAAATCCCTGTGATTCATCTGTGTCTTCAGCTTCCAACTGTGTCCCCGTGTTGCTGTGTCCAGTCTCTGGAACATCATGTCTTTGTCCATCTTGTCAATTCCTCTCAGTATTTTGTAAGTCGTTATCATGTTTCCCCTATCTCTCCTGTCCTCCAGTGTCGTCAGGCTGATTTCCCTTAACCTCTCCTCGTAGGACATACCTCTTAGCTCTGGAACTAGTCTTGTTGCAAACCTTTGCACCTTTGTGTGTGTGTGTGTGTGTGTGTGTGTGTGTGTGTGTGTGTGTGTGTGTGTGTGTGTGTGGCAGTGTAGATGCTGATGTGAAGACACGTGTAAAGACAGGTATAGGTGTGGAAGCAGGAGCGGAGACAGATGTGTGGAGCCCACATGTCATAACACATGCATCGTCTGGCACAACACACCAGCCTGGCACCACACACCAGCCTGGCACCACACACCAGCCTGGCACCACACACCAGCTTGGCACCACACACCAGCTAGGCACCAAACACCAATCTGGCACCACCCACCAGTCTAGCACCCCCCACCAGCCTGGAACAACCCACTAGCCTGGCACCATCCACCAGCCTGGTACCACACACCAGTCTGGCACCACACACCAACCTGGCACCACACACCAGCCTGGCACCACCCACAAGCCTAGCACCATCCACCAGCCGGGCACCACCCATCCACTAGCCTGGCACCACCTACCAGCCTGGTACCACACACCAGCCTGGCACCACCCACCAGCCTGGTACCACACACCAGCCTGGCACCACCCACCAGCCTAGCACTACACACCAGCATGGCATCACCCACCCACCAGCCTGGAACCACCCACCAGCCTGGCACCACACACCAGCCTAGCACCACCCACCAGCCTGGCACAGTGCCTCTGAGCTTAATCAAGGCGTTTCTCTCCCCTCCCCTTACCTGGCAATCTGCCTCTCCTACTGCTATTCATCTCTCTCTCTCTCTCTCTCTCTCTCTCACTCTCTCTCTCTCTCTCTCTCTCTCTCTCTCCCCACTCCTCTCTCCCTCTCTCTCTCTCTCTCCCCTCTCTCTCTCTCTCTTCTCTCTCTCTCTCTCTCTCTCCTTTCTCTCACTCTCTCTCTCTCCTCTCTCTCTCTCTCTCTCTCTCTCTCTCTCTCTCTCCCCTCTCTCTCTCTCTCTCTCTCTCTCTCTCTCTCTCTCTGTCTATCTCTCTCTCTGTGTCTGTCTTCTGTCTGTCTCTCTCTCTGTCTGTCTGTCTGTCTGTCTATCTCTCTCTCTCCCCTCTCTCTCTCTCTCTCTCTCTCTCTATATATATATATATATATATATATATATATATATATATATATATATATATATAAATATATATATATATATATATATATATATTCAAAAAACTCTATGTTTCTGTTATTCTCTAGCCCATCTCTGGGCAACTGGCATTGCGTCTGGCTCAACAGGGTGCCACACCCAGTGCCACACCTGTCATTCTTACACACCCAGCAGCACAATGAATGAAGCACTCAAGACCAGAGGGTGTACTAGTACGTTAGT
>NC_069427.1:36269503-36307003 GCF_026875155.1 Cherax quadricarinatus | reverse complement strand
ATTGGGCCCTTTGTTGTTCACAATTTGCATAAATGACATAGATGAGGGAATAACTAGCGACAAAAGCAAATTTTCTGATGACACCAAACTAGGCCGTTCAATTCACTCTAATGAGGACAATAGAGCACTTCAGGATGATTTGAATAGACTGATGCAATGATCGGAGAAATGGTAGATGCGGTTTAATATACACAAATGTAGAGTTCTAAATGTTGGACAGGAAAATAACCATGCCACATATAAACTAAATAATGTAGATCTTAATATTACTGATTGCGAAAAGGATTTAGGAGTTCTGGTTAGCAGTAATCTAAAACCAAGACAAAAGTGCATTAGTGTTCACAATAAAGCTAACAGAATCCTTGACTTCATATCTAGAAGTATAAATAATAGAAGTCCTCAGGTTGTTCTTTATCTCTGTATATCCTTCGTTAGGCCTCATTTAGACTATGTTGCACAGTTCTGGTCACCGTATTACAGAATGGATGTAAATGTACTCGAAAACGTACAGAGGAGGATGACAATGATGATCCAATGTATCAGGAATCTTCCCTATGAGGATAGACTGAGGGCCCTGAATTTGCACTCCCTCGAAAGGCGTAGAATTAGGAGGGGTACGATCGAGGTGTATAAATGGAAAACAGGAATAAATAAAAGGGATTTAAATAGCATGCTGAAAATTTCCAGCCAGGACAGGACTCGCAGCAATTGTTTCAAGTTGGAAAAATTCAGGTTCAGCAAGGATATAGGAAAGCACTGGTTTGGTAATAGAGTTGCAGATGAGTGGAACAAACTCCCGACTACAATTATTGAGGCTAAAACGTTGTGAAGTTTTAAAAAAAGGTTAGATAAATACATGAGTGGGTATGGGTGGGTGTGAGTTGGACCTGACTAGCTTGTGCTACCAGGTCTGATGCAGTGAGCCTTCCTGAAGTGGAAGTGACCTGATTAGGTGGGTCATTGGGCTAATCCGGGGGAGAGGACATAAACCTGCTTCGCATGGGTCAGTAGGCTTGTTGCAGTGTTCCTTCTTTCTTATGTTCTAATCGGCGTAGACAAAAGAACCCACACGGATGAAACAGGTTCCTACCCCGGGGGTGCGGACCCTGGGGGGCCTAAAGGGTGGGGGAAAGGGAGAAAAAAAAGTAGTACGGAGTCCCAAAAGGGAGTACTGAAGGTCCTAAAAGGGGTTTTGGGAGTCCCAAAGGTAGTACTGGAGTCCCAAAAAGTTACTGAAGGGGCCAAAAGGTTACGGGAGTCCCACTCCCAGTACTACCAAGGTAGTACCGGGATTCCCCCAAAGGTGTACGGGAGTCCCCAAAGGGATATGGAGTCCAAAAGGTAGTACTGAGAGTCCAAAAGGTATACTGGGATCCCCAAAAATAGATGGGGTCCCAAAGGGAGTACGAAGGGCCAAAAAGGGATATGGGATCCCAAAGGAGTATGGGGGTCCAAAGGTATACGGAAGGTCCAAAGGGATGGGATCCACTCCCTACTACACAAAGGGAGTACGGGACCACAAAAGGTAATGGATCCACAAAGGAGTACGGGAGCCACAAAGGGAGTATTTAAGTCCACAAAAGGGTACTGGGAATCCCCAAAGGAAGCACTGGGCCAAAAGGTTATGGGGGTCCACAAAGGTTTTACTGGGATTTCCCAAAAAGGTTTTCCTGTTGTCCCCAAGGAGTACTGAGAGCCACAAAGGGAGTACTGAGAGCCACAAAAGGGAGTACTGGGAGTCCACAAAGAGTACGGGAGCCCCCAAAGGATACTGGGGGGTTTTAAAAGGTATCTGGGAGTCCCCAAAGTATTTCGGGGGCCACAAAGGTAGTTTTTGGGGTCCAAAGGGAATACGGGGGGGCCACAAAGGGAGTACTGGAGCCACAAAGGTAGCACTGGGGGCCCAAAGTTTGATGGGAAGTCCCCCAAAGAGACTGGACCCCCAAAGGAGTACGGGAGCCACGAAGGGGAGTACGGGGGTCCCCCAAAAGGGATAAAGAGAGTCCACAAAGGAGTACTGGGGGTCCACAAAGATAGTAGGGGGGTCCACAAAGGTAACTGAGAGTCCACAAGGGAGTACTGGGGGTCCAAAAGGTAGTACTGGGAGTCCCAAAAGGTAGTCTGAAGGTCAAAAAGGTATACGGGGTCCAAAAGGAATACTGGGAGTCCACAAAGGTAGTACTGAATCCATAAAGTATACGGGGGTCCACTCCCCGACAACAATGGTAAACTGGGAGCCAAAGGAGTACGGGAGTCCCCAAAGGTTGTACGGGGATTCACAAAGGTAGTACTGGAGCCACAAAGGTAGTACTGGGGTCCCCAAAAGGGATACTGAGAGTCCACAAAGGTATACTGGGAGTCCCAAAGGTGTCTGGGGTCCACAAAGGGAGTCCCCGTTTTCCCCAAAGAAGTAGAGAGTCCCAAAGGTAGTATGAAGTCCCCAAAAGGGATACGGGACCCCAAAGGCTACTGGAGGTCCACAAAGGTATACGGGGGGCCCCCAAAGGAGTACTGGAGTCCACAAAAGGTAGTACTGGGAGTCCCCAAAAGGGAGTACTGGGAGTCCCAAAGGGAGTACGGGGGCCCCAAAAATAGTACTGGGGGCCCACAAAAGGATATGGGGAATCCACAAAGGGAAGACTGGGGGTCCCAAAAGGGTTTTTGGGGGAAACCCCAAAAGGGATACTGAGAGTCCACAAAGGGATACTGGGTCCCAAAGGTATACTGGGAGTCCACAAAGGGGAGTACTGGGAGTCCACAAAGGTAGTGTGGGAGTCCACAAAGGCAGTACTGGGGTCCACAAAGGAAATGGGGCCCCCAAAAGGGGAGACTGGGAATCCCAAAGGGAGTCTGGGAGTCCACAAGGAGTACTGGGGGTCCAAAGGGAGTATGGGAGTCCACAAAGGGATCTGGAGGGTTTTACAAAGGGGATCTGGGGGTCCACAAAATTATACTGGGGCCCCCAAAGGTAGAAGGGAATCCCCCAAAAAAGTACTGGGATCCCCAAAGGAGATGAAGTCCACAAAAGGTAGTACGGGAAAACCACAAAAGGTAGCATGAGAGTCCAAAAGGTGTACTGGGAGTCCACAAAGGTAGTACGGGGGTCACAAAAATATCCCCGTTTGCCACAAAGGAGACTGAGATCCACAAAGGGAGTACGAGTCCCCAAAGGTAGTATGGATCCACAAAGGAAGAGGGGGTCCACAAAGGATACTGGGGGTCCACAAAGGCAGTACGGGGGTCCCCAAAAGTACTGGGGGGCCCCAAAAGGGAGTACTGGGGAACCCCCAAAATAAAATACTGGGATTTCCCCAAAGGTGTAGGGGGTCCCCAAAGGGAGTACGGGAGTCCCAAAGGGATACGGAGCCCCAAAGGGAGTACGGGAGTCCACAAAGGTAGTACTGGGAGTCCACAAAAGGGAGTACTGGGGGTCCACAAGTAGTACTGGGGCCCACAAAGTAGTACGGGGGTCCACAAAGGGAGTACTGGGAGTCCACAAAAGGAGTACTGGGAGTCCACAAAGGGTACTGGGGAGTCCACAAAGGTAGTACTGGGAGTCCCAAAAGGGATCGGGGGGCCACAAAGGAGTACTGGGGCCCACAAAGGTATATGGGGAATCCACAAAGGTATACTGGGGGTCCACAAAGGTAGTACGGGAATCCACAAAGGTAGTACTGAAGTCCACAAAGGGAGTCGGGTCCACAAAGGGAGTACTGGGAGTCCCAAAGGTATTCTGGAGTCCCCAAAGGAGTGCGGGAGTCCACAAAGGGGGTACTGGGGGTCCACAAAGGAGTACTGGGGCCCCAAAGGTAGTACTGGGGAAACCACAAAGGAGTACTGGGGGTCCCCAAAAAGGGAGAATGGGGCCCAGAGGAGTACGGGGGGTCCACAAAGGTGTACTGGGGGTTCACAAAGGGAGTACTGGGGCCACAAAGGGTTTTACGGGGGCCCACAAAGGGGTATGGGAATCCACAAGATAGTACGGATCCACAAGGTATCTGAAGTCCCCAAAGGTATATGGGAAACCACAAAGGGAGACGAGATCCCCCCAAAGGTAGTACGGGGGTCCACAAAGGTAGTATGGGAGTCCCAAAAGGGAGTCCTGTTAGTCCACAAAGGGGATATGAGAGTCCCCAAAGGTATACGAAGGGCCACAAAGTAGAAAGGGAGCCACAAAGTAGTACTGGAGGGGCCACAAAGGTAGTGCTGGGGGCCCCAAGGCCGTACTTTGGGGGTCCACAAAGTGTAGGGAATCCACAAAGGGGAAAGGGGGGTCCACAAAAGGTATACGGGGGGTCCCCAAAAGGATAAGGATCCCCAAAGGGAGTACTGGGGTCCACAAAGGTTTTAAATGGGGGCCCACAAAGGTAGTACTGAGAGTCCCCAAAGGGAGTACGAAGTCCGAAAGGAATACGGGGGTCCCCCAAAGGTAGTAGGGGTCCACAAAGGTAGTACTGGGAGTCCACAAAAGGGAGGCTGGGGGTCCCAAAGGTAGTACTGGGAGCCCACAAAGGGATACTGGGAATCCACAAAGGTAGTACTGGGGGGTCCCAAAAAAAAGACGGGGAGTTTACAAGGTATACTGGGGGGTCCCCCAAAGATAGCCTAGGGTTACAAAGGAGTACTGGGGTCCACAAAAGGGAATAGGAGTCCCCAAAAGGGAGTACTGGGGGCCCACGAAGGGAGTCGGGAATCCACAAAGGTAGTACTGGGAGTCCCCCAAAGTAGTACTGGGGGGGTTCACAAAGGTAGTCTGGGGGTCCACAAAGACAGCACTATGGGTCGCAAAGGGAAATACTGGGGGTCCCAAAGTAATACTGGGGGTCCCAAAGGTATACTGGGGGTCCACAAAGGTGACTGGGGGGCCACAAAGGTATCTGCGAGTCCACAAGGTATACGGGGGTCCACAAAAATAGCACTTTGGGCTACAAAAAGGAAAACGGGGGTCCACAAAAGGGAATACTGGGGGTCCACAATGGTATATGGGGGTCCCCAAAAGGGAGTACTGGGGGGCCAAAAAGGGGATATGGGATCCCCAAAGAAAAGGGGGTCCACAAAATTAGTACTGGGGGGAACAATGGTGTACTGGGGGGCCCCAAAGGTATACTGGGATCCAAAATGTAGTACTGGGAGTCCACAAAGGTATACTGGACCCAAAGGTAGACTGGGGGCCACAAAGAAAAAAAAAAAAGAAACCAAAAAAAAAAAAAAAAAGGTAGGAATTTGGGGTCCCAAAGGGATACTGGGGGGCCACAAAGGAGTACTTTTGGGGCCCAAAGGTGTACTGGGGGCTCACAAAGGGAGTACTGGGGGTCTCCGCAAAGGTATACTGGGAGCCACAAAGGGAGAAATGGGAGTCCCAAAGTGTACGGAGTCCCCCAAAGGGATACTGGAGCCCCAAAGGGGCATGGGGGCCACAAGGTGTACTGGGTTCACAAAGGAAATACTGGGGGGTCCACAAAGGTATACTGGATCCACAAAGGTATTTCTGGAGTCCACAAAGGGAGTATGGGAGCCACAAAGGAGCACTGGAGTCCCCAAAGGGAAAATGGGGTCCACAAAGGTAGTACTGGAGCCACAAATAGTACGGAGTCCCAAAGGTATCTGGGAGCCAAAAGGGGAGTACGGGAGTCCACAAGGTACACTGGGGCCCCAAAGGTAGTTGGGATTTCCAAAGTATACGGGAGTCCCCCAAAGTATTTTGGGACCACAAAGGATACTGGGGGTCCACAAAGGGACACGGGAGTCCACAAAGGGTTTCTATTTGGGCCACAAAGGGGAGTACGGGAGTCCACAAAGGGGATACTTGGGACCACAAAGGGAGTACTGGGGGTCCCCAAAGGACACTGGGAGCCCAAAGGTGACTATGGACCACAAAGGTAGTCTGGGGGTCCCCCAAGGGGATATGGGGTCCCCAAAGGGGGAGACTGGGGGTCCACCAAGTTAGTACTGGGGAGCCACAAGGGTAGTACTGGGGGTCCTCAAAACTAGTACTGGGGGTCACTGAGCTAAGTTCAAAGTTCATGAGGCTGTACTGTACAATATATAATCACTGACGATAAGGCTGATAAAGATAAACTTACAAAATTTCAACGCCGTTTCCAAATCGGCAGGAATATTCTAACATTTTAAAAGTTTTTTATTTATTGGTCTTATTTTATGGGCTGGGGAATGGAACATACCAAACCTCCATCTAACAATGGTCAAGTTTTATTCAGTACAACTTATCAGATTGTTGGTTGCTTGAGAACAGTGAGTTGCCAGAACCAGCATCCAGACACTCACATATTTAACGTCATTCCCCACTACATATTTATGTTTTATCAGCTGTTTTATATAAAATAAAAATGCAGAAACAGGATGAATGTTGAATCTGTTCTACGCTTAAAACTGTCCTTACATGCTTGGCTAGGTGAGGGTTCCAAACTGGCGCTGCATACTCCAATATGGGCCTAACGTACACAGTGTACAGGGTCCTGAATGACTCCTTATTTAGATGTTGGAATGCTGTTCTTAGGTTTGCCAGGCGACCGTACGCTACAGCAGTTATTTGATTGATGTGTGCCTCAGATGTTCCCGGTGTTATACTCACACCAAGATCGCTTTCCTTGAGTGAGGTTTGTAGTCTTTGGTCCCCTAGACTGTACTCCGTCTGTGGTCTTCTTTGCCCTTCCCCAATCTTCATGACTTTGCACTTGGTGGGGTTGAACTCCAGGAGCCAGTTTCTAGACCCGGCATGCAGTCTGTCCAGATCCCTTTGTAGTTCTGCCTGGTCTTCGTCTGATTGAATTCTTCTCATCAACTTCACGTCATCTGCAAACAGGGACACTTCGGAGTCTATTCCTTCCGTCACGACGTTCACAAATACCAGAAACAGCATCGGTTCTAGGACTGACCCCTGTGGAACCCCGCTCGTTACCGGCGCCCACTCTGACACCTAGCCACGTACCTTGACTCGCTGTTGTCTTCCTGACAGATACTCCCTGATCCACTGTAGAGCCTTCCCTGTTATCCCTGCCTGGTCCTCCGCACTAATCTCTTGTGTGGAACTGTGTCAAACGCCTTCTTATAGTCCAAGAAAATGCAGTCTACCCACCCCTCTTTCTCTTGTCTTACTGCCGTCACCCTGTCATAGAACTCCAGTAGATTTGTGATGCAGGATTTCCCATCCCTGAAGCCGTGCTGGCTGTCGTTGATAAGCTCATTCCTTTCTAGGTGCTCCATCACTCTACTCCTGATAATTTTCTCCATGTCCTTGCATACTATACACGTCAGTGACACTGGTCTGTAGTTCAATGCTTCGTGTCTGTCTTCTTTTTCAAAAATTGGAACAACGTTTGCTGTTTTCCATACTTCCGGTAGTCGTCCTGTTTTGATGTGTTGAAGATAGTTGTTAGTGGTACACAAAGCGCCTCTGCTCCCTCTCTCAGGACCCATAGAGAGATGTTATAGAGCCCTATCATTTTTGAGGTGTCTGGCTAGCTTAACAGACTCTTCACTTCTTCCTCGGTTGTATGTATTGTGTCCAACACTTGATGGTGTACCACACCTCTCTGCCTTTCTGGAGACCCTTCTGTCTCCTCTGTGAATACTTCTTTGAATCTCCTGTTGAGCTCCTCACATACTTTGCAGTCGTTTTTGGTGACCTCCTCTCCTTCCTTCCTTAGCCTGATTACCTGGTCCTTGACTGTTGTATTCCTCCTGATGTGGCTGTACAACAGTTTTGGGTCAGATTTGGCTTTCGCTGCTATGTCATTCTCATATTGCCTTTGCACCTCCCATCATACATGTGCATATTCATTTCTGGTTCTCCGACTGCTCTCCTTATTCTCCTGCGTCCTTTGCCTTCTATATTTCTTCCATTCCTTAGAGCACTTGGTTTTGGCCTCCCTGCACCTTTGGGTGAACCACGGGCTCATCCTGGCTTTTTCATTATTCCTGTTATCCTTGGGTACAAACCTCTTCTCAGCTTCCTTGCATATTGTTGTTACATATTCCATCATCTCGTCTACTGACTTTCCTGACACTTTTCTGTCCCATTGAAACCCGTTGAGGAAGTTCTTCATGCTTGCGTAGTCCCCTTTCTTGTAGTTTGGCTTCATTCGTCCAGCCCTTCCTGTTTTCCCCTCCACTTGTAACTCTACTATGTTTTCAAAGCTTTAAGCCACATGATCACTGGCCCCAGGGGTCTTTTATATGTGATGTTCTCAATATCTGCACTACTCAAGGTGAATACTAGGTCCAGTCTCACTGGCTTATCCTCTCCTCTCTCTCTGGTAGTGTCCCTTACATGTTGGTACATGAGGTTTTCCAGTACCACCTCCATCATCTTAGCCCTCCACATTTCTTGGCCCCCATGTGGATCCAAGTTCTCCTAGTCGATTTTCTTATGGCTGAAGTCACCCCGTGATCAGTAACTTTGCCCTGCTTACATGAGCCCTTCTGGCCACTTCAGCTAGTGTGTCAACCATCGCTCTATTACTTTCATCTACTCTTGCCTTGACCTCCTGCAGTTCTGTGGTGGGTTATACATCACAGCAATTACTACACTGGGACCTCCAGACTGAAGCGTTAGTACTATGTAATCTCTTGCTTCTCCTCTGTCTCCTCTCTCCAGCTCATCAAAATCCCATCGGTTTTTGACCAGCAGTGCCACTCCTCCACCCCCTCTGTTCCCTCTGTCTTTCCTCAGGATCTGATATCCCATTGGAAAGATGGCATTTGTGAGCTTGGTTTCTGTGAGGGCTATGATGTTCTGTGATGCCTCTTTGACTCTTTCGTGCAACTCCTCCCACTTATTTGTTATTCCATCAGCGTTAGTATACTGTTCCTTCAGATTCCTCTCCAGCACTGTGTTTTGGGGGGTCTGTGAGGGTGGGGGACCTGGCAGTGTACTGTGGGATTCTACAGTGTAGTGTGGAGTGGGGGCTGTGGGTGTGGATTGTGGTCTGTGTTAGGATAGCTTGATAGGTTGTGGGGTTCTGGGGGTGGTTCTGTGTGTGCTTGTGTGTGTGTGTGTGTGTGTGTGTGTGTGTGTGTGTGTGTGTGTGTGTGTGTGTGTGTGTGTGTGTGTGTGTGTGTGTGTTGTCTGGAACCTGAATGAGTAATTATTCTGAAAGCTGTTTTTTTTGATGAGTAACAACAGATTAAAGGCGATTAGCTGTTGTTGATCCCCATGCACAGGTACCACAGTGATCTATGGATAGATTAAAAAGAAGAACAAACTTACTAATAATGTTTGGGAAACAGCAAATTTTTGAGAGTGCGCACTGTTATGGGACTTTTTTACAGAAATGTTAAGGATGTGTGTGTTGAACTTTAGTTTGGTGTCCAGGTGCATTCCCAAGAATTTACCCTCGTCACACCTGAACCTCCTCCTAAATAACTGATCACTCCCTTCCACTGATCTTCCTCTACTTTAATTAAAGTTCCAGTACTTTCTCGCTCTGCAGGGATTCCAGATTTATTGTCTACAGCTGCATCGTTTCTGCCATGATCATCAGGTGCATAATGGGATGCACGTATATATAATATTTGATATGAGGAGTAAGACACACATGCAGCAGCTGGGTATCTTAACTGTTGATTCAAACGTTTCGCCTACACAGTAGGCTTCTGCAGTCAAATACAGAGGCAGCAGATGTAGTAGTGAATGTTGCACATGTGTCTTATTCTTCAACATGTCGGTATTATATACCATTTTTAAAATGTTTGACATGACTCCGCTGATAATATAAAACCTCACCTGGGCATGTGAGGGTTTTTGGTCGTCTTTAAAATATAAATTAGCGCCCTATGATCCGTGATTATTTTCAAGTATCTCTGTACTTCATAAGATTCAATGTACTACAGGAAGTTGTTTATTTAAGTTTATATGTGCCATTTATGGGCACATACCATCCGTGTGTCCTCAAAAAAATGGAATTTTATGAAAAAGCTTGCTTGCTTGCTTGCTTGCTTGCTTACGTAAACCTTAAACGCATATTCAGCACTGCCAGTGATACTTGTTTAAATCCATCCCTCTTCTGTGATACCTAATGAATTTATTAAAAAACTAAAACAACCATAAAGAATGCGTTGCAGAGAAAGAAGGAGAGAGAGAGAGAGAGAGAGAGAGAGAGAGAGAGAGCACGAGGAAGCGAGAATTTAGGGTAGCCAGCAGGTGTGAGTGGACAATTTATGGCGCCAGTCTTTGATCATCACGTCACCAACACAAAAATGTTTATCGAGAGAAAACATGAAGATGTAAGTGTAAAATGAAAGAAAAAACGCCGTTGAAGAAATGTAAGCGAACTTTGAACATGAGTCTTAAAGACTCTTGGACATATATCTGTGTGTCCCAGACGAGCGCTGGCCAGTGTGGTGTTGGCTGCGAGGTGATCAAAGAACAACATTTTCACACTACCTCTGCCACCATCTTCAACACACACCTTTCTCGCTTCAGCACACGTTGCACTAAAATGTAGGACACGTTGTAAACAAGACTAAAAGTATAGCAGCGTGAGGCGCACACTCTTGTAACTGTCCATATTTTATTCCCTCGTTATTTCGGGGAATCAGCACGACCCCTCTCTCGTGTGCTCTTACTGCTGACATGAAAGAGTGGGTGGGTTTTCTTTGGTGACACCGCACTCGTAGTGACTGCATCATCACATTACTGATGACGGGAACGATGAAGAGGGAAGAAATGGCCATCTTAATAAGAAGATAAGGAGTATTACAATGGAGCATTGCAGTAGGCCTACTGCCCCATACTAGTCAGTGCCAAGTCACATCCACTAAAGAAGAAAGAAGCACTGCACTGCAGTGGCCTCCATTCCAGAACGACAAATATTAGTCCCAGCAAACAAAGTCCCCTACATACCATCAATACGACGACATTTATCTTTGCAAATACATAGGGTCTGAAGCCATCAATAAACAACAAAATGCCTTACATCAGTGGACTGCTCCCAGAGTCCAATGCAGTGTTTACGGCTTTCACAGAGACCCACATAAAGGATCACTTTGACAACGAAATATGGATCCCGGGATATAACCCATTCAGATACGACAGAGTATATAGGCAACAAGGAGAGAGTGGCCTGTATGTCACAGAGTAGCTCATCTGCTCGGAATTGCTACACACCTCAAATGATGTAGTTGAAACTTTGGCAGTAAGACTGAAAAACACACCCTTGTCATTGTGGTTGTATATTAGCTTCCTGAAGCAACTTAGCAGTTCCATGAACAGCTTTTGAAAATTGACCACTGTCTGGAAAATCTCCCAACTCCTGCCCCAAATATCTTGCTGGTGGGTGATTTCAACTTAAGACATCTAAAATGGAGTAATGTAGCAAATAATGTTTTAGCAGAGATAACCTCATGAGGCAGCTCAGACGAAAATTCACACACACACATGAGCAACAAATTCACCTTAAACCATCAAATAGTGGAGCCAACAAGATTGGGAAATACATTGGACCTCATCTTCATTAATAATGATGATCTGATAAGAAATATAACAGTATCAAAGAAATAATGGAATGGACGTAATAGAGGTATAGATATGCACGCACGGGGATCATGACCACCATAAGGTGATCAGTTATTAGGGAGTCTTCACCAAATTCAACTTAAATAACAAAAACATACAGAGGGATCAAATGAACCATGTCCTAAATGAAAAAAAGCTGGGACGATATCCTAAACAACACGGATCTGAACCTTTAACTAAAAAGAATTAACTCTGTGGCACTTGAGATATGCTCAAGGAACATTCCTTTAAAAAAGAGAAGAGAAGATGTACACTAGAAAGAGAGAGATGGTCTTTAAACAGGCGAAGGCGAAGAATCAGAGAGCTGCTGAGAGGGGCCAGTATATCTGAAATATTGGTCTGAGAAACAGCAAATATCGAACTTAAGTTTAAGAATTCATACAAGAGACAAGAATCTCAGGAATAACTTAAAGCCATAAATGAAATTGAAAGAAACTCAAAATACTTTTTTCTTATACAAAATCTAGGGCAAAAACAACATCCAGTGTTGGACCCCAGCTCAGACGAGATGGGACTTACACAGATGACAGCAAAGAAATTAGTGAGATACTGAAGTCCCAATATGATTTAGTGAGCCGTTAAGCAGACTAAGAGTCTATAATATAAACGATTTTTTTATGACTGGGACTCACAATCTGCTTAATTAAAAAATCTCTGATATCATCATAACACCACAAGACTTTGAAAAAGCAATAAATGATATGGCCATGTACTCTGTCCCAGGCACAGAATCGTGAAACTCCTTGTTCATGAAGAACTACAAGAAGCCCCTTTCTCGTCTGTTTAGAATTCTTTGGAGAGGGAGCATAGACACAGGGGTCATCCATGGTCACTTAAAAAAACAGACATAGCTCCACTCCACAAAGGTGGTAGCAAAGAAATTGCAGAGAATTACAGACCGATAGGCACTAGCGTCTCATATCACAAAAATCTTTGAAAACGTTCTAAGAGACAAGATCGCTATCCACTTACATAACCATCAGGTATACAACCAAGAGCAGAATGGGTTTAGAGCGGGTCGCTCCTGCCTGTCCCAACTACTGGACTACTATGACATGGTCTTGGATGCTACAGAGGGCAAAAGCAAGTGCGATCATGGTGTAATAGCGCACAAAATGGGTGATACAGAAGTAACAGGAAAAGTTGGTAGGTGGATCTATAACTTCCTAACAGATAGAACACAAAGAGTAATAGTAAACAGAGGCGGCTACAGTGAAAAGCTCTGTTCCACAAGACACAATAATCGCTCCCACTCTGTTCCTCACCCTCATATCTGACATAGAGATGAAAGCCAAAGCACCGTGTCCTCCTTTGCCGATGATACCTGAATCTGCATGATAATGTCATCCATCGAAGACACGCAAGTCTCCAAGCGGATCAACCAAATCTTTGGGACACAGAAAACAATATGAAGTCTAATGAAGAGAAGTTTCAATTACTCCGACATGAAAAAGTCGAGAAAATTAAAACTGTATCAGAGTATAAAACAAACTCCAACAACACAATAGAACGTAAAACTAATGTGAAGGAACTGGGATTGATAATGTCAGAAGATCTCAGTTTCGAAGATCACAGCAGTATATCTATCACAGCTACTATGAAAATGATAGGATGAATAATGAAAACCTTCAAAATTAGGGATGCCAATCCCATGATGATTCTCTTCAAATCGCTTGTTCTCTCTAGGCTGGAATATTGCTGTACACTAAAGGCCCCTTTCAAGGCAGGCGAAACTGCAGACCTGGAGAATGTACAGAGAACTTTCACAGCACGTATAAGTACAATAAAGCGCCTAAATTACTGGGAACGGTTTAAGTCCCTTGGTTTGTACTCCCTGGAACGCAGGTGAGAAAAATACATACTAATATACACTTAAAAAATCTAGAGGGACTATTCCCAAATCTACTCACGGAATCACTCCCTACGAAAGCAAAAGACTTGGCAGGCTATGTAACATCTCCACATTGAAAAACAGGGACGCCACGAGTAGGCTAAGAGAAAACCAATAAGTATCAGGGGCCCAAGGCTGTTCAACTGTCTCCCAACATACATAAGGGGGATTACCAATAGACCCCTGGTTGTCTTCAAGAAGGCGCCGGACAGGCACCTAAAGTCAGTGCTTGATCAGCTGGGCTGTGGTTCGTACGTCAGTTTACATGTGGCCAACATGTGGCCAACATGTGGCCAACATGTGGCTAACATGTGGCCTGGTTGATCAGTCTTGATCCACCGCGAGGCCTAGTCACAGACCGGGCCACGGGGGCGTTGACCCCCGGATCCCTCCCCAGTAGATAAGATGCCATAGTTTTAAGCAATAAGTAAATATAATTCATTAAAGATGATGCTAAAAATATATACAAAGGGAATCAAACATCAGCAGACAATTGAACTTAAAGTTGTTTGTTTATGTAAGACTTTAAGACAGAGTAAACAATGTGAGTGACGGGTCTGAAGACAGGTATTTACTGAAGCAACTTTCAAGTATATTTAAATCAATGGTTTCAGTTACTGTTTCTGACCCACTACGCCCTTTGTTGTACACTCCTTTAAATAAATAATATTTCGCTTCCTTAGACTGAAATCGTTGAGTGTTATACTTATATGGTAATTTTTCAATTACATTTTTATTCAGAATTGTCCTACTCTTTAATAACTTTAATTGTTGTATTCAGTCAACTGTTAATCTTCTTCTTGTTAAACAATTAATTCAGATTTCTAAACAAATTTCAGGTCTCTAAATTCATAGCCTGGATTTGATCATCATTATCATCATCATCATTTATCGCCGCTAGATACTCGCCAGTTTATTAATATTTAATCTAAAATATTACAACCGAAACTGTATGCAGTACTGTGGGTTGAGATGTGTGCCAGTTGACAAACTGGAAACCGTTAAGAAGAAATTTCCTGAGTGATGTGCTCTCAGAGCTTTGAGACAAGCAATCTATTGAATGTTGCAACCATGACAATAGCTTTACACAATTTATCTGTTATGGAGGTGTCCCGGTTAGAGCCTTTGTAAGCCAGTGTCAAAGCGGTGTTTGTGTTGAAGCTGTGAGAGTCAGTCAGCAGCGACTTTAGCGAAGCTTGGATTACGCACTCCTAAATCACCTAGGTGGGCTGGAGACATTTATTCTACTAGTTTACTGGAAGGTTGTATGTATTCCTATGTATGTATTGCGTCCATTGTTTGTCATTAAGTCAAAGGTTCAGGACGTTTTCTATCATAGACTTTAGGAGGGCCTCTTATTACTTTAGTTTACGATTGTTGGCAGCTCGGGAGCATTGAAAAAATAGGTCAGATGTGGAAGGTATAGACATGGCTAGTAGATAGAGGGCATCTTGAATATCAGTGTCTCCATACGGCCTTCCATCTTTCTAAGGTTGGAGAATGTTTTTTTTTTTATATAGTAACTGGTCCATAGCGTTGGAACCGATAAGAGCACGAAGGTGAGTACTGTGGACTAGATCAATGGTTTGTGCTCCTAGCAAGGCGGCTATATAGGATTTGGTCAGTGATCTGTTAGTTGAAGGAAACTACTTCACATTTGAAGGCGTTTAAAGATAGTCCTAGATTCATTCCGAGATATTTTATTATCCTGGTGTCTCCTAGGAAGGATTCTGCAATGACAGCCAAAGTGCCATCATTCTAGATCCAGATGCTGAGTTTACTAGACAGCCTTCCTGTGATTTCTTTAATGGTTAGGCACTTGACTCATTTTAGTATTTACCAAACAGAAGTTTTGGGATGTCACTGAAATACAACTGAATGAATGGATACAGCATCCCTTCTAAGTTAAAGGCATTCGCAAAATCAAACTTAATTAAGGATTTTTGATCTCTTAGGTTAGCGGACAATGCCCGTGCTGTATGGACAGCTACCTCACTGCCTTATTGAGCCTCTAACCCAAGTTGAACTGGCTGCGTCATGACTCTCAATC
This sequence comes from Cherax quadricarinatus, assembly GCF_026875155.1. Taxonomy (NCBI): domain Eukaryota; kingdom Metazoa; phylum Arthropoda; class Malacostraca; order Decapoda; family Parastacidae; genus Cherax; species Cherax quadricarinatus. The sequence goes on along the minus strand of NC_069427.1, from coordinate 36,291,526 downwards.
CTCACAGCAGCCATGGAAACAAGACATCAGAGGAAGTTGCTAACTGCAATGAGTTTGACTCCTCTTTTTTTCCTTAGGGCAGAGGGTGATGCACCGCAAAAGAGGGGTTTAATGGCCTCATTCAAAACAATAGAGACGATCGGTCTTTAGTAGCAAGAAGCGGGGGCAGGAGCTGAAATCCGACCTTTGAAAATACAAATCGTTGTGTGCAACAAGAAGAGCGCGCACCCGTCACCTGGCGGTCAATCCTCGTAAGTTCACCTAAGTAAGTACACAAGCACACACACACAAATATATATACTCATGCACACTTCTTTACCTCCCAGTTCCTATACTCTTCCTCCTTCTTCCCTTTCTTCCTTCCCTCTCGCCCGCCAGTCTTTTCCCTGTCTCCCATCCCATTCCCAACACAAACACACACACACACACACACACATATACACACACACACACACACACACACAGGCAACAAACCATGACTTGATCTCTGGAGTATGACGAGAAAAAGAACATGATGACAGCACCTCAGCTCAACATAATGAAAATTAGTTAAATATACTTACAACAATCGTAAATATATACATGGGTTAAAAATAGAAGTGTGAGTGAAGACAGAAGTAACCCTGAAGCAGAAGTGATCAGAGTGTATATATAAGACGATAAAAAGAGATGTTACACGTGGTAGAGGGAAGAGGAGGGCCTCTAGCAGATTATATTTACCTCGTCAAGTTTGAGGAGGCACCTGGCACCTCCTGGCCTTGGCACCTCGGGACTCTGGCACCCCAGGACTTTGGCCTCGCCTGCCCCTGGCACCCCCCAGTCACCGCCAACCATAGCCCAAGTACCCTCTAGCTGTGGCACCTCCGGGCTTTGGTACCCTGGGGCTCTGACACTCCCTGAATCACCTAGCACCACTGGCCCTGGCACTCCCCTTTGTTGGCACACTTCGCCATGTCCTGCCTGCCTGCCCTCCTTCTCTCTCCCTCTCAGTAACACTTTAGTGACAAACTTAAAGGGCACGTTAGTTCCCGTCTTCTAACAACATGTTATTTTTTCCCTACAATCTACCCTGTCCTTAAAGATTTGTTAAGTTATACCATGAATTAAGGAAAGATCCTGGACTTCATCTTACGAAAACAGACAAAGCAAATGCGAGAGTAATTAGGGACAAGACAGATTATATAGGAAAACTAAACATGATATTAGGAGACAGGGAAACTAACGCTCCTTAATGTGTATCGCTGCAATATATGTCAGTATCCATCATGGCTACTTTTATAAGACTTACATAAACACTTTTTTGTAAATGTAATTTAGTGTTTAGACAACTAGTTTGTTCCTCAGATAAGCCATGATAGAACACTTCCATAAAAACTATATAACTTAAGTATTCTAAACATGTTGCATTATTTAAATTGTAGCATTTTCTGCAAATGAGTTGTTTTTATGTCATAAAAACCAGTACTGCGCAACTTGAGTGTTCAGGAGGGTCCTGTACAGTCAAGCTAGCAGTCACCAGCTCTTCCTCTACATGTAAGTTCCAACAATTGTTGTGAAGTTATTTAATTGGATAGAATTGCATATATGCTTCTAGCAGTCAATTACATATATCACAGAACTTATATTATAACATACGTTCACATAACTTTTTTTCCTTAACAAATATTATTAAAGTTTTCAAGTGAATTAATTTACAATTACTAATACGTTTTTGCATATACTTACTCATCCACATTCACTACAATATTTACAGAAACATATATATATATATATATATATATATATATATATATATATAATATATATATATATATATATATATATATATATATATATATATATATATATATATATATGCAAAACAACCACTCTGAAAGAATAGAGAAATTCCAAGCGCTTTCGTGACTACTCACATTATCAAGGAACTATGAAAGTAAAGCATCCAAGGAAGCTATATAAGAGGTCTGGCCAGCACCTCACTATCAGATCCCACAACGGTTAAACACCTGACGCGCGCCGACCCAACTGGACAGGTCCTTTGCACAACTCACCAACAAACTATTCTACCCAAGAAAATTTAAAAATTATTATTTGTCCAGTGTATTATTAAATTCTTCTCAAATTCTATTAATTATAAATGGATCTAATTTATATAAACCAAAGGAAATATTCATATTATTGTCAAAACTGCTTTTTATGAAACAAGATTCAATTATATTCCTGTCGACCATGGACTTGCTTGATACTACTTTCTCAACTTTTTGAAAATCAATTGGATGGTTAAAATCTCTTACATGAATAAATAGAGCATTGGAATCTTGTCCAGTTCTAATGCTATGTTTATGTTGTTTTAATCTTAGTTCGAGATTTTTACCAGTTTGACCGTAATAAACTTTATCGCAAATTTTACAAGGAATCTTATAGACACATCCATCAGCATTTTGGGGGGAATTCTTTATCAAAAGTTTTTTACTGTAATATATATATATATATATATATATATATATATATATATATATATATATATATATATATATATATATATATATATATGCAATAAGATCACAGTAAACAGGTGATTTCAGAATATGCAAAACAACCACTGTGAAAGAATAGAGAAATTCCAAGCGCTTTCGTGACTACTCAATTATCAACAAAAGAAATGCATCAAAGGAAGGCATATAAAGGGTCTAGACCACAACTCACTATCACATCCCACAACAAAGCAACGCCTGACGCGAGACTCATAAGAAAGAGAATACTGCAGCAGGCCTGCTGGCCCAACTAGACAGGTCCTTCAAACAACCCACCAACAAACTATTCAACCCAAGAATTAAGAATTTTAAAATTTATTATTTGTCCAATGTATTATTAAATTCTTCCCAAATTCTATTAATAATTTATATAAACCAAAGGAAATATATTATTGTCAAAACTGCTTTTTATGAAACAAGATTCAATTATATTCCTGTCGACCATGGACTTACTTGATACAACTTTCTCAACTTTTTGAAAATCCATTGGATGGTTAAAATCTCTCACATGAATAAATAGAGCATTGGAATATTGTCCGGTTCTAATGCTATATTTATGTTGTTTTAATCTTAGTTCGAGACTTTTACCAGTTTGACCGTAATAAACTTTATCGCAAATTTTACAAGGAATTTTACAGACACAACCGTCAGCATTTTGGGGGGAATTCTTTATCAAAAGTTTTTTTTACTGTATCAAGATTTTTAAATACAACTTTGATATTAAAAGTCTTAAGAAGAAAAGGCATATCAAACAAGTTTTCATGGTAAGGGAGAACCAACATATTTTTAGTTGAATAAGGCTGGTTGTCCCTTTTTGGACTTTAAAAAGTATTTCTAGCTATTTTAAAAGATTTATCAATTACGTTTCTTGGGTATTTCAAATCATTAGCTATTTCATAAATTTTGGATATTTCCTCATCTATGAATCCTGGACTACAAATACGTAAAGCTCTCAAAAACATTGATGAGAAAACAGACAGTTTAACTCTATCTTGATGTGAAGAATAATAGTGGACATAGGAACAGTTATTTGTAAGTTTTCTGTAAATTTTAAATTTTAACTCATTATTACCCTTAATAATTAAAACATCTAGAAAAGGCAACGAGTTATTTTCTTTAAACTCAATAGTAAAGTTTATAGAATTGGCTAAGCTATTTAATTTGCCAAGGTAATGGTGTATATCTACATTCTTGGGCATAAGACACAAAATATCATCAACATATCTGAACCATTTAGCTCTATTAGGGAGGATTGTGTTAAGCAGCCTTGTTTCAAAAAATTCCATGTATAGGTTACTAAGAACAGGTGAAAGAGGATTTCCCATTGCCATACCAAACTTCTGAGTGTAAAACTTATCATTAAATACAAAATTTGCATCAACAATGCAAAGTTTAATAAGTTTAATGATAGTAGGAACTGGCAATGGTAAATCATAATTAACGAATTCTTCAGATAAGAAACTTAATAAATCATCAACAGGAACTTTCGTAAACAATGAAGTAACATCAAAACTAACCATGTTAAAATAATTAAAATAATTTAAGTCAGTCAACGAGCTTAATTTATCAACTAAATCTATGTTGTTTTTAACATTAAAGTTAGAAATTTTGCCAACAATAGGGCTCAAAATGTCAACAAGCCATTTGGATAATTTATATGAAACTGATCCTATGGAGCTAATAATTGGTCTGACTGGATTCCCTGGTTTGTGTGTTTGGAATTTCTCTATTCTTTCACTGTGGTTGTTTTGCATTATATATATATATATATATATATATATATATATATATATATATATATATATATATATATATATTATATATATATATATATATATATATATATATATTGATGTGTAATTTTGTCAATAACCTCGTATGTATTATTTCAAGGTATATTATATCGACTGGCTCATTATTATTCGAAGCTGGAATGATAGTATTCATTTATGATGATATTATAATTAATCATATTCTTACCTATTACATGTCTGTCATAATTAGAGGGTATATTGTTTAAGGAAGGATATTATGCCAATATACAGCCTGGCTGATGTAGTGTGTCGCACTTTTAAATTGCCAGTTGCTTGTTAAGTGGTTGTTAACGGTCGTGGAGCGTCGTTAAAATTATGTCGACAAGTAAGAGGATTGTGGTAGCTGGCCGGACCCATCACACCTTCCTTCAGCTGACTCATTTGCCAACCATCCTTGACCCAGACCACATACATGTACTGGGTAGTATACATGTTTGTTGGTCATACACACTGTATCTTGCATCTCTCTTGATGCTGGTTATCTTGCATCTTTCTTGATGCTGGTTATCTTGCATCTCTCTTGATGCTGGTTATCTTGCATCTCTCTTGATGCTGGTTATCTTGCATCTCTCTTGATGCTGGTTATCTTGCATCTTTCTTGATGCTGGTTATCTTGAATCTTTCTTGATGCTGGTTATCTTGCATCTCTCTTGATGCTGGTTATCTTGCATCTTTCTTGATGCTGGTTATCTTGCATCTCTCTTGATGCTGGTTATCTTGCATCTCTCTTGATGCTGGTTATCTTGCATCTCTCTTGATGCTGGTTATCTTGCATCTTTCTTGATGCTGGTTATCTTGAATCTTTCTTGATGCTGGTTATCTTGCATCTCTCTTGATGCTGGTTATCTTGCATCTTTCTTGATGCTGGTTATCTTGCATCTTTCTTGATGCTGGTTATCTTGCATCTCTCTTGATGCTGGTTATCTTGCATCTTTCTTGATGCTGGTTATCTTGCATCTCTCTTGATGCTGGTTATCTTGCATCTTTCTTGATGCTGGTTATCTTTCATCTTTCTTGATGCTGGTTATCTTGAATCTTTCTTGATGCTGGTTATCTTGAATCTTTCTTGATGCTGGTTATCTTTCATCTTTCTTGATGCTGGTTATCTTGCATCTTTCTTGATGCTGGTTATCTTTCATCTTTCTTGATGCTGGTTATCTTGCATCTTTCTTGATGCTGGTTATCTTGCATCTCTCTTGATGCTGGTTATCTTGAATCTTTCTTGATGCTGGTTATCTTGAATCTTTCTTGATGCTGGTTATCTTGAATCTTTCTTGATGCTGGTTATCTTTCATCTTTCTTGATGCTGGTTATCTTTCATCTTTCTTCGCTGTATAGTCCTTGTGGCTTAGCGCTTCTTTTTGATTATAATAATAATTTCATCTTTCTTGATGCTGGTTATCTTGAATCTCTCTTGATGCTGGTTATCTTGAATCTTTCTTGATGCTGGTTATCTTGCATCTTTCTTAATGCTGGTTATCTTGCATCTCCCTTGTTGCTGGTTATCTTGCATCTTTCTTGATGCTGGTTATCTTAACTTCCTATGATAGTATATATTTATGTTGAGTGTTGCAGTTTGTTGCTTTTGTTCCTAATATTTAGAACAGTATGTTGTTTACATACTTATGTAACTTAGAGAATTGTGTAAACTGTGTGGTTAAAATCCACAGTGAATGTCACCACCACCGCTCTTACTACTACTACTAACACTGCTACTACTGTTGCTACTACTAACACTACTCTCCTCAAGGGAGGTTCCTTGATGCTGATTAGGGGCTCTTGATAGGGAATTGGATCTGTGCTCCAGTTCCGCGAATTAAGCCTGAATTACTTCCACCCCCACAGGCACTGTATAATCCTATGGGTATAGCACTTCCCCATGGTTATAAAATAATACTAACACTACTACTACTACTACTACTGCTACAGTGCAACCTCGACTTACGAGTGCCCCAATATACGAGTTTTTCGAGTTGCTCGGTCGAATTTTTGCTCAGTATTACGAGCCAAAATCCGAGTCAACTGCGATTCACAGAGAGTTTATGTAGGTTATGGAAGATTTTGTCATGTAAGATTGTGTTATACATCCATCACACTGTGATGTAGCTTGGATATTTAGGAGAGCTTGGATGCTTAGGAGAGATTAGATGTACAAAAGTACACTCACCGGAAGTGATGTAATTTGTTCTAGGCAATTTTAATGTTAATTAATGCCTTGTGCCTAAAAGTGCTTAAATTTTGGTTGATTTTTTATGTCCTTAAAATGCTGGAAAAAAAAATGAGAAATATCAAGATTTTTTCCATTTCATGCAAAATATTACAGTACCATTCTCACTGCCTAAACTCTTTTATGTGTATTAAGTCCTTAATACTCTTGATAATAAGTATATTTGAGCCGTGTGCATGTATCACTCTTGTGTTACAGCCAGCTTACGGGTTAGTTATTAAGGAGGAAACGGAAGACGACTTCGTAGCTCCTCTAGCCACGTAATAAACACCCTTAATGCTCTGTGCTTCCTCCCATCCTCAGCCTGACTTACCCTTAGCTGGTCTGTGTCACAGTCTCCGCTGACATACGTTACTCTGTCTCTGCTGCTTTATCCCCTCAAGGGAGGTTCCTTGACGCTGGTGAGGGGCTCTTGATCTAGGGAATTGGATCTGTGCTCCAGTTCCCTGAATTGAGCCTGAATACCTTCCATCCCTCCCCCCCAAACATGCGTTGTATAATCCTAAGGGTTTAGCGCTCCCACATGATTATAATAATAATAATCTGCTGCTTTACCCTACTTCCTTGACCCATGCATATGAGACCGTTCCTCGCTCTTACCTTGGCCTCTTTCTACCTCCCTACCTCCGTGTCATCACAAACCACTCGCACATTTACAACCAAAAACGAACATGGAAAAAAAAGTTGTGTTTCTCTTCATCTAATTATAAACTGGAGGACCTTAGCCAATGTTTACGCCAAACCAGATCTAATTTTTTTTGGCTATAACCCAATCTCACCTCTCAGAAGGCTATCCACTGAGAAGGCTATCCACTGAGAAGGCTATCCACTGAGAAGGCTATCCACTGAGAAGGCTATCCACTAAGACGCCTATCCTCTGAAAAAGCTATCCACTGAGAAGGCTATCCACTAAGACGCCTATCCCCTGAAAAGGCTATCCACTGCGCAGGCTATCCACTAAAACGCCTATCCCCTGAAAAGGCTATCCACTGAGAAGGCAATCCACTGAGGCTATTCACTGAGAAGGCTATCACTGAGAAGGCTATCCACTGAGAAGGCTTTCCACTGAGACGTCTATTCCCTGAGAAGGCTATCCACTGAGAAGGCTATCCACTGAGAAGGCTATCCACTGAGAAAGTGAGAAAGTTATCCACTGAGAAGGCTATCCACTGAGAAAATTATCCACTGAGAAGACTATCCACTGAGAAGGCTACGCGCTGAGAAGGCTATTCACTTAAAAGGCTATCCACTGAAAAGGCTATCCACTGAGAAGGCTATCCAATGAGAAGGCTATCCAATGAGAAATTTATTTACTAAGAAAGAATCACAGAGCATTATTATTTCAGAGCAGAGTGAGATATTTCTCACTTAAGGTATCTACTGCAATCTCCGTCAGACTGACAATAGACAGTATGTGTTGCTGGTACTGAGAACTCCGCCAGACTGACAATAGACAGTGTGTTTTGCTGGTACTGAGAACTCCGTCAGACTGACAATAGACAGTGTGTGTTGCTGGTACTGAGAACTCCGCCAGACTGACAATAGACAGTGTGTGTTGCTGGTACTGAGAACTCCGCCAGACTGACAATAGACAGTGTGTGTTGCTGGTACTGAGAACTCCGTCAGACTGACAATAGACAGTGTGTGTTGCTGGTACCGAGAACTCCGCCAGACTGACAGTAGACAGTGTGTGTTGCTGGTACCGAGAACTCCGTCAGACTGACAATAGACAGTGTGTGTTGCTGGTACCGAGAACTCCGCCAGACTGACGCTAGACAGTGTCCTCTCCCACAGTGATGCCATCATAAGTGTAAAAACATACGCATGGTAAAGCATTAAGATCAAATACTGACATTAGCAGTATTTGTGTTCACTTGAAAGTAAGAAGTCAATGGCACACAAAAACCTTCCAAAAAACGTCTGTACGAGGTTCACAGCAACGGGTTAACCACAGCAACATGAGACATTATAACCTCGTAAGCTGTGGTCATGGACAGTTATGACCACATAAAGAAGAGCAGCGCCCATGCAGTTTAAAGCATTGTTGAGGGCAGATCCAGTAGTCTTCAGTTTGACTCGCTGCCGTAGACCGGGCCAGATGTATGTAGACCCGGGCAGGGTCAACGACAGCCAACCAAACTGAAGACTGCTGGGTCTGTCCTCAACAATGTTTTCAACTGCATGGACGCTGCTGTTATATATGTGGTCATAACTGTCCATTACCACAGCTTACGAGCTTATAATGTCTCATGTTGTTAAGGTTAACTCGTTGCTGTGAACCTCGTAGAGATGTTTTTGTGGGCATTTGAAAGGTTTTGGGGCACCACTGACCTGTTACTTTCGTGTGGGTAGAAATGCTGTTAATAGCATCACTGTAAACTAGGGAAATGAACAACAATGGTCATATCAAATGTAACCACAGTAGCTGTGGAAGACACAGCACACTACACAGCACAGAACTGCTGTTACCACAGCATGTACTTGGTGGTGAGAGGGAGAGATGGGATGGTGGGAGGGAGAGATGGGATGAAAATTTCCCAGGCGGGAATTATAAAAAGTGAGGGAAGACTGGTTACATAGAGAGTGTAGGGAAGGAGGGTGAGTAGGGAGGGAGAAGTTATAGTGTAGGGAAGGAGGGTGAGTAGAGAGGGAGGAGTCTTTTATAGAAGAATCGTTCACTCACGCAGTGTGCTTCTACCTTGTTCAGTATGACAGTCACGCAGTGTGCTACTACCTTGTTCAGTATGACAGTCACGCAGTGTGCTGCTACCTTGTTCAGTATGACAGTCACGCAGTGTGCTACTACCTTGTTCAGTATGACAGTCACGCAGTGTGCTGCTACCTTGTTCAGTATGACAGTCACGCAGTGTGCTACTACCTTGTTCAGTATGACAGTCACGCAGTGTGCTGCTACCCTGTTCAGTATGACAGTCACGCAGTGTGCTTCTACCTTGTTCAGTATGACAGTCACGCAGTGTGCTACTACCTTGTTCAGTATGACAGTCACGCAGTGTGCTGCTACCTTGTTCAGTATGACAGTCACGCAGTGTGCTGCTACCTTGTTCAGTATGACAGTCACGCAGTGTGCTACTACCTTGTTCAGTATGACAGTCACGCAGTGTGCTGCTACCTTGTTCAATATGACAGGCAGTGTGCTGCTACCTTGTTCAGTATGACAGTCACGCAGTGTGCTGCTACCTTGTTCAGTATGACAGTCACGCAGTGTGCTGCTACCTTGTTCAATATGACAGTCACGCAGTGTGCTGCTACCTTGTTCAATATGACAGTCACGCAGTGTGCTGCTACCTTGTTCAGTATGACAGTCACGCAGTGTGCTGCTACCTTGTTCAATATGACAGTCACGCAGTGTGCTGCTACCTTGTTCAGTATGACAGTCACGCAGTGTGCTGTTACCTTGTTCAATATGATAGTCACGCAGTGTGCTGCTACCTTGTTCAGTATGACAGTCACGCAGTGTGCTGCTACCTTGTTCAATATGACAGTCACGCAGTGTGCTGTTACCTTGTTCAGTATGACAGTCAGGCAGTGTGCTGCTACCTTGCTCAATATGACAGTCACGCAGTGTGCTGCTACCTTGTTCAATATGACAGTCACGCAGTGTGCTGTTACCTTGTTCAATATGACAGTCACGCAGTGTGCTGCTACCTTGTTCAATATGACAGTCACGCAGTGTGCTGTTACCTTGTTCAATATGACAGTCACGCAGTGTGCTGTTACCTTGTTCAATATGACAGTCACGCAGTGTGCTGCTACCTTGTTCAATATGACAGTCACGCAGTGTGCTGTTACCTTGTTCAATATGACAGTCACGCAGTGTGCTGCTACCTTGTTCAATATGACAGTCACGCAGTGTGCTGTTACCTTGTTCAATATGACAGTCACGCAGTGTGCTGCTACCTTGTTCAATATGACAGTCACGCAGTGTGCTGTTACCTTGTTCAATATGACAGTTACGCAGTGTGCTGCTACCCTGTTCAATATGACAGGAAGTGTGTTGCTGCCTTGTTCAATATGACAGTCACGCAGTGTGCTGCTACCTTGTTCAATATGACAGTCACGCAGTGTGTTACCTTGTTCAGTATGACAGTCACGCAGTGTGCTGTTACCTTGTTCAGTATGACAGTCACGCAGTGTGCTGCTACCTTGTTCAATATGACAGTCACGCAGTGTGCTGTTACCTTGTTCAGAATGACAGTCACGCAGTGTGCTGCTACCTTGTTCAATATGACAGCCACGCAGTGTGCTGCTGTCCTGTTCAATATGACAGTCACGCAGTGTGCTGCTGTCCTGCTCAATATGACAGTCACGCAGTGTGCTGCTACCTTGTTCAATATGACAGTCACGCAGTGTGCTGCTGCCTTGTTCAATATGACAGTCACGCAGTGTGCTGCTACCTTGTTCAATATGACAGGCACTGTGCTGCTACCTTGTTCAATATGACAGTCACGCAGTGTGCTGTTACCTTGTTCAATATGACAGTCACGCAGTGTGCTGCTACCTTGTTCAATATGACAGTCACGCAGTGTGCTGCTACCTTGTTCAATATGACAGGCACTGTGCTGCTACCTTGTTCAATATGACAGTCACGCAGTGTGCTGTTACCTTGTTCAATATGACAGTCACGCAGTGTGCTGCTACCTTGTTCAATATGACAGTCACGCAGTGTGCTGCTACCTTGTTCAATATGACAGTCACGCAGTGTGCTGCTACCTTGTTCAATATGACAGGCACTGTGCTGCTACCTTGTTCAATATGACAGTCACGCAGTGTGCTGTTACCTTGTTCAATATGACAGTCACGCAGTGTGCTGTTACCTTGTTCAATATGACAGTCACGCAGTGTGCTGCTACCTTGTTCAATATGACAGTCACGCAGTGTGCTGTTACCTTGTTCAATATGACAGTCACGCAGTGTGCTGTTACCTTGTTCAATATGACAGTCACGCAGTGTGCTGCTGTCCTGTTCAATATGACAGTCACGCAGTGTGCTGCTGTCCTGCTCAATGTGACAGTCACGCAGTGTGCTGCTACCTTGTTCAATATGACAGTCACGCAGTGTGCTGCTGCCTTGTTCAATATGACAGTCACGCAGTGTGCTGCTACCTTGTTCAATATGACAGTCACGCAGTGTGCTGTTACCTTGTTCAATATGACAGTCACGCAGTGAGAAAGAATTAACTGTTTCCCTGTCATATTCCATCATATTTTAATAAAACACAGTATACGGTATATATTATAAACCATATACTGTTTTATTATCCTACGTGATGTTATATTCTCGTAATAACACACTTGACGCTGTATACTCGTAATAACATACTTGACGGTATATACGTGTAATAGCATACTTGACGGTATATACTCGTAATAACATACTTGACGGTATATTCTCGTAATAACATACTTGACGGTATATACTTTAAATAGCATACTTGATGGTATATACTCGTAATAACATACTTGACGGTATATTCTCTTAATAACATACTTGACGGTATATTCTCGTAATAACATACTTGACGGTATATACTCGTAATAACATACTTGACGGTATATTCTCGTAATAACATATTTGACGGTATATACTCGTAATAACATACTTGACGGTATATACTTGTAATAGCATACTTGACGGTATATTCTCGTAATAACATACTTGACGGTATATTCTCGTAATAACATACTTGACGGTATATACTCGTAATAACATACTTGACAGTATATTCTCGTAATAACATACTTGACGGTATATACTTGTAATAGCATAATTGACGGTATATACTCGTAATAACATACTTGACAGTATATTCTCGTAATAACATACTTGACGGTATATTCTCGTAATAACGTACTTGATGGTATATACTCGTAATACCAACGAGTGTATATTCCCTTATATTCTTTCAGCCTGAGTTGGGAAAATTCGGGAGGATAGATCCAGGTTCAGCTACGGGAAGACAGGCGATGGACGGAGGGAGGGAGGTGGATGGCACAACCTTCAGCAGGGCACAGAGCATGTGCAAAGCATGTTGTATAAGTGTTCACTACCCACTGAGTAAACACCGGCACTCTTGTGCCCTTCTCTGGTCCCCTCCCCGTGCCCCTCCCCGTGCCCCTCCCAGGGCCCCTCCCGGGCCCCCTCACCACTCACATGCTGCTTACATACACCACTCAGCAGGTAACACTAAGTAAGTTTATTCAGGTATACACAAATACAGTTACATAGATTATCATACATAGCAGCATATGTGTAGAGAACCTAGGATAACCCAAAAAAGTCAGACAGGGTGACTTATTTCCATTGGGATCCTTTTACCTAATTATTATAATGTAAAGATGATAATATCTTATTATTCTATAATGGAAATAATCTCTTATTATCATACTATTAAGACTATCTACTCTACAATACGAGGGTCATTACTAGGAATAAGGTGCAATTACACGTAAAATTACATGTATGTTAGCTAAAAAAAAAAAAATCATTCCCTTCCTTTCTGTAGCTACATTCATCAGGCACCTTTTGGCACTCTTCTTGAACTGGTTCATGCTATGACTGGCTTTGACATGTGCGGGCAGTTTGTTCCATTCCTTTATTACTGTACAATAAAAGGTGTTTGAAGCCTGGCCACTGACTGTGGGTACTACAAAGTTGTGCTCTCTCCCCCTGGTACTATGATTGCTTTGGTTCTCAGTCTTGACAAAATTGACAGCAAGATATTCTGGACACTGTTTGTGAGCAATTTTATAAACATGACTTAGCTTCAGTTGTTTTACTGTCTTCACCATTCAGCATATCCAACTGCTGTAATTCATCCTGACCTACATGTTCTCTTGGACCCAGGTCCAGGGTGAATCTTACCATTTTGTTATGGGTGATTTGCAGTCTATCTTTCATTTTTTGTCAAGGCAGAGTACCATGAAGAGCAAACATAATCCATATGGCATTGTATAAAGGCTAGACATACAGTCCTGCGAGCCTCAGTAGGTAGACACTCTGCTTGTCTATAAAGGGATTTCAGTCTGGCATTCGCTTTCTTTACTACACTGTTCCCTATCAATTCTCCTGACATGCATGGGTCAAAGGGGATTCCCAGATATTTTACTGAGGAAACTGAAGTGATGGACTCCCCATTACACTGGACATCAACATTATTTACCCTTCTCAGTTTATGTTTCGTGCGAAAGAGAATGACTTCACTTTTCCTGAGGTGTAATGATAGTTTCTTGTCTACTAATCATTTGCTGCAGGACTCCAATTCCAGTGCTAATACATTAGCTGTATCATGTGGGTCTTTATCCGACACTAACAGAGCACTGTCATCTGCATACAGTAGGAGTTTGCACTTGACACTGCTAGGCATGTCGTTAACATAGCATAGGAATAATAAGGAACCCAGAATACTACCTTGGGGAACTCCAGATGCAGTCGGCAAGGGTTCTGATTCCGTTTTGTTTATTTTGACAATTTGTCTCATGTTGCTAAGGTATGACTTAAACCAGTCTATAGAACCTATACCGATAGCTTGAAGTTTCTTACATAATATATTGTGGTTGACAGCATCGAAGGTCTTTTGCAGGTCTAAGGTTACCATACCTATGAGGTTCCCCATTGATATTTCAGTTCTCATGTAATCCATCAGATTAATTAGAGAGGTGTCGGTCGAGTAAGATCTTCAAAAGCCTGATTGATAGCTATGGAGAATGTTGTTGTCATTAAGGTACTTAACTACTTGACAGTACACCGCCCTCTCTAGAATTTTGGATATTATACTGAGTATACTAACAGGCCTATAGTTGCTTACATCAGACCTACTATTTTTCTTGAAGAGAGGAGTAACTCTGGCCTCCTTGAACCCCTCCGGTACGGTATTAGTGGTGATGGACAAATTTATTATGTGAGCAATAGGGATTGACAGTTCAAAGGCACCATCTTTTAGAAACTTAGACGGGATGTTATCAGGGCCGGTGCTCTTAGTTAGGTTTAACCTGCTTAGTTCTTTTTGAATAGTCATGAGATACACATACTAGTTGACAACTGTTTGGGGTTACCCCTTTATTGGTATAGTAGGTTTGAAACCTATGAGTCTGTGTTAAAGGTATTTGATGCAGCTGGTAGTTTACTAACTGGTGTTAGTGTCACTACTCAGCTGGTAGAATTATTCAGTAGGTAACACTACTCAGCTGGTAGAATTATTCAGTAGGTAACACTACTCAGCTGGTAGAATTATTCAGTAGGTAACACTACTCAGCTGGTAGAATTATTCAGTAGGTAACACTACTCAGCTAGTAGAATTATTCAGTAGGTAACACTGCTCAGAAGATAACATTACTCAGCTGGCATCATGGACTCAATAGCTATAACTCACACTAGGTTATCCTGGGTTAAAAAATCTCAGGCTAAATCTTGGGTTATGACGGATTAAATCTTGGTTAAATCTTGGGTTATGAGGAATTAAATCTTGAGTTATCTTAGGGTAAATTTTGGGATTTTCCTGGTTTTTAATCTTTGGTTCTCCTTGGTCAAATCTTACCTTCGACGGGTTTTTATGGTCTTCCTATTTCCTACTTCCACAGCCCAACCTACGCCAGGCTTTCCTAACGTTTATCTGGTCAACCAGACTATTGCTTTTGACTGCTCTCTGGCCTACATATCCATCACAACCTGGTTCATCCAGTACTTTGTACAGGCAGTACACTGAATAGTCGAGGTCCATGGAGGTTGATACAGTGTTCTCGTATTGTGCTTAAGACTTACCTGTCTCTCACTGGATTTGTTTTACAATATCCTCCCGCACCTCTCACTCCAGTACGTTGTTATAGTAGAGTGCAGGTTTTTTTTAAGTGGGCTCTTCAATATCTTCAATATCTCTGTGTAGCAGCAAACGATATCTGTATCTGTTCCGGCACTGTTTTCCCTCCTGCTCTGAATGGAGGAGCCATGAACACCAAAATGGTAATCTAGACGAGAGAGCACAAGTGATTTGAATAGTGTTATCCCTGGCAATGTTTCTCTTCTTTTCAGAGTTGTCAGTATCTACCCTGTCATTTTTCTAGCTTTTGCAATATTTGCAATATTATTGCATTCTCTACATAAAGAGCCAATAGACATAATACCTATGTCTTTTACATGTTGTTTTCGTTCTATTATGTGATATGTACACAGTGTCCCATTTGAATTCCTCATATTTTCCATATCTGGAAGATTTTAGTTTTTGTAGTCACTCGTTGAAAAACGTTTCCTTTAATAAATGTCCTGAACTGTTCATAGTGTCTTTTTCTGCGTTGCTTAAGTCGTCCCGGTTGTAGTCCTCTCGATGTTAACCCTGACTGATATATTGACTCATGACTGTCTCCCTCATGTGTTTCTTGAAACAGTGCCCACAGGGCATGGTGTAGACGCCTGCAGTGGGTGTAAGGAATGTAGGACTACGCTTCTGAGAGAGGTCCTTGATGGAGGATATAGACACGGTGGTTACACTGATATTACTTCTAGTAAGCACCTGGTGAATGTTCCTGGCAACATCCCCGTATGGAAGCGCTAAGAGCTGCTTGAATTTTGTTGACGATCGCTTGAGCCTTGAGCCTGCCGTCCCAGATGAAGAGAGAGTGAAGAGGAAAACTACTGAAGATTTACTCCAGAAAACAACGAATGGAGATCCAGATAAATTTAAAAACATCTCTGTTGGTCTGGGTGTCATGGAGTGAATAAAAGTTCATAAGACTGTCCCTGTTGGTAAGGTTTCTCATACAATGTTGTCGCTACAGGAAGGCACTCTCATCAAGGGAGAAATCGTAATAGACTTCTTTTTCTTGAGGTTAGCTCCTAGGCATTTTGTTTCCACATGCTCGTTACATTACATGAAACCTACGTTCATAGCAAGAAAAGGGAAAATAGAAGAGAAGAAACTGTGTTGGCTGGGATTCATATAGCAGATTTATATAACAACTTCAACAAAGAAAAGTCAGTGTAAAGTGCACAGACAAGAAAATAAAGAAACTCTCAATCACTGTATTTTATAATGCAGCTGATTACAGAACTATTGAAGTAATACCACAAACGTGTAAATAATTTAAGCACATTGTAACAGAAGTTGGTAACATTTTCTATTAGATATATCTGTAGATAAGGATATTGTAAATATAAGAGTAATGATAACTGTATATGGAAAAAATCCAGGGGTGGAAATGGCATTGTCGATGATGGGTCGGCTATTTGGGCTGTAATGTATTAATTTTAGAATGGTATACTCACAGGAAGAGTGCCCCCCCCCCTGGGTTAACTCTGAAACGTTATATACCCTTGTACTACCCTCCACAGAATGGATATGTGATGCACACTGACCTTCCTGCTTCAGTGACAAAATATCTAATCTACGATTAATATGTAAGAATGTTAGTCTTCCTTTGGGACTCACAGGACAGCATCTCCACTGTCACCACAATCGTTGTCATCATTATCATCATCGCTGCCGTCACCGCCGCCCAGCTGCCGCCAGCGTCTACGACGCCCTACCTCACCCATGGACGTCGAGCCTCTTTCCCTCGCCGTTAGCGTGCCAAGAGGCGCCCTAAGTTTATGAGTGAGACGTGCCAAGGGTTATAGCGGAGAAGGGCGCCCCGATAACACTGAAGTACAGGCCACGCGCCACGATATTTTTGTAATCTTCCTTCATTCTTCATTTTATTTACAAGCAAGATCATCTTTTTTTACAAAAAAATGTAAAAAAAAATCACAGGGACATGCAAACAACGTCTAGTAAACAGGAGGAGGTGATGATAAGTGAGGTATTTCACAAGTGTGGGTGGCACTTGTGCCAGACCGGATTTGTACTAGGATGGCGATGTTTTTGGCTCCCTGGCCCTGCCCAACATTCACTATGGTGGCACCTTCCCTGGCACACACACTACGGTGGCTCATGTTTCTTGCCTTGGCGCCAGCCTCTGAATGAAGCTCCACGTTGACAACACTAGAGGCGGGCCACCCTCTACCTGTTGTACCACGCTGCTCCACGCTGCTCCACGCTGCTCCACGCTGCTCCACGCTGCTCCACGCTGCTCCACGCTGCTCCACGCTGCTCCACGCTGCTCAACAATTCAAGACTCCTCGATGACCGAGGCGGCGGTAAAATACAGGGACAATGTCTCAACATTAGTGATTTATGGAGGGACTTTTATTAGAGGACCGGCAACATCAATACCGGCTGCAAATGGTACCCGAGTACCCAAAGTTAACACGCATACTGGACCGAAACACCCAGAATATTTTTATACAATTTAATAAGTGAAGAGTTACTATCCCAGATCAGCTTATTTCAATGCCCAGCCTTCAGTATGGTACACCAGCCTCGTGGCATGCTATATGGGTATGTCACATGCCCATATGGGCATGCTTTCCCAACCAGCGAACCAAGTGCTAAGAGTATAACGAGTGGGGACCCCTTGTTATGCTAGCACCTTGGTTCAGCCCAACCAGTCAAGGTTATGAAGCGATGTTAGACCCTCGTGAAGCAACATTGGTAGACTTACCTCCGTGTCTGGTCCAACACGGTTCTCACAGTGTCTCTTGTATGCAAATTGCCTTTCTGTATATATCCTCTGCAAATATTGTACTTGCGATTTTGCGACTGCACTTGCGATTTTGGCTTATTTCCCTATTCTTGCCGAATAGGGTAAGCGAAAATTTGTGTATGCATTGATTTCGCAAAAGTCATTCTGAACCTAACTAAAAAAATGTCATAGTTTATTATTACATTATTATTAACTTATATAAAATATATTTAGTTGGATTAGGCTAAATTAAATTGTGCTTGTTAGGTAAGTTTCCTAAGGTTGTTTTGGTACAAAATTATTAATTTTCATATTAACATATATGAAAAAATATATATCTTTGAATGTATAAGAGGAAATTTTAGAAAGGACTTAATTTTAAATGAGTTCTTGCTAATTGACCAGTTTTACCTATTCAGCACGACATGTGTATTTACTCACCGTTGTCTTTTGGTAGTTCCTTATTTCCACCTTAGATATCTTGCTACAACCAGGTGTGCAGGAGTGACCTGCAACAGTCGACTGTTGCATGAATAGGAGCAACAGGTGTAAGGAGAGAACTCTATATCTCCCCGAAGCCTGAATATCCAATCCAAATTCATTCTTTCGTTTACTGAATATTCTACCGATGAGAATATAAGTTAGAGACATACAAATAATAGTGGCAAAAATGATCTACGCTTAAGAATAGTAAATGTTAAGATCAACAACACTGAATGTAACAAACTACCAAAAATATTTTGTTAAAATAATTACTAGGCACACTAACGTAACTGAAGTTAAAACAATAACGAGGGACACTAACACAACTAAAGTTAAAACAATAACGAGGGACATTAATGGAACTGAAGTTAAAACAATAACGAGGGACACTAACACAACTAAAGTTAAAACAATAACGAGGGACACTAACATAACTAAAGTTAAAGCAATAACGAGGGACACTAACACAACTAAAGTTAAAACAATAACGAGGGACACTAACACAACTAAAGTTAAAACAATAACGAGGGACACTAACACAACTAAAGTTAAAACAATAACGAGGGACACTAACACAACTAAAGTTAAAACAATAACGAGGGACACAAGAACATAGTTCCATCATCTTGAGTTTTCATGGTAAGAAAGCATATAAAGAGTAGAGTGCCGCGGGAATACTAAAATATAGACGTCAGTGCCAACAATGACAACATAAAGACCACAAGAGTGTCGGCGTGTAATACATAAGGTGGAGCAATTCATCATACTGCCACTCTCACCTATTTACACTGCCAGGGCGGCAACTGCTTCACACTGCCCGCCGACGAGCCTGGCACCTGCCACAAGCATCCCGACACCTCACATTATAACTCACTTAACATCCTTTGTCATACATTAGTATGGCATGAAGGTTACGCTGAGAATTGTAAGATTAACGATCATACGCTCTCTCTATCTCTCTCTCTCTCTTTCTTGGAAAATAAAGCATCTTTAAAACATTAAATATCACCAAATGCTTGACAAGTTTGGTGAACGTCTGCGTCAATCTTCTTGTAACTGACTGAAGTAAACAATGAACGTATGATGAAAATGTTCATTGTATTACATAACGAAGTAAGAGGTTGTCAACACCGTCTAGGACGCTACTGCGTTACCCTGTCATGCATTCTTGACGAGTTTGTAGAACCCTTTGCAAATTGTACACTCAGTATCTGAGGCATGTGAGCTTGGAAACACTATATATATAACCTGATACATAATGATACTTGTTTGTTTAGACGCACACGCCCACCATACCTCAGTTCACAGTTTTTAGCGGAAAGAATAAGAGGCTACACACACCTGCATATTTTTTGGGTGTTCAGTTAAGTGGAAGATAATGAAACCATTCCTACATACCCGTGGATGATAATAAACACAGCACACATTCCAACACATCTTTAAGTTTAGGATAGAGGAGAGTGTATTTTAAGTCACAGATTCCAATACAGATACAGGTGTGTTTACAGTGGTATAAAACATCGACAAGTTGATGATTAAGACACATGTGCAACAGTTGGGTATCTTCATTGTTGAAACGTATCACCTACACAGTATTTGAGAGAAACCTACTGTATAAGCGAAACGTTTCAACAATAAAGATACCAAACTGTTGCACATGTGTCTTAATCATCAAGCACAGACATAAGTGTAGTGTGACGCAACACTACTGGCTGTGTGAGTGAATCTTAAGATGATAAAGGGAACACCTTGAGATGTCACGGACTTGTCTCGAGAGGATCACTACAGATTACTAGACAACCTCCTGCACTGAACATGGGTCCACCTGCACTGAACATGGGTCCACCTGCACTGAACATGGGTCCACCTGCACTGAACATGGGTCCACCTGCACTGAACATGGGTCCACCTGCACTGAACATGGGTCCACCTGCACTGAACATGGGTCCACCTGCACTGAACATGGGTCCACCTGCACTGAACATGGGTCCACCTGCACTGAACATGGGTCCACCTGCACTGAACATGGGTCCACCTGCACTGAACATGGGTCCACCTGCACTGAACATGGGTCCACCTGCACTGAACATGGGTCCACCTGCACTGAACATGGGTCCACCTGCACAACATACGAACGTAAAGTATTTTCTTCAGTGAAGCCGGAGATTACTGTATGCTTTCTATAAATTATATAAAATATATTGTTACTTGCGTGAAATATATAAGAACTTAGTTTCATGTTGGATGGTACAGTAATTATAGA
Source organism: Cherax quadricarinatus (assembly GCF_026875155.1). NCBI lineage: Eukaryota > Metazoa > Arthropoda > Malacostraca > Decapoda > Parastacidae > Cherax > Cherax quadricarinatus. The sequence goes on along the minus strand of NC_069427.1, from coordinate 36,270,635 downwards.
ATGAATTATTTCACGTTTACTCAAAATTATTTTTTTATATCTCTTGTTATGCGAGCAAAATAAATTAAAGAAAGAACTACAAAATGAAGGAGAGGAGGAGGAGGAGGAAGAGCAGGAGGAGGAGGAGGAGGAGGAAGAGCAGGAGGAGGAGGAGGAGGAGGAGGAGGAAGAGCAGGAAGAGGAGGAGGAGGAAGAGCAGGAGGAGGAGGAGGAGGAGGAGGAAGAGCAGGAGGAGGAGGAGGAGGAGGAAGAGCAGGAGGAGGAGGAGGAGGAAGAGCAGGAGGAGGAGGAGGAGGAAGAGCAGGAGGAGGAGGAGGAGGAAGAGCAGGAGGAGGAGGAGGAGGAAGAGCAGGAGGAGGAGGAGGAGGAAGAGCAGGAGGAGGAGGAGGAGGAAGAGCAGGAGGAGGAGGAGGAGGAAGAGCAGGAGGAGGAGGTTGAAGATAAAAGAATGACGATTAGAAGGAAAATGGGAAAAATACAAAAGTCATCAGAAGAAAGAAAAAGAGGAATAGGGAAGCAGAAGAGAGGAGGCGACAAAGTATGGAGAACCTCGCCTCCTCAGCCTCGCCTCCTCAGCCCCGCCTCCTCAGCCTCGCCTCCTCAGCCTCGACTCCTCAGCCTCGCCTCCTCAGCCTCGACTCCTCAGCCTCGCCTCCTCAGCCTCGACTCCTCAACTTCGCCTCCTCAGCCTCGACTCGTCAACCTCGCCTCCTCAGCCTCGCAGATTCAGCCTCTCCTCCATAAACCTCAGCCTCGCTTCCTCAGTCCCAGTCTCGCCGTCTCAGCCACCCTGGCAGTAACCTGGGCTACACCACCCTGGCAGTGACCTGGCCTACACCCTGGCAGTGACCTAGCCTACACCACCCTGGCAGTAACCTGGCCTACACCCTGGCAGTGACTTACCCTACACCACCCTGACAATGACCTGGCCTACACCCTGGCAGTGACCAAGCCTACACCGCCCTGGCAGTGACCTCACCTACACCCTGACAGTGATTTGGCCTACACCACCCTGACAGTGACCTGGCATACACCCTGGCAGTGACCTAACCAACACCACAGTGGCAGTGACCTGGCCTACACCCTGGCAGTGACTCGGCCTTCGCCACCCTGGCAGTGACCTGGCCTACAC
>NC_069427.1:36109503-36264503 GCF_026875155.1 Cherax quadricarinatus | reverse complement strand
CAAGTCGCACTTTTTTTCTTCATGCTCTGGCTTGACATTGTTCCAGACTGTGAAGCCGACCTCTTTTCCAGGCTGAGGGACTGACCACAACAAAACAAGTATGAATACCTTAAAGTTGACGGACTGATCACATCATCCTTACCTCTCCACTGCATTTCTTGTCTCCTCTGTATTCGACTGATGAAGCCGAATGTAGGCGAAACGTTTCAATAATAAATACCCGATACTAGAGCCCGAGACTAGCCAAATCAGACGTAATCCTATGCCCCTTACCGTTAACTGAAGAATAGAAGGTCACTTCAGTAGCCGACAGGTCCATGCTAGGTAGGTCCTTCTCGATCAAGCATTTCTTATATCTGTCCAGTCTGTCTTTTTAAACCTACTCAAGTTGTTGCCGTCGATGACTCTAGTTGCTAGTTTCTTCCACTCATGCACACCTATATTCCTAAGCCAGTAAGTTCCCTACAGTATATCCCTTCTATATCTTAATTTACTTAACTTGTGTCCTATATTTCGTGTTTTTTCTTTTTTGTTAGATATCCTCAGTAGCTTATTAACATTTCTCTTATTTATGCCAATCTTCCACTTGCAAAGTTTAATAAAGTCTGCATAAAGTCAGTGGTCAAGGGAGACTGTGCTAACTCTCCTGTAACTGTTACTTACCTGGAGTTTACCTGGAGAGAGTTCCGGGGGTCAACGCCCCCGCGGCCCGGTCTGTGACCAGGCCTCCTTAGGTCAGTGTCCCAGGATGCGACCCACACCAGTCGACTAACACCCAGGTACCCATTTTACTGATGGGGAACATAGACAACAGGTGGAAAGAAACACGTCCAATGTTTCTACTCTGGCTGGGAATCGAACCCAGGCCCTCACCGTGTGAAGCGAGAGCGTTAACCACCAGGCCACCAGAGCCCTTTTATACCATTTTCAAAATAACACTCATTGTTACACTTACTCAAACGAATTTTTAATTTCTCATTTTTCTTCTTAAAAAAAAAGGCCCTTTAACACTCTGTGGTCTGATTCTGAAACACTTAAAAAGCAAGACTTGACAGCACTTTATAACACTTTTTTAATGTTCTTCCTTTTTTTGAAGTTACTTTAATATTCTGTATGGAGTGTTATAAAGTGCTGTCAAGTCTTGCTTTTTAAGTGTTTCAGAATCAGACCACAGAGTGTTAAAGGGCCTTTTTTTTTCAAGAAGAAAAATGAGAAATTAAAAATTCGTTTGAGTGTAACAATGAGTGTTATTTTGAAAATGGTATAAAATACCGACAACTTGATGATTAAGATATATTGTACAACAGTTGGGTATCTTTATTGTTGAAATGTCTCGCCTACACAGTAGACTTCTTCAGTCAAATACAAAGACAGCAGGTGTAGCAGGGAAATGAAGATGATGTTATCAGTCCATCAACCTTGGAGAAATAGTATTTGAGGGGGTCAGTCCCTCCCATGGTTGGTCCAGACCATGGTCAGTCCAGACCATGGTCAGTCCAGACCATAGTCAGTCCCTCCCATGGTCGGTCCAGACCATGGCCAGTCCCTCCCATGGTTGGTCCAGACCATGGTCAGTCCAGACCATGGTCAGTCCCTCCCATGGTCAGTCCCTCCCATGGTCAGTCCAGACCATGGTCAGTCCAGACCATAGTCAGTCCCTCCCATGGTCGGTCCAGACCATGGTCAGTCCCCCCATGGTCGGTCCAGACCATGGTCAGTCCCTCCCATGGTCAGTCCAGACCATGGTCAGTCCCTCCCATGGTCGGTCCAGACCATGGTCAGTCCCTCCCATGGTCAGTCCCTCCCATGGTCAGTCCCTCCCATGGTCAGTCCCTCCCATGGTCAGTCCAGACTATGGTCAGTCCAGACCATGGTCAGTCCCTCCCATGGTCGGTCCAGACCATGGTCAGTCCCTCCCATGGTCGGTCCAGACCATGGTCAGTCCAGACCATGGTCGGTCCAGACCATGGTCAGTCCAGACCATGGAGCTGAACTCTTCTCATAAGTTTCATTCTACTATGTGCGGGTTATCTGTGTAACGAGGAAATCTCTTAGTTGTTCTCCAGGAAAAAAAATACTACTGTGATCAACATCGATTAAGTTAACATTAAACTCTACTAATGAAGTTGTGCTCATTGTTGGGACTCACAAACCAGATATATGGACCGGGACGAGCATGTTGTAAAAGGGACAGAGGGTGTATTTCCTGGAGTTGGTATAAGTGATATAGTAGGCTAGATAATAATATGTCAGGTAATGGTAACAACCCCATTATCTGCCTCAGTGCTGGAGTAAGCGATATTGGGGAAAATACAGGAGGCAATGACACGTTAGACCATTTCTGTGCAAAAATTGTATGTATAGGGAGATGGGTGCATCTTTCCCACTCTGGGTAGGCGAGACAGCGATGGTTAGCTCAGTGGAAGAGGTCATTTATATGATTTAAAACTGACGGAAGACAAAAGTATTTATTTGTGTTGGAAATATACTGGTTACAGCTTTAAGTATGGAAGGAGCAAAATTTTCCAAAGTATTTCAGGAAAGCTTTCAGAAAACATAACAGCTCATAAAATAAAAATAAATAATGGCTTTAGAGATAGACAATTAAATAACTTACTTAGCGTCCACTATACAAAGCGTTGGAGTGGAAGAAATAAAATAGATAAGCAACTACTAAATGTATCTGAAAGAAATTTAGAAATTATTGCAATAACCGAGATCTGGTTCAATAATTTCAATCTAAAAAATAATGACTTCCTTGCTGATTCCCACAAAGACGAGTATAAATTATTTCACACTGCTAGAGTTAACAGGGAAGGGGCGGAGTGGCGATAGATGTCAGGAAAAATTTAAATTCACATCAGACATGAAAGTGGAAGGGGTTGATAGACAACTTCTCTGGCTGCAGTTTCTCAGAGGGCGTGAAAAACTAATCTTAAGTACGATCTACAGACACTACCTTGGAAAACTTCTATGGGAAGAAATTGCTAGGGCATTTAGATACGAAAGTGTAGTTTTAACAGGAGATTTTAACTTTAGCCAAATTAATTGGAGCATTCTTACAGGAAATCTAAAGCCAAGCAACTTTCTAGAACTATTCCAAGACTGTTTGTCAAAACAGTTTGCAACAGAACCAACAACGAAATATTGCCTACTTGACTAGGTTCGGTAAGTAATCTTGAGGTCAAGGATAAGCATGGATAAGCAACCAGAAATCACTTCTTTCAATATCTCACAGAATTACCTTTACAACGATAACAAAAAAGCCATTAAACCACTTCTGTTTCATTCTTAATTTAAAATGAGAACAAACGAGCAGCCTGGGTTGAAACACTTGACAATTATACATTGTGTCACTATATACAAGAACCTTCCTGACTCACGGTTCATCTCACACTTTCCGCTCCTCGAAATGATTTGGACCGTCTTAAAAAATTTAAGGTCTATGTCGAGGCCTGGTCATGGGCCTGGCAGCGGGGGCGTTGACCCCCCGAAACGCCCTGTAGGTACGAAGATGAAGAAATCTCAGTAACTGCTTCTACGTCAATGTGTTGTCATCCGTCACATTTAAACTGAGAGCTGGTTTCAGTTTTTTTTAACGAGAATACGTCACTCGAAGTGAAGCGACAAATAATTTAAGTATTGAAATCCAAAGGTTCGGAGAATCCGCCTGAGTTAGTCATCCTTGATTATACACTACCCAGACTCCACGAAAACAAACAACACTTGCTAGTTTCATCTTCATTTCTTCGAGAAATTGTCACCACCGTCATCCTTTTTTTCGAAACTGAGGCAACTTAACGCAGTTATTGAGACGGCTGCCAGATAACTAATAATTACGCCAAAATTATTATTAAAAACGAAAAGGCTAAGAGTGAGGTTGCTCTGATTCTAAACTTCAACAGTAGTATGAATAAGAGTGGAGAACTTCAGGGCCTCCTTCAGGATGTGAAGAAACACCGACATTGTTTTCCTGATACAAAAATAGTCAACAATAATAAATGAGCTTCAACAGAGTAAGTTTAAGTGAGACACGACTGTGGATTAAGCCTGCTAGAGATTCCAAGATTAAAACAGTTGCCGAGTGTAACCAGCTTGAGCGTGTTGTGGTAACATTACACAACATTGTCTAGACACATCTTACTTGTGAACTATTGAAAGTAAAAATAAAAAAAAAATATGATTCCTCAGAATTTATCCCTTAAGAAAAACTGACGTGTAGACGGCACTATAAATATGTTGTAATTACGCTTAAACTTGAACAATTATTTACAATTTACGTCATTAATATTTTCCCATGTGACACAATGTAAATATTGTACTTAATTTTCATCCCATTATCAACTTGAACCAGTGTATCCCCTCAAGGGAGGTTCCTTGATGCCAGTGATGGGCTCTTGTTTAAGTGAATTGGACCTGCCCTTCCCTTCCTTGGGTCGAACCTGAATGCCTTCCCAGGCGCTGTATGACAACTACGGGTTTAACGCTTTCCCATGAATGTAATAATAATAATTGAATGTAGGTAACAGGCAGTATTATTATTACATTCCCATAAATGTAATAATAATACTGCCTGTTACCTACATTCCAGGCCGCCACCACCTGCTCTGCCACGAGTGTTCCAAGAACTACACACCACACATACGCCACACTACTTAAAGTGTTGTCAAAACGCAGCGGCTTTGATTTAAGCAACTTTGCATGTCTCATCATACACTCAAGCAGGATAAAAATAACCCGTGGGGCACAAAGACATTCATTAAAACAGTAATCTCCACCTAAGTCCTTCAACACTGGTAATATAGTGGGCGTATGATGGCAGGGGCTATATTTACAGATAATACTTTGGCGAGAGATTACCCTGGCACACGAGAGGCCAGCGCTGGACCTGCCACAGCTGCGGTCGCTGTTCTACCATACTATATTCCACCCAGTATGCTGTTAATACGTCCATGGTGACACACTATCCACCCAGGAGAAAGCCTGTATGTGAAACCAATAATTTAATGGAGACTACCACGTATATTGTCATATTCCTGCAAGAGAATCAAGCTTCAGAAGTTGCTGGCGAGTATTATTGAGGTATAGAGACAATCTGAGCACCTTCCTCTTACACTCTTCATTTTTTAATAACGTTTGTTAATAAATCTTTTTATTTTAGGTTAGCTTAACACATTAGTTTAGTCACAAAACATTAACCTGGAACAAACGCGTCTGCTTTGATATTCATAAGATATGGTTTGATGAAGAATAACTAGGCACAATACCGGGACTGAAACCCGCAATGAAACTTACGACGATGTTTCACTCTGACTCCGGCTGAGTTGGCCCAAGTCGAACCGAAACATCGCCTAAAGTTTCAGTCCCCTATATGCGTACTATTTGTGTATCTTGATTCTTAAACAACGAGTCTTAGTGAAAATTTCTAGGTAACATCAGATTTCCTGGTAACGTTGCTTACTACACAATATTAATATCTTACTTGATGAACGAACGCCTCGACAATCATGAACTAAGGATGTTGAGAGCAAAGAATCATTAGATTAAATTGTTGTCTCAAGTGAAAGTGTAATTCCATTGTAAGTTGGTTTAAAGCCGATTGGCTACACAAGTCATTAAGGCTGCATTTAACTCACCACCAGTCAAGAATACTATAATCCCTAAAACACGGATTAAGCTAATACTTATCATATATACACTGAGAGTTACACACCTCTCAGTCAGTGGCGTGCAGGGGGGAGCGAAGGGGCGCTGACCCCGGGAATCCAAATGGGGGGAGGCATCTAGTTAGAGAGGGAAATAAGATAGTGATTTGAGGCATACAATCGAGGAGTTTTTGGGGCATACAATCAAGGAGTTTTTGGGGCATACAATCAAGGAGTTTTGGGGCATACAATCAAGGAGTTTTGGGGACATACAATCAAGGAGTTTTTGGGGCATACAATCAAGGAGTTTTGGGGCATACAATCAAGGAGTTTTGGGGGCATACAATCAAGGAGTTTTGGGGCATACAATCAAGGAGTTTTGGGGCATATAATCAAGGAGTTTTGGGGCATACAATCAAGGAGTTTTGGGGCATACAATCAAGGAGTTTTGGGGCATACAATCAAGGAGTTTTGGGGCATACAATCAAGGAGTTTTGGGGCATACAATCAAGAAGTTGGTCCCGGGCATCACCAGACCTCTGCACGTCACTGCTCTCAGTATCTCCATTGAGTTATGCTATTTGTATATTGATATGTATGCGTCAAATTTTTTTAATCTCTTAAAACGCATTAGTGTAAATATCTAATTTCTTAAAAAGGGTTTTAGCATAAAATTTCATTAATTTATATATATATGAAGGAAATCTTAAATTTCTATAAAAAAATTACAAAATTATAAACTAGTAATGAACACAGAATTAAATTATTATTATTATTATTATTATTATTATTATTATTATTATTATTATCATCATCATCATCATTAGAAAATACTTAACCAGTAGAGGTGATATGGTACCTGGAGAATGAGAGGCAATCAGGTTTGATCCTAGGAAAGGAAGGGTAACTCGAATTCCTGCATCAAGAGCCCTTTGCCATATCAAGGCACTCCCTCTGTAAGGAACATACAGAGTATATCACGTACTCTCAGTGTGAGGTGGAGGCTGCTGGCAGTAATACTGCTACTCTACTCCTCCAACATTAATATTAGTTTTTGCAGCAACAATTGCTACCACAACGAAGGAGTTTACTCCAAGACTTGCAGACATCACCTGACTTTGTCCGGTGAGGCGTCCAGTCTCGCCCATGTGTGTATCACTCTCGATTACATTGACCTGGAAACCCTTCCAGTGGCAGTAGACTAAAGCCGTGACCACACGAACCCAGCTTAATACACAGTTCTTTATAGTGTGTGGTGGCAGAGCTGACTGTGTGGGTGGTAACTGGTCTATGGTCTGAGCTGACTGTGTGGGTGGTAACTGGTCTATGGTCTGAGCTGACTGTGTGGGTGGTAACTGGTCTATGGTCTGAGCTGACTGTGTGGGTGATAACTGGTTTATGGTTCTAGCTGACTGTGTGGGTAGTAACTGGTCTATGGTCTGAGCTGACTGTGTGGGTGGTAACTGGTTTATGGTTCTAGCTGACTGTGTGGGTAGTAACTGGTCTATGGTCTGAGCTGACTGTGTGGGTGGTAACTGGTTTATGGTTCTAGCTGACTGTGTGGGTAGTAACTGATCTATGGTCTGAGCTGACTGTGTGGGTGGTAACTGGTCTATGGTCTGAGCTGACTGTGTGGGTGGTAACTGGTCTATGGTCTGAGCTGACTGTGTGGGTGGTAACTGGTCTATGGTCTGAGCTGACTGTGTGGGTGGTAACTGGTCTATGGTCTGAGCTGACTGTGTGGGTGGTAACTGGTCTATGGTCCGTGACCCTTCAGGAAACATGTTTCTTTCCTTCGTTTACTTTATTTATTGTACATTATATGTTGTATTTAACAATTCACAACTAACCCATAAACTTGATGTGAAAATTGAATGATATTTCGGGTCACTCTGCGCCATTATCATGCTCTACTCATCCTTACCTGACCTTCGCTGTCTACTCGCTTCCTTTGACCTCAGTTGACGTCTGCTATCTCCTCTTTTCTTTCTCAATAATAGAAGAAGCTTTCCTGACGGAGATCATGATGACTCGCGCCACTGAAGCTTTTGGTCATCTGATTGAGGCCTTCGGCTGGTTTATCTTTCTACCCTTTAAAATACTGATGTCCTTTTAGAATTTAGACAGAATGAAGATATCGCGATTTTTTCGTAAGTTTACTAGATGAAGTCTGTAGCAGCTGTGTAGTTAGTTTGAGGAAGACGGATGATATCCAGCATTAAGAGTAACCATATCTCCATGAAAAGGTTGGAAAAGACAAGACTCATGCGGCCGAAGAGTAAAGGCATCACCTACACAGCGGCGCAGAGAAGGAAAGAAGTGCTTCCTACTATGGCGGTAGGTCCTGCTCCCTAGGTTTCCTATGTAGATGATGTCTTTGATTTTGGCCACATGAGTCTAGTTTCTCCCATCCTTTTCTTGACGCCCTGAATATTCTTGCTCCTTCACCATTCTACCAGATGCTAACTTGACAAGCTAAACTTTCGCACATGTTTCTGCTGTTTATTCTCGCACAGTGGCGCAGTGTTGTTTTTGAAGAGTGGAGACGTTAATTTGATATAGAACATTCACGGAAAACATAAATTCTTTGCCAAAGTTTCTTTTCTAGGAATATTAACTTGACCAAGGCTATTCCTTGTCTTCACTGAACCTAGGAATGCCTCCTACCCTTCCCGTACTTTATTTTCTTGGCACACTGGAGTCTGAGCTTGTCCAATAAAGACAGAATAACTCCCTTACAATAAAAGAAGCAAATTCTTAAACCAATCAGACTAAATCTAACTTCAAACAGATTCTCCCAACAAGTGTTGAGGAGTTGGCACTGCATATCTCAGAGCAACGAGCCTCTGATAACAAAATGGAACGTATCAACATAAATTTCGGTGCTCCACTACTACCACAGATCGTAAAAGTTACAAGTGATTCATTGAGATGCAGCTCACTACATGCAAAATTAAACTCAAAATTCCCAAGCGATTTCTGAGAAGCTGATGTTTACATTTCATTTTTATTCTGAACATTCTCGAGAACATTTTTACTGAGCACTTCCTCTGACTTATCTGACAGCCACAAGGTCAGGACAAAAAAGCTGACTGATCAACACACCCGTCACGAAGAATGATTTTCGTGCATGGGGAAGTGAGTTTGGCAGCGGCGCTGGGAAACCTGCACTGGCCAATATACTTATTATTAAGCACTCCACGAAAGACAGAATAGATAAAAATCTGTACATTTTAAGTTAGGCTAGAGTCACTCTTATAAATAAAGAATTAAGAATCATGATTATTATATTGATTGATTGGCTGATTGCGTTACATAAGTAACCAACTCTGTGTGTGTGTGTGTGTGTGTGTGTGTGTGTGTGTGCGTGTGTGTGTGTGTGTATGCGTGTGTGTGTGTGTGTGTGTGTGTTTGTGTTTGTGTGTGTGTGCGTGTGTGTGTGTGTGTGTGTCTGTGTGTGTGTGCGTGTGTGTGTGTGTGCGTGTACTCACCTAATTATACTCACCTAATTGTGGTTGCAGGGATCGAGACTCAGCTCCTGGCCCCGCCTCTTCACTGATCGCTACTGGGTCCTCTCTCTCTCTGCTTCCTGAGCTTTGTCATATCTCTTCTTAAAACTATGTATGGTTCCTGCCTCCACTACTTCACTTGCTAGGCTATTCCACTTGCTGACAACTCTATGACTGAAGAAATACTTCCTAACGTCCTTGTGACTCGTCTGAGTCTTCAGCTTCCAGTTGTGACCCCTTGTCCCTGTGTCCCCTCTCTGGAACATCCTATCTCTGTCCACCCTGTCTATTCCCCGCAGTATCTTGTATGTCGTTATCATGTCTCCCCTGACCCTTCTGTCCTCCAGTGTCATCAGTCCGATTTCCCTTAACCTTTCCTCGTACGACATTCCCTTGAGCTCTGCGACTAGCCTTGTTGCAAACCTTTGTACTTTCTCTAACTTCTTGACGTGCTTGACCAGGTGTGGGTTCCAGACTGGTGCTGCATACTCCAGTATGGGCCTAACATACACAGTGTACAGTGTCTTGAACGATTCCTTATTAAGGTATCGGAACGCTATTCTCAGGTTTGCCAGGCGCCCGTATGCTGCAGCGGTTATTTGGTTGATGTGTGCCTCCGGTGATGTGCTCGGTGTTATGGTCACCCCAAGGTCTTTCTCCCTGAGTGAGGTCTGTAGTCTTTGTCCACCTAGCCTATACTCTGTCTGCAGTCTTCTTTGCCCCTCCCCAATCTTCATGACTTTGCATTTGGCTGGATTGAATTCGAGAAGCCAGTTACTGGATCACATGTCCAGCCTGTCCAGGTCTCTTTGCAGTCCTGCCTCATCCTCGTCCGATTTAATTCTTCTCATCAACTTCACGTCATCTGCGAACAGGGACACTTCAGAGTCTATTCCTTCCATCATGTCGTTCACATATCAAAAATAGCACTGGTCCTAGAACTGACCCCTGTGGGACCCCGCTCGTAACAGGCGCCCACTGTGATACCTCTTCACGTACCATGACTCGTTGCTCCCTCCCTGTCAGGTATTCCCTTATCCATTGCAGTGCCCTCCCTTTTACATGCGCCTGATCCTCCAGCTTCTGCACTAATCTCTTGTGGGGAACTGTGTCAAAGGCCTTCCTGCAGTCTAGGAAAACGCAATCTACCCACCCCTCTCTCTCGTGTCTTACTTCTGTTACCTTGTCATAAAACTCCAGAAGGTTTGTGACACAGGATTTGCCTTCCATGAACCCATGCTGGTTTTCATTTATAATCTTGTTCCTTTCCAGGTGTTCGACCACTCTCCTCCTGATAATCTTCTCCATGACTTTGCACACAATGTGTGTGGGTGTGTTTGTGTTTGTGTGTGTGTGTGTGCGCGTGTGTGTGTGTGTGTGTGTGTGTCTGCGTGTGTGTGTGTGTGTGTGTGTGTGTGTGTGTGTGCGTGTGTGTGTGTGTGTGTGTGTGTGTGTGTACTCACCTAGCAATGGCTGGAGGGGTCGTGTCACAGCTCCTGGCCCCGCCTTTTCATTGGTAGCTACTAAGTCACTCGTCCTGTTCCATGAGCTTTATCATATCTCTTCTTAAAACTATGTATGGATCCTGCCTTCACTACATCACTTCCCAGACTATTCCACTTCCTGACAACTCTGTGACTGAAGAAATACTTCCTAACATCCCTGTGATTCATCTGAGTCTTCAACTTCTAACTGTGACCCCTTGTTGCTGTGTCCCATCTCTGGAACATCCTGTTTCTGCCCACCTTGTCGATTCCTCTCAGTATTTTATATGTCGTTATCATATTCCCCTATCTCTCCTGTCTTCCATTGTCGTCAGGTCGCTGTCTCTTAACCTCTCCTCGTAGAACATACCCCGTAGCTCCGGGACTAATGTGTGTGTGCGTGTGTGTGTATGTCGTGCAGAATAGGTACAACTGGTCAATTAGCAAGAACTTATTGAAAATTAAGTCCTTTCTAAAATGTTCTCGTATACGTTTAAAGTTATATTTTTTTCATTTATGTTAATATAAAAATTAATAATTTTGTACCAAAAGTACCTTAGAAAACTTACCTAACCTTATTATAACAAGCACAATTTAATTTAGCCTAATCCAACTAACTATATATTAGATAAGTTTACAATAAATTAATAATGAACAAAAACAATGAAACATTTTTTTTCGTTAGGTTCAGAATGATTTTTGCGATATTACTGCATACACAAATTTTCGCTTACTTTATTCAGCAAGAAGAGCGTGGCTATTTAAGCCAAAATTACAAGTTTTACCTATTCGGCACGATATATATATATATATATATATATATATATATATATATATATATATATTTTATATATATATATATATATATATATATATATTATATATACACAAATAACCCGCACATCAAAGAGAGAAGCTTACGACGACGTTTCGGTCCGACTTGGACCATTTACAAAGTCACACTAACCAGAAGTGGAGCAGGACGGCTATGTATAGGCAGGAAGAGGTGGTGGTAGTAGTAGGAGTAGTACAAGAATGGTATATAATACCGACAAGATGAAATCACGACACATGTGCAACACCCGGGCATCACCATCGTAGACATTTCGCCATCCAGCCAGCCACTGGATGGCGAAACGTCCACAACAAAGACATCCAGACGCCGCGCATGTGTCTTAATTTCATCAGTAGTAGTAGTAATAGTAGTAGTAGTAATAGTAGAAGAGGTAGTAGTAGTGGTAGAAGTGGGGAATAAGGAGGACGAGCCAGTCAAATACAAAGGAAGGGGAGCACTGCGAGAGAGCTACGTGCCCACAGAGGGAGAGTAAGCGCACAGAGGTGCGTGAAAGGGGAAGTGGTGAAATAAATGAAGAAGGAACAGAAATACGAGACAGAAGAGAGAAAGACAACCCAGAGGAGAAAAAGGAAAGAGGAAAGGGGAAGAGGGAGAAGAAGAAAAAGAAAAAATGAGGAGTCAGGTTAAATCACGGGTGTTCTGAAGTTTGGAGCATTTTACAATGTAGTGGGAGAGGAAGGCATCTACAGAGACGAAGCCAGGGCTAAGATTCATACAAGGAAAGTTGTGCCTTCCCTACATTCCCGGTCTTTCTAATATCAGCAATTCTCTCCGTCCATTAGGCATCAAGCTTACCTTCCGCCAGACTAACACTCTGCGCACTAATCTCGTTCATACCTCTCCTCCCTCTACAGATGTTCCTGGTGTCTACTCTATTTCTTGCTCCTCCTGTCCTCTTCAATACTTCGGAGAAACTGGTCGATCTCTTTCTGACAGACTTAGGGAGCACAAAAGTAGTGTTAGGCTTGCCAATGCTAACAATGCTCTTTTCTGTCACGTCAGAGACAGTGGTACCATCCACTAGTCGAAGTAGGTCTTCGTCTTGTTCAACCTTTGGACGAAGACCTACTTCGACTAGTGGATGGTACCACTATGACCCCGCCTCCGCCTGCTTCACCTCACCTCACTTCAGTATATAAGCCACGTCTACGGCCCTATGCTGTACTTTCTACAAGATTGATGGACTGAACACATCGACTCCAGGCTGAGGGACTGATTACCTCATACTCCTCCTCTCCTTACGCCTTCCTCTTTGTATTGGACTGATGAAGCCACTGTGTGGCGAAACGTTTCCTGAATAAAGATTCCCATATGCTGCATAAGTGTCTCAATCACCCACTCATGTATTTATCCAACCTATTTTTAAAGCTACACAACGTTCTGGCCTCTATAACTGTACTTGGGAGTTTGTTCCACTCATCCACAACTCTATTACCAAACCAGTACTTTCCTATATCCTTCCTGAATCTGAATTTTTCTAACTTAAAACCATTGCTGCGAGTCCTGTCTAGGCTAGATATTTTCAGCACACTATTTACATCCCCTTTATTTATTCCTGTTTTCCATTTATACACCTCAATCATATCCCCCCTAATTCTACGTCTTTCTAGAGAGTGAAGATTCAGGGCCCTTAGTCTATCCTCATAGGGAAGGTTTCTGATACATGGGATCAACTTTGTCATCCTCCTTTGTACATTTTCCAGAGCATTTATATCCATTCTGTAATACGGTGACCAAAACTGTGCAGCATAATCTAAATGAGGCCTAACCAAGGATGTATAGAGTTGAAGAACAACCTGAGGACTCCTATTATTTATGCTTCTTGATATAAAGCCAAGGATTCTATTAGCTTTATTGCGAACACTTATGCACTGTTATCTTGGTTTCAGATTACTGCTAACCAGAACTCCTAAATCTTTTTCGCAATCCGTAATATTAAGATCTACATTATTTAGTTTATATGTGGCATGGTTATTGTCCTGTCCAACATTTAGAACTTTGCATTTGTCTATATTAAACTGCATCTGCCACCTCTCCGACCACTGCATCAGTCTACTCAAATCTTCCTGGAGTGCTCTAATGTCCTCGTCAGAATGAATTCGACGGCCTATTTTGGTGTCATCGGCAAACTTGCTGATGTCGCTCTTTATGCCCTCATCTATGTCGTTTATGTATATTGTGAACAGCAGGGGGCCCAACACTGACCCCTGTGGAACACCGCTCGTGACACTTCCCCACTCTGATTTCTCCCCATTTATGCAAACTCTCTGCTGCCTATTTGTCAACCATGCCTCTATCCAGAAAAAAATTTCTCCTCCTATTCCATGTGCCTTAATTTTCCTCAATAGTCTCTGATGTGGGACCCTGTCAAAAGCCTTACTGAAGTCCTGTACACAATATCATATTTATTACATGATCTACCTCCTCAAATACCTTAGTGAAAAAAGTTAGCAAATTCGTAAGGCAGGAACGCCCCTTTGTAAAACCATGCTGAGATTCGTTGATTAATTTATGCTTTTCAAGGTGGCTACGAACTGCCTCGGCAATTATTGATTCCATAAATTTTCCCACTATGGAGGTGAGGCTTATTGGTCTATAGTTTGAAGCTAAGGACCTGTCACCTGCTTTGAAAATAGGTATCACATTTGCCATTTTCCACTTATCTGGCACCATGCCAGTTTGTAGTGATATGTTGAAAAGATTAGCCAAAGGTTTGCTAAGCTCCTCTTTACATTCCTTTAGAACTCTTGCATACAGTTCATCAGGGACTGGGGATTTGTTAGGTTTTAATTTATCTATTTGCCTAAGGACCATGTCACTTGTGACCCTAATCGTGCACAGTTTATTATCGTCCTGTTCCACATAATTTATCATTTCTGGAATATCGCTGGTATCCTCCTGTGTAAAAACTGAGAGGAAGTATGTGTTAAAACTTCTACACATTTCCTTATCACTGTCAGTGAGCTGACCCGAGGAACTTTTGAGTGGGCCTATCTTGTCCCTGATCTTACTTCTGTATACCTGAAAGAATCCTTTTGGGTTAGTCTTCGAATCTCTTGCAACTTTAACCTCATAATCTCTTTTTACTTTTCTAATTCCTTTTTTTATTTCTCTCTTTAACTGAATATATCGATTTCTTAATTGCCCCTCTCCTCTTTTGATTTGCCTATATATGCCTCTCTTTTGACCAATTAGATATTTTAATCTATTGTTCATCCATTTAGGATCATTTTTGTTTGATCTGATTTCCCTATTTGGAACATAATTTGACTGAGCAGCTAGAACTATGCCCTGGAAAGCGTCATATCGGCATCCATCACCACCTACCTGGCCTTAGTCAGGTCTTTCCAGTTCAGCCCAACTAAGTAATTTTTCAGTCCTATGAAATCAGCCAAGTGAAAGTCAGGGACAGAGACTTGATTGCCATTATTAGGGGAATTCCATGATATATTAAAACTGAGTGATTTGTGATCACTTTCCCCGAGCTCATCATTAACCTCAAGATTATTAATTAGTGTTTCCCTACTGGCAAGAACCAAGTCAAGGAGGTTATTTCCCCTAGTTGGCTCTGTCACAAACTGTTTTAAAAAACAATCCTGGATCGTATCAAGAAAGTCACCTGACTCTAAATTTCCTGTCAAATTGCTCCAGTCAATCTGTCTATAGTTGAAATCTCCCATTAGCACAACATTTTCGTTTGTAGATGCCTTACGAATTTCGTCCCATAGAAGTTTACTGCACTCCCTATCAAGATTTGGGGCCCTGTAAATCACACCCAAAATTAGTTTTTCTCGGCCCTCGAGAAGCTGTAACCAAACAGATTCAGTGGCTGACGCTTCTAATTTTATATCTTGTCTAACACAACAGTTTAAATTGTCTCTGACATACATCGCTACTCCACCACCTTTCCTGTTGACCCTGTCAGTGTGGAATAATTTATAGCCTTGTATGTGACATTCAGAGGGCATCTCTCTACCTTTCAGATTGAGCCAGGTCTCTGTTATAGCAATAATATCTATGTTTCCTGCACTTGCAATTAATCTTAGCTCATCTATCTTATTTCTTACACTCCTGCTATTAGTATAGTAAACCTTAAGGGAGCTAGTCCCTTGCTGCCCTCTGCTGTCCCCCTTTGTTTGCTGACCTGATCTATTGTTTTTATTTATAACTTCATGCTGAATGCCTTTTATACATTTATTGTTTCGAACCCTAGTGTTGCAACCTGCTTGTTTCCCACACACACCCATACCTCTATCTTCTATCAGTTTAAAATCATGGGCATTTCACCAATGGGCTTCTCAATCGAGTCTGCAAGTGCTACCACCCCAGCCCCAGAGAGATGTACCCCATCCCTTGCATACATATCATGTTTGCCATAAAAGTTGTTCCAGTTGTCAATGAATGGGATTGCAAGTTCCTTGCAGTATCTGTCTAGCCAGCAATTTACACCAATTGCCCTAGACAACCATTCATTTCCTACTCCCCTTCTAGGCAAGATGCTACATATGATTGGGATCCCTCCCTTAGACTTAATGAAATCTATAGCTGACCTGTACTTATCTAGCAGCTCTTCTCTCCTACCCTTCCCAATATCATTTCCACCAGCACTGAGACAGATAATGGGCTTGTTCCCATTACCTGACATGATATTATCCAGCCTGTTGACTATGTCCCCAACACCAGCTCCAGTGAAGCACACTCTATCTCTCATCTTCTTATTCCTATTACAAAAAGCACGGACAATATATCTTACCTGAGAGTCACCAACCACAAGAATGCGCTTACCTCCATTTGCAGGGGCAGTAGTACCCTTACCTTCACTGGCCACTGAAGTACATTCATCCTGAAGAACAGAGAAGCGATTTCCTACCTTGAGATCTTCACTCTTAACTTTCCTTACTCTGATGCGCCTCCCATTACTGTGAACCACTCGCCACAATTACTTTTTCATTAGGTTTAAAATTCCCTAAACAATCACATAACACCTCACGAAAGATCCTTTACTGAATGATATTTTTTCATCGACAATAATAAAAAGAACTTATTTTTGAACCAAAGCTGGCTTAGAAACCTCACTTAACCTAAATTCTGCTATATATATATATATATATATATATATATATTATTAACACATCACCCGCCTCCCACCAAGGCAGGGTGGCCCAAAAAAGAAAAGCTTTCATCATCATTCACTCCATCACTGTCTTGCCAGAGGCGTACTTTCACTACAGTTATAAAACTACAACATTAACACCCCTCCTTCAGAGTGCAGACACTGTACTTCCCATCTCCAGGACTAAAGTCAGGCCTACCGGTTTCCCTGAATCCCTTCATAAATGTTACCTTGCTCACATTCCAACAGCACTTCAAGTCTTAAAAACCATTTGTCTCCATTCACTTCTATTAAATACACTCACGCATACTTGCTGGAAGTCTAAGCCCCTCGCACACAAAACCTCCTTTACTCCCCCCCCTCCAACCTTTCCTAGGCCGAACCCTACCCTGCCTTCCCTCCACTACAGATTTATACACTCTCAAAGTCATTCTATTTTGTTCCATCCTCTCTACATGTCCGAATTACCTCAACAACCCCTCCTCAGCCCTCTGAATAATAGTTTTGGTAATCCCACACCTCCTAATTTCCAAACTTTGAATTCTCTGCATTATATTCACACCACACATTGCCCTCAGACATGACATCTCCACTGCCTCCAGCCTTCTCCTTGTTGCACCATTCACCACCTATGCTTCACATCTATATAAGAGTGTTGGTATAACTATACTCTCATACATTCCCCTCTTTGCCTCCAAGGACAAAGTTCTTTGTCTCCACAGACTCCTAAGTGCACCACTCACCCTTTTCCCCTCATCACTTCTATGATTCACCTCATCCTTTATACACCCATCTGCTGACACTTCCACCCCTAAATACCTGAATACATTCATCTCCTCCATACTCTCTCCCTCCAATCTGATATTCAATCTTTCATCACCTAATTTCTTTTTGTTTTCCTCATCACTTTACTCTTTTCTATATTCACTTAATTTTCTTCTTTTACATACCCTACCAAATTCATCCACCAACCTCTGCAACTTCTCTTCAGAATCTCCCCAAAACAGAGTGTCATCAGCGAAGAGCAACTGTGATAACTCCCACTTTGTGTTAGATTCTTTATCTTTTAACCCTACACCTCTTGCCAAGACCCGCGCATTCACTTCTCTTACAACCCCATCTATAAATGTATTGAACAACCACAGTGATATCACACATCCTTGTCTAAGGCCTACTTTTACTCGGAAATAATCTCCCTCTCTCATACATACTCTAACCTGAGCCTCACTATCCTCATAAAAACTCTTCACTGCTTTCAGTAACCTACCTTCTTACCATACACCTGCAACATCTGCCACATTGCTCCCCTATCCACCCTGTCATACGTCTTTTCCAAATCCATAAATGCCACAAAAACCTCTTTAACCTTATCTAAATACTGTTCACTTATATGTTTCACTGTAAACACTTGGTCCACACACCCCCTACCTTTCCTAAAGCCTCTTTGTTCATCTGTTTTCCTACTCTCCGTCTTAACTCTTAATTCTTTCAGTAATAACTCTACCATACACTTTACCAGATATACTCAACAGACTTATTCCCCTACAATTTTTACACTCTCTTTTGTCCCCTTTGCCTTTATACAAAGGAACTATGCATGCTCTCTGCCAATCCCTAGGTACCTTACCCTCTTCCATACATTTATTAAATAATAGCACCAACCACTCCAAAACTATATCCTCACCTGCTTTTAACATTTATTTCTTTATCCCATCAATCCCAGCTGCCTTATCCCCTTTCATTCTACCCACTGCCTCACGAACTTCCCCAACATTCACAACTGCCTCTTCCTCACTCCTACAAGATGTTATTCCTTCTTGTCCTATACACGAAATCACAGCTTCCCTATCTTCATCAACATTTAACAATTCCTCAATATATTCCCTCCCTGTTCCCGATGCCTCAACTTATTAATCTCACTCCAAAACTTTTTCTTATTTTCAACAAAATTTGTTGATAACATTTCACCTACTCTCTCATTTGCTCTCTTTTTACATTGCTTCACCACTCTCTTAACCTCTCTTTTTCTCTCCATATGCTCTTCTCTCCTTGCATCACTTCTACTTTGTAAAAACCTCTCATGTGCTAACTTTTTCTACCTTACTACTCTCTTTATATCATCATTCCATTAATCGCTCTTCTTCCCTCCAGCACCCACTTTCCTGTAACCACAAACTTCTGCTGAACACTCTAACACTACATTCTGAAACCTACCCCATACATCTTCTACTCCATTGCCTATACTCTCACTAGTCCATCTATCCTCCAATAGTTTTTTTTTATTTCTTACCCTAACTGCCTTCCCCTTTAGTTTATGAACCTTCACCTCTCTCTTACTTGCTGCTTCTATTTTCCTTGTATCCCATCTACCTTGTACTCTCACTGTAGCTACAACTAAAATGTGATCTTATATGTCTGTAGCCCCTCTATAAACATGTACTGATCCTGAAATCTACTCAACAGTCTGTTTGTGGTTGTGCTGCAACAGACCAGAGTGTAGCAGTGTATGGTGGTGCTGCAAGAATGGTATATAATACCGACAAGTTGAAATTAAGACACATGTGCAACATCTGGGTATCTTTACTGTAGACGTTTCGCCATCCAGTGGCTTTATCAATACAAATTCCAGGACATAACTTGAAGACAGTAGGACTATATACAGAAGATGAGGTAATCAGTCCCTCAACCTTGGAGTAGGTGCGAAGAGCACCATAGTAGTGGAGAATCTCCATGACTATGTGTAGTGGTGCTTCAACAGACCAGAATGTGGCAGGGTGTGGTGATGCTACAACAGAAAAGTGTGTGGCAGTGCGTGGTGATGCTGCAGCAGACCAGAGTGTAGCAGTGTGTGGTGGTGCTGCATCAGACCAGAATGTGGCAGTGTGTCGTGGTGCTAAAACAGACCAGAGTTTGGAAGTGTGTGGTGGTGCTGCAACAGGCATGGGACCAGTCTCTGTTCTCTGGCACCTGTCACAACTCTGGCACCTGTCACAACTCTGGTACCTGTCACAACTCTGGCACCTGTCACAACTCTGGCACCTGTCACAACTCTGGCACCTGTCACAACTCTGGTACCTGTGAAAACTCTGGCACCTGTCACAACTCCGGCACCTGTCACAACCCTGGCACCTGCCACAACTCTGGTACCTGTGAAAACTCTGGCACCTGTCACAACTCTGGCACCTGTCAAAACTCTGGCACCTGTCACAACTCTGGCATCTGTCACAACTCTGGCACATGTCACAACACTGCCACCTGTCACAGCTCTGGTACCTATCATAACTCTGGCACCTGTCACAACTCTGGCACCTGTCACAACTCTGGTACCTGTCACAACTCAGGCACCTGTCACAACTCTGGTACCTGTCACAACTGTGGCACCTGTCACAACTCTGGCACCTGTCACAACTCTGGCACCTGCCACAACTCTGGTACCTGTCAAAACTCTGGCACCTGTCACAACTTTGGCACCTGTCAAAACTCTGGCACCTGTCACAACTCTGGCATCTGTCACAACTCTGGCACCTGTCACAACACTGCCACCAGTCACAGCTCTGGCACCAATCATAACTCTGGCACCTGTCACAACTCTGGCACCTGTCACAATTCTGGCACCTGTCACAACTCTGGCTCCTGTCACAACTCTGGCACCTGTCAAAACTCTGTCACCTGTCACAACTCTGGCACCTGTCACAACTCTGGTACCTGTCATAACTCTGGAACCTGTCACAACTCTGGCATCTGTCAAAACACTGCCACCTGTCACAACTCTGTCACCTGACACAACTCTGGCACCTGTCAAAACTCTGTCACCTGTCACAACTCTGGCACCTAATGCCACCTCACGAACACTGGCATTGACTTGCAGTTACTTACACTACAGTAGTGAAGTAGCACTCATACAGTAATGAAGACCGTGTGCGTCCATCCCCTCATGTACACACGGCAATGAAGACCGTGTGCGTCCATCCCCTCATGTAAACACGGTACTGAAGACCGTGTGCGTCCATCCACTCATGTACACACGGCAATGAAGACCGTGTGCGTCCATCCCCTCATGTAAACACGGTATTGAAGACCGTGTGCGTCCATCCACTCATGTACACACGGTAATGAAGACCGTGTGCGTCCATCCCCTCATGTAAACACGGTATTGAAGACCGTGTGCGTCCATCCACTCATGTACACACGGCAATGAAGACCGTGTGCGTCCATCCCCTCATGTACACACGGCAATAAAGACCGTGTGAGTCCATCCCCTCATGTATACACGGTAATGAACCCCGTGTGCGTCCATCCACTCATGTACACACGGTAATGAAGACCGTGTGCGTCCATCCCTTCATGTACACACGGTAATGAAGACCGTGTACGTCCATCCACTTATGCACACACGGTAAAGAAGACCGTGTGCGTCCATCCACTCATGAACACACGGTAATGAAGACCGTGTGCGTCCATCCACTCATGTACACACGGTAATGAAGACAGTGTGCGGCCATCCACTCATGTACACACGGTAATGAAGACCGTGTGCGTCCATTCACTCATGTACACACGGTAATGAAGACCGTGTGCGTCCATCCACTCATGTACACACGGTAATGAAGACCGTGTGCGTCCATCCACTCATGTACACACGGTAATGAAGACCGTGTACGTCCATCCACTCATGTACACACGGTAGTGAAGACCGTGTGCGTCCATCCACTCATGTACACACGGTAATGAAGATCGTGTACGTCCATCCACTCATGTACACACGGTAATGAAGACCGTGTGAGTCCATCCACTCATGTACACACGGTAATGAAGACCGTGTGCGTCCATCCACTCATGTACACACGGTAATGAAGACCGTGTGCGTCCATCCACTCATGTACATACGGTAATGAAGACCGTGTGCGTCCATCCACCCATGTACACACGGTAGTGAAGACCGTGTGCGTCCATCCACTCATGTACACACGGTAATGAAGATCGTGTACGTCCATCCACTCATGTACACACGGTAATGAAGACCGTGTGAGTCCATCCACTCATGTACACACGGTAATGAAGACCGTGTGCGTCCATCCACTCATGTACACACGGTAATGAAGACCGTGTGCGTCCATCCACTCATGTACATACGGTAATGAAGACCGTGTGCGTCCATCCACCCATGTACACACGGTAATGAAGACCGTGTGCGTCCATCCACTCATGTACACACGGTAATGAAGACCGTGTGCGTCCATCCACTCATGTACATACGGTAATGAAGACCGTGTGCGTCCATCCACCCATGTACACACAGTAAAGAAGACAGTGTGCGTCCATCACCTCATGTACGCACGGATGTGAAGACCGTGTGCGTCCATCCACTCATGTACACACGGTAATGAAGACCGTGTGCGTCCATCCACTCATGTACACACGGTAATGAAGACCGTGTGCGTCCATCCACTCATGTACACACGGTAATGAAGACCGTGTGCGTCCATCCACTCATGTACACACGGTAATGAACACCGTGTGCGTCCATCCCCCCATGTACATACGGTAATGAAAACCGTGTACGTCCATCCCCTCATGTACACACGGTAATGAAGACCGTGTGAGTCCATCCACTAATGTACACACGATAATGAAGGCCGTGTGCGTCCATCCACTCATGTACACACAATAATGAAGGCCGTGTGCGTCCATCCACTCATGTACACACGGTAATGAAGACCGTGTGCGTCCATCCACTCATGAACACACGGCAATGAAGACCGTGTGCGTCCATCCACTCATGTACACACGGTAATGAAGACCGTGTGCGTCCATCCACTTATGTACACACGGTAATGAAGACCGTGTGTGTCCATCCACTCATGTACACACGGTAATGAAGACCGTGTGCGTCCATCCACTCATGTACACACGGTAATGAAGACCGTGTGCGTCCATCCACTCATGTACACACGGTAATGAAGACCGTGTACGTCCATCCACTCATGTACACACGGTAATGAAGACCGTGTACGTCCATCCACTCATGTACACACGGTCCAGAGTCTCCGTGACAGCCTCCCTCACAGCCTCCCTCACCTCCTGGAGCTCCCTCACTCCCTCACAGCCTCCCTCACATCCTGGAGCTCCCTCACTCCCTCACAGCCTCCCTCACCTCCTGGAGCTCCCTCACAGCCTCCCTCACCTCCCGGAGCTCCCTCACTCCCTCACAGCCTCCCTCACCTCCTGGAGCTCCCTCACTCCGTCACAGCCTCCCTCACCTCCTGGAGCTCCCTCACTCCCTCACAGCCTCCCTCACCTCCCGGAGCTCCCTTACTCCCTCACAGCCTCACTCACCTCCTGGAGCTCCCTCACTCCCTCACAGCCTCCCTCACCTCCTGGAGCTCCCTCACTCCCTCACTGCCTCCCTCACCTCCTGGAGCTCCCTCACTCCCTCACAGCCTCCCTCACCTCCTGGAGCTCTCTCACTCCCTCACAGCCTCCCTCACCTCCTGGAGCTCCCTCACTCCCTCACAGCCTCCCTCACCTCCTGGAGCTCCCTCACTCCCTCACAGCCTCCCTCACCTCATGGAGCTCCCTCACTCCCTCACAGCCTCCCTCACCTCCTGTAGCTCCCTCACTCCCTCACAGCCTCCCTCACCTCCTGGAGCTCCCTCACTCCCTCACAGCCTCCCTCACCTCCTAGAGCTCCCTCACTCCCTCACAGCCTCCCTCACCTCCTGGAGCTCCCTCACTCCCTCACAGCCTCCCTCACCTCCTGGAGCTCCCTCACTCCCTCACAGCCTCCCTCACCTCCTGGAGCTCCCTCACTCCCTCACAGCCTCCCTCACCTCCTGGAGCTCCCTCACTCCCTCACAGCCTCCCTCACCTCCTGGAGCTCCCTCACTCCCTCACAGCCTCCCTCACCTCCTGGAGCTCCCTCACTCCCTCACAGCCTCCCTCACCTCCTGGAGCTCCCTCACAGCCTCCCTCACCTCCTAGAGCTCCCTCACTCCCTCACAGCCTCCCTCACCTCCTGGAGCTCCTCACTCCCTCACAGCCTCCTCACCTCCTGGAGCTCCCTCACTCCCTCACAGCCTCCCTCACCTCCTGGAGCTCCCTCACTCCCTCACAGCCTCCCTCACCTCCTGGAGCTCCCTCACTCCCTCACAGCCTCCCTCAACCTCCTGGAGCTCCCTCACTCCCTCACAGCCTCCCTCACCTCCTGGAGCTCCCTCACTCCCTCACAGCCTTCCTCACCTCCTGGAGCTCCCTCTCTCCCTCATAGCCTCCCTCACCTCCTGGAGCTCCCTCACTCCCTCACAGCCTCCCTCACCTCCTGGAGCTCCCTCACTCCCTCACAGCCTCCCTCACCTCCTGGAGCTCCCTCACTCCCTCACAGCCTCCCTCACCTCCTGGAGCTCCCTCACTCCCAAACAGCCTCCCTCACCGCCTGGAGCTCCCTCACTCCCTCACAGCCTCCCTCACCTCCTGGAGCTCCCTCACAGCCTCCCTCACCTCCTGGAGCTCCCTCACAGCCTCCCTCACCTCCTGGAGCACCCTCACAGCCTCCCTCACCTCTTGGAGCTCCCTCACTCCCTCACAGCCTCCCTCACCTCCTGGAGCTCCCTCACAGCCTCCCTCACCGCCTGGAGCTCCCTCACTCCCTCACAGCCTCCCTCACCTCCTGGAGCTCCCTCACAGCCTCCCTCACCTCCTGGAGCTCCCTCACAGCCTCCCTCACCTCCTGGAGCACCCTCACAGCCTCCCTCACCTCTTGGAGCTCCCTCACTCCCTCACAGCCTCCCTCACCTCCTGGAGCTCCCTCACTCCCTCACAGCCTCCCTCACCTCCTGGAACTCTCTCACTGCCTCACAGCCTCCCTCACCTTCTGGAGCTCCCTCACTCCCTCACAGCCTCCCTCACCTCCTGGAACTCCCTCACTCCCTCACAGCCTCCCTCACCTCCTGGAGCTCCCTCACTCCCTCACAGCCTCCCTCACCTCCTGAAGCTCCCTCATAGCCTCCCTCACCTCCTGGAGCTCCATCACAGCCTCCCTCACCTCCTGGAGCTCCCTCACTCTTTCACAGCCTCCATCACTGCCTCCCTCACCTCCTGGAGCTCCCTGACTCCCTCACCTCCTGGAGCTCCCTGACTCCCTCACCTCCTGGAGCTCCCTCACTCCCTCACAGCCTCCCTCACCTCCTGGAGCTCCCTCACTCCCTCACAGCCTCCATCACCTCCTGGAGCTCCCTCACTCCCTCACAGCCTCCATCACTGCCTCCCTCACCTCCTGGAGCTCCCTCACTCCCTCACAGCCTCCCTCACCTCCTGGAGCTCCCTCACTCCCTCACAGCCTCCCTCACCTCCTGGAACTCTCTCACTCCCTCACAGCCTCCCTCACCTCTTGAAACTCCCTCACTCCCTCACAGCCTTCCTCACCTTCTGGAGCTCCCTCACTCTTTCACAGCCTCCCTCACCTCCTGGAGCTCCCTCACTCCCTCACTGCCTCCCTCACCTCCTGGAGCTCCCTCACTCCCTCACAGCCTCCTTCACCTCCTGGAGCTCCCTCACTCCCTCACAGCCTCCCTCACCTCCTGGAGCTCCCTCACTCCCTCACAGCCTCCCTCACCTCCTGGAGCTCCCTCACTCCCTCACAGCCTCCCTCACCTCCTGGAGCTCCCTCACTCCCTCACAGCCTCCCTCACCTCCTGGAGCTCCCTCACTCTCTCACAGCCACCCTCATTTCCTGGAGCTCCCTCACAGCCTCCCTTACCTCCTGGAGCTCCCTCACTCCCTCACAGCCTCCCTCACCTCCTGGAGCTCCCTCACTCTTTCACAGCCTCCCTCACTGCCTCCCTCACCTCCTGGAGCTCCCTCACTCCCTCACAGCCTCCCTCACCTCCTGGAGCTCCCTCACTCCCTCACAGCCTCCCTCACCTCCTGGAGCTCCCTCACTCCCTCACAGCCTCCCTCACCTCCTGGAACTCTCTCACTCCCTCACAGCCTCCCTCACGTCCTGGAGCTCCCTCACTCCTCACAGCCTCCCTCACCTCCTTGAGCTCCCTCATTTCCTCACAGCCTCCCTCACCTCCTTGAGCTCCCTCCTTCCCTCACAGCCTCCATCACCTCCTGGAGCTCCCTCACTCCCTCACAGCCTCCCTCACCTCCTGGAACTCCCTCACTCCCTCGCAGCCTCCCTCACCTCCTGGAGCTCCCTCACTTCCTCACAGCCTCCCTCACCTCCTGGAGCTCCCTCACTCCCTCACAGCCTCCCTCACCTCCTGGAACTCTCTCACTCCCTCGCAGCCTCCCTCACCTCCTGGAGCTCCCTCACTTCCTCACAGCCTCCCTCACCTTCTGGAGCTCCCTTACTCCCTCACAGCCTCCCTCACCTCCTGGAACTCCCTCACTCCCTCACGGCCTCCCTCACCTCCTGGAGCTCCCTCACTCCCTCACAGCCTCCTTCACCTCCTGGAGCTCCCTCACTCCCTCACAGCCTCCCTCACCTCCTGGAGCTCCCTCACTCCCTCACAGCCTCCCTCACCTCCTGAAGCTCCCTCACAGCCTCCCTCACCTCTTGGAGCTCCCTCACAGCCTGCCTCACCTCCTGGAGCTCCCTCACTCCCTCACAGTCTTCCTCACTTCCTGGAGCTCCCTCACTCCCTCATAGCCTCCCTCACCTCCTGGAGCTCCCTGACTCCCTCACCTCCTGGAGCTCCCTCACTCCGTCACAGCCTCCCTCACCTCCTGGAGCTCCCTCACTCCCTCACAGCCTCCCTCACCTCCTGGAGCTCCCTCACTCCCTCACAGCCTCCATCACTGCCTCCCTCACCTCCTGGAGCTCCCTCACTCCGTCACAGCCTCCCTCACCTCCTGGAGCTCCCTCACTCCCTCACAGCCTCCTTCACCTCCTGGAGCTCCCTCACTTCCTCACAGCCTCCCTCACCTCCTGGAGCTCCCTCATTCATTCACAGCCTCCCTCACCATCTCCTCACGCCCTCTCGACTTCCCTCACCTTCTCCACACATTCACCTCCTCTGACGATCTCCCTCACCCAGCACAGGGGCAGTAGTTATCACCTGAGGGTGGGCAGCATACCCTGCCGGGCTGATGGAGGATAGGGCAGCATACCAGCCATGCTGGTGGAGGACAGGGCAGCATACCAGCCGTGCTGGTGGAGGACAGGTCAGCATACCAGCCATGCTTGTGGAAGACAGGGCAACATACCAGCCAGGCTGGTGGAGGGCAGGGCAGCATACCCAGCCGGGCTGATGGAGGACAGAGCAGCATACCAGCCATGCTGGTGGAGGACAGGGCAGCATACCAGCCATGCTGGTGGAGGACAGGGCAGCATACCAGCCATGCTGGTGGAGGACACTGCAACATACCAGCCATGCTGGTGGAGGATACTGCAACATACCAGCCATGCTGGTGGAGGACAGGGCAGCATACCAGCCATGCTGGAGGAGGACACTGCAATATACCAGCCATGCTGGTGGAGGACAGGGCAACATAGCAGCCAGGCTGGTGGAGGACAGGGCAGCATACCAGCCATGCTGGTGGAGGACAGGGCAGCATACCAGCCATGCTGGTGGAGGACAGGGCAACATACCCAGGCGGGCTGGTGGAGGACAGGGCAGCATACCAACCAGGCTGGTGGAGGACAGGGTAGCGTACCAGCCATGCTGGTGGAGGATAGGGCAACATACTTGCCAGGCTGGTGGAGGACAGGGCAGCATACCAGCAATGCTGGTGGAGGACAGGGTAGCGTACCAGCCATGCTGGTGGAGGATAGGGCAACATACCAGCCATGCTGGTGAAGGGCAGGGCAACATACCCAGGCAGGCTGGTGGAGGACAGGGCAGCATACCAGCAATGCTGGTGGAGGACAGGGCAACATACCAGCCAGGCTGGTGAAGGGCAGGGCAACATACCCAGGCAGGCTGGTGGAGGACAGGGCAGCATACCAACCAGGATGGTGGAGGACAGGGCAGCATACCAGCCAGGCTGGTGGAGGACAGGGCAACATACCAGCCAGGCTGGTGGAGGACAGGGCAACATACCAGCCAGACTGGTGGAGGACAGGGCAGCATACCAGCCAGGCTGGTGGAGGACAGGGCAACATACCAGCCAAGCTGGTGGAGGACAGGGCAACATACCAGCCAGGCTGGTGGAGGACACTGCAACATACCAGCCAGGCTGGTGGAGGACATTGCAACATACCAGCCAGGCTGGTGGAGGACATTGCAACATACCAGCCAGGCTGGTGGAGGACAGGGCAACATACCAGCCAGGCTGGTGGAGGACAGGGCAGCATACCAACCATGCTGGTGGAGGACACTGCAACATACCAGCCAGGCTGGTGGAGGACAGGGCAACATACCAGCCAGGCTGGTGGAGGACATTGCAACATACCAGCCAGGCTGGTGGAGGACAGGGCAGCATACCAACCATGCTGGTGGAGGACACTGCAACATACCAGCCAGGCTGGTGGAGGACAGGGCAACATACCAGCCAGGCTGGTGGAGGACAGGGCAACATACCAGCCATGCTGGTGGAGGACACTGCACTATACCAGCCAGGCTGGTGAAGGACAGGGCAGCATACCAGCCAGGCTGGTGGAGGACAGGGCAACATGCCAGCCAGGCTGGTTGAGGACAGGGCAGCATACCAGCCATGCTGATGGATGACACTGCAACATACCAGCCAGCTGGTGGAGGACAGGGCAGCATACCAGCCATGCTGGTTGAGGACAGGGCAGCGTACCAGCCATGCTGGTGGAGGACTGGGCAACATACCAGCCATGCTGGTGGAGGACAGGGCACCATACCAGCCAGGCTGGTGGAGGACAGGACAGCATACCAGCCAGGCTGGTGGAGGACAGTGCAGCATACCAACCAGGCTGGTGGAGGACAGGGCAACATACCAGCCAGGCTGGTGGAGGACAGGGCAACATACCAGCCAGGCTGGTGGAAGACAGGGCAACATACCAGCCAGGCTGGTGGAGGACAGGGCGTGGCGTGTCTGCTGACTCAGCGTACGACCAGTTGGCATGTCATTGGCATGCTAAGGTATGCCCAACTTTGCCCACACCTTCATACCTTCACCTGTACTCGGTTATAACTGTACACCTGTGCACCCTCCTCAATAGCATACCTACACATATGCATCAACATGCTTACGCATGCACATGTCAAAGCCAGCCTTCACATGTCAAATTTGGCCTGCACATGTTAAAGCCAGCCTGCACATGTCTAAGCCAGCCTGCACATGTCAAAGCCAGTCCTGCACATGTCAAAGCCAGTCTTGCAGATGTCAAAGTCAGTTCTGCACATGTCAAAACCAGTCCTGCACATGTCACAGTCGCCCTGCACATGTCAAAACCAGTCTGAACATGTCAAAGCCAGTCTGCACATGTCAAAGCCAGCCTGCACATGTCAAAGTCAGCCTGCACATATCAAAGCCAGCATGCACATGTCAAAGCCAGTCCTGCACATATCAAAGCCAGCCTGCACATGTCAAAGCCAGCCTGCACATGTCAAAGCCAGCCTGCACATGTCAAAGCCATTCCTGCACATGTCAAAGCCGGTTTCCACATGTGAAATCCAATTCTACACAAGTCAAAGCCTGTCCTGCACATGTCAAAGCCAGTGCTGCACATATCAAAGCCAGCCTGCACATGTCAAAGTCGGCCTGCACATAAGAGCATAAGAGCATAAGAAAGACGGAACACTGCAGCAGGTCTACTGACCCATGCGAAGCAGGTCCATGTCCCTCCCCCCCCTCCCCGATTAGCCTAGTGACCTACCTAGTCAAGTCACTTCCACTTAAGGAAGGAGCACGGCATCAGACCTAGTAACACAAGCTAGTCAGGTCCAACTCACACCCACCCACACCCACTCATGTATTTATCTAATCTATTTTTAAAACTACACAACGTTTTAGCCTCTATAACTGCACTCGGGAGTTTGTTCAACTCATCCACAACTCTGTTACCAAACCAGTGCTTTCCTATATCCTTCCTGAATCTGAATTTTTCCATCCTGAAACCATTGCTGCGAGTCCTGTCTTGCCTGGAAATTTTCAGCACGCTATTTACATCCCCTTTATTTATTCCTGTTTTCCATTTATACACCTCGATCATATCCCCCCTAATTCTACGTCTTTCGAGAGAGTGCCGATTCAGGGCCCTCAGTCTATTCTCATAGGAAAGATTTCTCATACATGGGATCAACTTTGTCATCCTCCTCTGTACGTTTTCCAGTGCGTTTATATCTATTCTGCACATGTCAAAGCCAGTCATAGCATGAACCAGTCCAAAGAGAGAGCCAAAAGGTACCTAAGGAATTTAGCAACAGAAAGGGAGGAGAATGATTATTTTGTTAGCTAACACACATGTAAATGTTAACAACTAATTTTACTTTATTCCTAGTATATCTCCTTTATAGTATAATAATAAGGTATTAAAAGGACCCCAGTGGAAGCAAGTCATTCTGTCTGACTTTTTTGGGTTATCCCAGGTTGTCTGTCTACACATATGCTGCTGTGTATGATAGTCTGTGTAACTATTTGTGTATACCTGAATAAACTTACTTAGTTACATAGTTACATATACACCATCGCCAGTACCATATCTACACCAGCAACACTGGTTCAAGTATCAGCTACTGCAATAACACTGGTTCAAGTATCAGCTACTGCAGTAACACTGGTTCAAGTATCAGCTACTGCAGTAACACTGGTTCTAGTATCAGCTACTGCAGTAACACTGGTTCTAGTATCAGCTACTGCAGTAACACTGGTTCTAGTATCAGCTACTGCAGTAACACTGGTTCAAGTATCAGCTACTGCAATAACACTGGTTCAAGTATCAGCTACTGCAGTAACACTTGTTCTAGTATCAGCTACTGCAGTAACACTGGTTCAAGTATCAGCTACTGCAGTAACACTGGTTCTAGTATCAGCTACTGCAATAACACTGGTTCTAGTATCAGCTACTGCAGTAACACTTGTTCTAGTATCAGCTACTGCAGTAACACTTGTTCTAGTATCAGCTACTGCAGCAACACTTGTTCTAGTATCAGCTACTGCAGCAACACTGGTTCAAGTATCAGCTACTGCAGCAACACTGGTTCAAGTATCAGCTACTGCAGTAACACTTGTTCTAGTATCAGCTACTGCAGTAACACTGGTTCAAGTATCAGTTACTGCAGCAACACTGGTTCAAGTATCAGCTACTGCAATAACACTGGTTCAAGTATCAGCTACTGCAGCAACACTGGTTCAAGTATCAGCTACTGCAATAACACTGGTTCTAGTATCAGCTACTGCAGTAACACTGGTTCAAGTATCAGCTACTGCAGTAACACTGGTTCTAGTATCAGCTACTGCAGTAACACTGGTTCAAGTATCAGCTACTGCAATAACACTGGTTCAAGTATCAGCTACTGCAATAACACTGGTTCAAGTATCAGCTACTGCAGTAACACTTGTTCTAGTATCAGCTACTGCAGCAACACTTGTTCTAGTATCAGCTACTGCAGCAACACTGGTTCAAGTATCAGCTACTGCAGCAACACTGGTTCAAGTATCAGCTACTGCAGTAACACTTGTTCTAGTATCAGCTACTGCAGCAACACTTGTTCTAGTATCAGCTACTGCAGCAACACTTGTTCTAGTATCAGCTACTGCAGCAACACTGGTTCAAGTATCAGCTACTGCAGTAACACTTGTTCTAGTATCAGCTACTGCAGCAACACTTGTTCTAGTATCAGCTACTGCAGCAACACTGGTTCAAGTATCAGCTACTGCAGCAACACTGCTTCAAGTATCAGCTACTGCAGTAACACTTGTTCTAGTATCAGCTACTGCAGCAACACTGGTTCAAGTATCAGCTACTGCAGTAACACTTGTTCTAGTATCAGCTACTGCAGTAACACTGGTTCAAGTATCAGCTGCTGCAGCAACACTGGTTCAAGTATCAGCTACTGCAGTAACACTTGTTCTAGTATCAGCTACTGCAGCAACACTGGTTCAAGTATCAGCTACTGCAGTAACACTGGTTCAAGTATCAGCTGCTGCAGTAACACTGGTTCAAGCATCAGCTGCTGCAGTAACACTGGTTCAAGTATCAGCTACTGCAGTAACACTGGTTCAAGTATCAGCTACTACAGCAACACTGGTTCAAGTATCAGCTACTGCAGTAACACTGGTTCAAGTATCAGCTACTGCAGTAACACTTGTTCTAGTATCAGCTACTGCAGCAACACTGGTTCAAGTATCAGCTACTGCAGTAACACTGGTTCAAGTATCAGCTACTGCAGCAACACTGGTTCAAGTATCAGCTACTGCAGTAACACTTGTTCTAGTATCAGCTACTGCAGTAACACTGGTTCAAGTATCAGCTACTGCAGCAACACTGGTTCAAGTATCAGCTACTGCAGTAACACTGGTTCAAGTATCAGCTACTGCAATAACACTGGTTCAAGTATCAGCTACTGCAGTAACACTTGTTCTAGTATCAGCTACTGCAGCAACACTGGTTCAAGTATCAGCTACTGCAGTAACACTGGTTCAAGTATCAGCTACTGCAGCAACACTGGTTCAAGAATCAGCTACTGCAGTAACACTTGTTCTAGTATCAGCTACTGCAGCAACACTGGTTCAAGTATCAGCTACTGCAGTAACACTTGTTCTAGTATCAGCTACTACAGTAACACTGGTTCAAGTATCAGCTGCTGCAGCAACACTGGTTCAAGTATCAGCTACTGCAGTAACACTGGTTCAAGTATCAGCTACTGCAGTAACACTGGTTCAAGTATCAGCTACTGCAGTAACACTGGTTCAAGTAACAGCTACTGCAGTAACACTGGTTCTAGTATCAGCTACTGCAGTAACACTGGTTCAAGTATCAGCTACTGCAGTAACACTTGTTCTAGTATCAGCTGCTGCAGTAACACTGGTTCAAGTATCAGCTGCTGCAGTAACACTGGTTGAAGTATCAGCTACTGCAGCAACACTGGTTCAAGTATCAGCTACTGCAGTAACACTGGTTCAAGTATCAGCTGCTGCAGTAACACTGGTTCAAGTATCAGCTACTGCAGTAACACTGGTTCAAGTATCAGCTACTGCAGTAACACTGGTTCAAGTATCAGCTACTGCAGTAACACTGGTTCAAGTATCAGCTACTGCAGTAACACTGGTTCTAGTATCAGCTACTGCAGTAACACTGGTTCAAGTATCAGCTGCTGCAGTAACACTGGTTCTAGTATCAGCTGCTGCAGTAACACTGGTTCAAGTATCAGCTACTACAGTAACACTTGTTCTAGTATCAGCTACTGCAGTAACACTGGTTCAAGTATCAGCTACTGCAGTAACACTGGTTCAAGTATCAGCTACTGCAGCAACACTGGTTCAAGTATCAGCTGCTGCAGTAACACTGGTTCAAGTATCAGCTACTACAGCAACACTGGTTCAAGTATCAGCTACTGCAGTAACACTTGTTCTAGTATCAGCTACTGCAGCAACACTGGTTCAAGTATCAGCTGCTGCAGTAACACTTGTTCTAGTATCAGCTGCTGCAGTAACACTGGTTCAAGTATCAGCTACTGCAGCAACACTGGTTCAAGTATCAGCTACTGCAGTAACACTGGTTCAAGTATCAGCTACTGCAGTAACACTTGTTCTAGTATCAGCTGCTGCAGTAACACTGGTTCAAGTATCAGCTACTGCAGCAACACTGGTTCAAGTATCAGCAACTGCAGTAACACTGGTTCAAGTATCAGCTACTGCAGTAACACTTGTTCTAGTATCAGCTACTGCAGTAACACTGGTTCAAGTATCAGCTACTGCAGTAACACTGGTTCAAGTATCAGCTACTGCAGTAACACTTGTTCTAGTATCAGCTACTGCAGTAACACTTGTTCTAGTATCAGCTACTGCAGTAACACTTGTTCAAGTATCAGCTACTACAGCAACACTGGTTCAAGTATCAGCTACTGCAGTAACACTGGTTCAAGTATCAGCTACTAGAGCAACACTGGTTCAAGTATCAGCTACTACAGCAACACTGGTTCAAGTATCAGCTACTACAGCAACACTGGTTCAAGTATCAGCTGCTGCAGCAACACTGGTTCAAGTATCAAGTATCACTTCCTGATCATCCTGAGGCTGAAGAAATTAGTTCTGATTTTTTTGTGATTCACTTGTGTTTTCAACTTTAAATTTTACCCTCCTGTACCCGTTTCTCGCCCCAAGAAACATTTTATGTAACATAGTCATTAGTGGAGCTGCTAAATACTAAAACAACAAGGAAAAAAATTGATACACAGTTTTTATGGACTCCATCACACATTGAATTACTCAATGATAAAGTTGACAAGTTAATAAAAGAAAGTTCGCTGAACGAAGCTTCAGAATATAACTTAGGTATGTCTGTGTCCAGGAATATTAGGAGAGAAATAAATAATGAAAATGGAAGTTTAAGAATGCAATTAGAAGCCTGAGTAGATCTATTACATATTATGATAGCTTGAACGTAGATTAAGATGTCTACTGAGCAACTTACGATGTGAGTAGACGGACTGATGTTGTAGTAGCCAGGTTCAGGCCTGGTCACTGGTACTTCTGGCAGTCTGACAGACGCACAGATGATGATCAAACCAAATGCTAAGTATGGGACCAGGGCTATGGTCACTATCTTGAGCACTGTGTGCTTAATTGTCCACCTGTTGCGGAAGATGAGATAGAGATATTATTATAAACTATGTGGTATGTCAAGATATACATTTCAGCCGTGTGTGTATATGTACATGTGTGTGTACTCACCTATTTGTACTCACCTATTTGTGGTTGCAGGGGTCGAGTCACAGCTCCTGGCCCCGCCTCTTCGCTGATTGCTACTAGGTCCTCTCTCTCCCTGCCCCATGAGCTCTATCATACCTCGCCTTAAAACTATGTATGTATGTGTGTGTGTGTGTGTGTGTGTGTGTGTGTGTGTGTGTGTGTGTGTGTGTGTGTGTATGTGTGTGTGTGTGTGTGTGTGTGTGTGTGTGTGTGTGTGTGTGTGTGTGTGTGTTGTGTGTGTATGTACTCACCTAGTTGTACTCACCTAGTTGAGGTTGCAGGGATCGAGTCCAAGCTCCTGGCCCCGCCTCTTCACTGATCGCTACTAGGTCACTCTCCCTGAGCCGTGAGCTTTATCATACCTCTGCTTAAAGCTATGTATGGATCCTGCCTCCACTACATCGCTTCCCAAACTATTCCACTTCCTGACTACTCTGTGGCTGAAGAAATACTTCCTAACATTCCTGTGATTCATCTGTGTCTTCAACTTCCAACTGTGTCCCCTTGTTGCTGTGTCCTATCTCTGGAACATCGTATCTTTGTCCTCCTTGTCAATTCCTCTCAGTATTTTGTATGTCGTTATCATGTCCCCCCCTATCTCTCCTGTCCTCCAGTGTCGTCAGGTTGATTTCCCTTAACCTCTCCTCATAGGACATACCTCTTAGCTCTGGAACTAGTCTTGTTGCAAACCTTTATGTGTGTGTGTGTGTGCGTGTGTGTGTGTGTGTGTGTGCGTGCGTGCGTGCGTGTGTGTCAGTAGTGTGCGTGTATATGTGTGTTGCTTGTGTTTGTGTGTGTGTGTGTGTGTGTGTGTGTGTGTGTGTGTGTAGTCACTCACCGACATGTGGTTGCAGGGGTCGTGTGTGTGTGTGCGTGTGAGTTAGTGTTTGTGTGCGTATGTACGCGTATACTGGAGGTGAGGGAGAAGGGGCGTATCTGGGCAGGAAGCTGGCACTGTGCCACCTCAGGGGTGGGTGTGGTGTTAAGAGAAAGAGCCAGGGCCAGGTATAGGGACAATAGCTGGCAGAGTGCCACTCTGGGGGGTCCACCCGGCAGCCAGGGCACAGTGCCAGCAAGACTCACGCCGGTAAATAAGTTCTTGGCACTGATGCCCTTCCCTTCTTCCCTCCCTCCAACCTCCCCCTCTCATCCACTACCTCATTCACCCCCTCTCCTCATCCTCCCCCTCCCCCCTTTACTTCCCCTTCATCCCCCTCCCTCAGCCTCCCCATTATCTCCCCCTTCCCTCCCCCTCAGCCTCCCCGTTCAAACTCTCCTCCCTCTCATCCTTCCTTCACTATTTACCTCAGGTGATGGTGGCACGGATAATACATCCACCATCCTTCTGCACTCTTACTATCTCGTCCATCCTTTTACACTTTCACTATCCAGTCCATCATTCTGCATTCTTACTATCCCGTCCATTCTTCTGCACTCTCATCACATCCGGGCTGCGTGCGGTCAGCAGCAACAGCTAGGTTGATCAAGCCCTGATCTCTTGTCAGGAACCAGGCAGAGGTGGCGTTGACCCCCGGAACAACCTCCAGGTAAACTCCAGGTAGCAAATGATGTGAACGTTGGCATGTCAAAGTTTCTCAGAGTCACATGTAAGACTGCACAGCAGCACCAACAACCATCACATGAAACACTGCAGCAGCACCAACAACCATCACATGAAACACTGCAGCAGCACCAACAACCATCACATGAAACACTGTAGCAGCACCAACAACCATCACATGAAACACTGTAGCAGCACCAACAACCATCACATGAAACACTGCAGCAGCACCAACAACCATCACATGAAACACTGCAGCAGCACCAACAACCATCACATGAAACACTGCAGCAGCACCAACAACCATCACATGAAACACTGCAGCAGCACCAACAACCATCACATGAAACACTGTAGCAGCACCAACAACCATCACATGAAACACTGTAGCAGCACCAACAACCATCACATGAAACACTGCAGCAGCACCAACAACCATCACATGAAACACTGCAGCAGCACCAACAACCATCACATGAAACACTGCAGCAGCACCAACAACCATCACATGAAACACTGCAGCAGCACCAACAACCATCACATGAAACACTGTAGCAGCACCAACAACCATCACATGAAACACTGCAGCAGCACCAACAACCATCACATGAAACACTGTAGCAGCACCAACAACCATCACATGAAACACTGCAGCAGCACCAACAACCATCACATGAAACACTGTAGCAGCACCAACAACCATCACATGAAACACTGCAGAAAGCACCAACAACCATCCACATGAAACACTGTAGCAGCACCAACAACCATCACATGAAACACTGCAGCAGCACCAACAGCCATCACATGAAACACTGCAGCAGCACCAACAACCATCACATGAAACACTGTAGCAGCACCAACAACCATCACATGAAACACTGTAGCAGCACCAACAACCATCACATGAAACACTGCAGCAGCACCAACAACCATCACATGAAACACTGCAGCAGCACCAACAACCATCACATGAAACACTGCAGCAGCACCAACAACCATCACATGAAACACTGTAGCAGCACCAACAACCATCACATGAAACACTGCAGCAGCACCAACAACCATCACATGAAACACTGTAGCAGCACCAACAACCATCACATGAAACACTGCAGCAGCACCAACAACCATCACATGAAACACTGTAGCAGCACCAACAACCATCACATGAAACACTGCAGCAGCACCAACAACCATCACATGAAACACTGTAGCAGCACCAACAACCATCACATGAAACACTGCAGCAGCACCAACAGCCATCACATGAAACACTGCAGCAGCACCAACAACCATCACATGAAACACTGTAGCAGCACCAACAACCATCACATGAAACACTGTAGCAGCACCAACAACCATCACATGAAACACTGCAGCAGCACCAACAACCATCACATGAAACACTGCAGCAGCACCAACAACCATCACATGAAACACTGCAGCAGCACCAACAACCATCACATGAAACACTGCAGCAGCACCAACAACCATCACATGAAACACTGCAGCAGCACCAACAACCATCACATGAAACACTGCAGCAGCACCAACAACCATCACATGAAACACTGCAGCAGCACCAACAACCATCACATGAAACACTGCAGCAGCACCAACAACCATCACATGAAACACTGCAGCAGCACCAACAACCATCACATGAAACACTACAGCAGCACCAACAACCATCACATGAAACACTGTAGCAGCACCAACAACCATCACATGAAACACTGCAGCAGCACCAACAACCATCACATGAAACACTGCAGCAGCACCAACAGCCATCACATGAAACACTGCAGCAGCACCAACAACCATCACATGAAACACTGCAGCAGCACCAACAACCATCACATGAAACACTGCAGCAGCACCAACAACCATCACATGAAACACTGTAGCAGCACCAACAACCATCACATGAAACACTGCAGCAGCACCAACAACCATCACATGAAACACTGTAGCAGCACCAACAACCATCACATGAAACACTGCAGCAGCACCAACAACCATCACATGAAACACTGTAGCAGCACCAACAACCATCACATGAAACACTGCAGCAGCACCAACAACCATCACATGAAACACTGTAGCAGCACCAACAACCATCACATGAAACACTGCAGCAGCACCAACAACCATCACATGAAACACTGCAGCAGCACCAACAACCATCACATGAAACACTGTAGCAGCACCAACAACCATCACATGAAACACTGTAGCAGCACCAACAACCATCACATGAAACACTGCAGCAGCACCAACAACCATCACATGAAACACTGCAGCAGCACCAACAACCATCACATGAAACGAAACACTGCAGCAGCACCAACAACCATCACATGAAACACTGTAGCAGCACCAACAACCATCACATGAAACACTGCAGCAGCACCAACAACCATCACATGAAACACTGCAGCAGCACCAACAGCCATCACATGAAACACTGCAGCAGCACCAACAACCATCACATGAAACACTGCAGCAGCACCAACAACCATCACATGAAACACTGCAGCAGCACCAACAACCATCACATGAAACACTGTAGCAGCACCAACAACCATCACATGAAACACTGCAGCAGCACCAACAACCATCACATGAAACACTGCAGCAGCACCAACAACCATCACATGAAACACTGCAGCAGCACCAACAACCATCACATGAAACACTGCAGCAGCACCAACAACCATCACATGAAACACTGCAGCAGCACCAACAACCATCACATGAAACACTGCAGCACCACCAACAACCATCACATGAAACACTGCAGCAGCACCAACAACCATCACATGAAACACTGCAGCAGCACCAACAACCATCACATGAAACACTGCAGCAGCACCAACAACCATCACATGAAACACTGCAGCAGCACCAACAACCATCACATGAAACACTGCAGCAGCACCAACAACCATCACATGAAACACTGCAGCAGCACCAACAACCATCACATGAAACACTGCAGCAGCACCAACAACCATCACATGAAACACTGCAGCAGCACCAACAACCTTCACATGAAACAATGCAGCACCACCAACAACCATCACATGAAACACTGCAGCACCACCAACAACCATCACATGAAACACTGCAGCACCACCAACAACCATCACATGAAACACTGCAGCAGCACCAACAACCATCACATGAAACACTGCAGCAGCACCAACAACCATCACATGAAACACTGCAGCAGCACCAACAACCATCACATGAAACACTGCAGCAGCACCAACAACCATCACATGAAACACTGCAGCAGCACCAACAACCATCACATGAAACACTGCAGCAGCACCAACAACCATCACATGAAACACTGCAGCAGCACCAACAACCATCACATGAAACACTGCAGCAGCACCAACAACCATCACATGAAACACTGCAGCAGCACCAACAACCATCACATAACTCACTGCCCCAGATTCTTCCACAAATTTACTGTTTGACTGAATTGTATTTGTTTGCTTGTTGGTGATCCAGAGGAAGACTTACCAAAAATGTCCTGATCATCTATTCTTCCTCTTAAACTGTATTGTATCCTTAATAATGTTGTTTACCACACCTGCCGTCTACCACCATGGCAGAGTGACTCAAAGAAAACACATTCATGATCATTTAATTAATAGCTGTCTTGCCAGAAGCGCACGGACATCACACTTCAAATGATCCTCCGAACTGCTAGATCCCCAGCCCTGCTATAGGCTACAGGCACTGTACTTCTTACCTCCAAGACTCAAGTCTGGATAACCGGGTTCAGTGAATCCATATATAATGATACCTTGGTAACATCATATAGGGTAATGCTAAGAAACGCTTCTCTGCACTCCGATTTAACACGCCACACATGCCTGCTAGATGCTCAAGCCCCTGCTACTTAAAAACATTCAGATCCTTTCTCCAGTTCTTCTTGGGATGACTCCTACCACTCTTTCCTTCTACCTTATATTAATAAACACTCTTGGTCATTTTATCCTGTTCCATCCTTTCTAAATGACCATACCACCTTAGTAACCTCAGCTCTCTGAATTAATCCTTTCGTAACTCTACAGTCTTCTAATTTCTGTGTTCTGATTTCTCTGCATAATATTCAGAAAACACATTGCTCTCTAGCATGACATCTTCACTGCCTCCAGCTTCTTGTTTCACTTTTACCTCCATAGATAAACTTATTGCTTTCCCGACACACATACTGCGCAACTATCTATCTATCCATTTCCCATGTTCTGTTCTATTGTTCACCTTGTCATTCATAGACCCATCAGCACATTTACTGCCTCTATACTTCTTCCTTACAGCGAAGTATCCAATCTTTCATTATTCAGATTTTCGTGACTGCAGAGAAATGGCGCAAAGGAGACAAGGAGTGAATAAAACTGACAAGGAGTTAATAAAACTGACAAGGAGTGAATAAAACTGACAAGGAGTTAATAAAACTGACAAGGAGTGAATAAAACTGACAAGGAGTTAATAAAACTGACAAGGAGTGAATAAAACTGACAAAGAGTGAATAAAACTGACAAAGAGTGAATAAAACTGACAAGGAGTGAATAAAACTGACAAGAAGTGAATAAAACTGACAAGAAGTGAATAAAACTGACAAGAAGTGAATAAAGATTCCAAAGAGTGAATAAAGACACACTAGCAGTAAGAATCGTTATTACGCAGCTGACTGAAGATGGCTCTCCCCACACGAAACGTCCAAATAAAATTCTTCTCTTAATTTGTGCCTTTATTCGCCTCTTTTTCTTTATTCTAATCTTATCACCTTACTTTTACAATTTTCACATTAAATTTCATCCTCTAATACGCCCTCCCAAACTCCTCCTCCAACCATCGCTATTTTGCTTCAGTCTCCCTAAAGAACTGTGTCACCGACAGATTGCAACTGTGACAACTCGCACTATGTGTCAGATTAATTATCTTTTGGAAAAATTTGTTTAATAAAAGGAATGTTTGGCCTGAGGCAGCTGAGGCAGCAGCTGGACTTGGCCAGGAAGCTGAGGCAGCAGCTGGACTTGGCCAGGAAGCTGAGGCAGTAGTTGGACTTGGCCAGGAAGCTGAGGCAGTAGTTGGACTTGGCCAGGAAGCCGAGGCAGTAGTTGGACTTGGCCAGGGAGCTGAGGCAGTAGTTGGACTTGGCCAGGAAGCTGAGGCAGCAGCTGGACTTGGCCAGGAAGCTGAGGCAGTAGTTGGACTTGGCCAGGAAGCTGAGGCAGTAGTTGGACTTGGCCAGGAAGCCGAGGCAGCAGCTGGACTTGGCCAGGGAGCTGAGGCAGTAGTTGGACTTGGTCAGGAAGCTGAGGCAGGGGTTGGACTTGGCCAGGTAGCCGAGGCAGCAGCTGGACTTGGCCAAGTGGGTGAGCCAGCAGCACTGCCACTACACAAGTCATCAGGTAAATGAGAAGCAGTGACTGTGTTGTGAGTTACAACTTAATAGAAGGTTCATCATGGATGAGTGAGTGGAGTTTCTCATGGATGAGCGACTGAAGTTTTCCCCCATGGATGAGTGAGTGATGGTTCTCAGGATTGTAGTGTAGTGTAGTTTCTATTGGATGAGCGACTGAAGTTCCTCACTGGATAGTGTGTGCGGTTCTCAGGAGGTGAGTGAGTGTAGTTTCTCATGGATGAGCGAGTGGATGTTACTCATGGATGAGTGAGTGAAGATTCCCATGGAGGAAGACCTGGGTAGGAGTGCCTAGTGCCTTGAGAAGTCGGTCACACCTAGGTATGTGTCACTGGTTGCCACATACTTTCACTTCTCGTTGTCATCGTTTCCTGGGAGACCAACATGTTACTTTAGCACAAATGATATCTTTGTTCCTGACGTAGAAACACACATTTCTCTCTCTGTCGTTCTCTGTATTCTATATATGTTTGTCTGTCTGTCCGTTCTGGTCTGTCCGTCTGTATGTGTTGTCTGTCTGTCTGTCTGTCTGGTCTGTCTGTCTGTCTCTCTCTCTCTCTCTCTCTCTTCTCTCTCTCTCTCTCTCTCTCTCTTCTTTTTACACAGGTTTGTCAAAGGTTAAGGTTCCCTAGCTTTATTGACAAACTATTTAAAGGTTACGGATTCCTAATTTTTTGGGACAAGCCTAAGAGCTGTTACATAAATCAGCTCATTTGTAAACATTTTTATTGTTATGATACATACAAGTATTTTTATTGTTGATGAAAAACATACAAGTAGGAACATGATGAAGTTGGAGTCATCTGTGGGCCTGCATTTCTCATTTGATCGCCTGACTTTTCTCGTTGACATCATAATGCGGTTCGATGTGTCAGACTCGAGTCATCTGGGGATAAATGAATCTCTGATGAAGTGATTTTCTGGAGAGGGTACAGCTGAGTGAAGTGCTGCTTTCTGCCCGTCTTGTGGTATAGAAGCTTGTTGCTCGCTGTCATCGTAGTGGAGCCAAGTGTGGTACTTTGACAATATTGGCCTTGTACATAACAGTAAGGCCACCCACATCCCTCCTGTTTTGAAGGCTCTGCTGAAATAACAGATCTATGCAGGATGGGTCCAGGCGAGAGACGAGACGTCTTGCTCTGTTCTCTACTCTATCAAGCAGTCGCAGATGAGAGGGAAGGGGGGGGGCAGGCAAACCAAGAAAGTGGAGCATACTCAAGATCAAGCAGATGCTTGACCTTGAGTATGTCAAGCACATGCGAGATACAGCGAAGTGCTGTAAGCTTCCTGGTTGCCTTGTTTGCAAGATTTACAACGTGGTTCTTCATGGTCAGATTGGAATCAAATTTCACCCCAATAATATCAACTTTTCCCCAGGTATCAACACCCTCCCGTTCATACTTACTACTTCACCGGCATTACCATCATGGTCCTCTCTCTCTCTCTCTCTCTCTCTCTCTCTCTCTCTCTTGTTAGTAAAAGAATAAGGAAGTAGCTCTGGTGTTTAGAAGACACGTGCAGGTAGAGACGTGCAGGTAGAGACGTGCAGGTAGAGACGTGCAGGTAGAGACGTGCAGGTAGAGACGTGCAGGTAGAGACGTGTAGGTAGGGATGTAAGAGTCAACAAACATCTTCAGCAATGGTGAGACGTCAGCAATATATTTCTTGATAAGTACTTGAAACATGCACACTACCACTACCACTGCTACTACCACTACCACTGCTACTACCACTACCACTGCTACTACCACTACCACTGCTACCACTACCACTGCTACTACCACTACCACTGCTACCACTACCACTACCACTGCTACTACCACTACCACTGCTACTACCACTACCACTGCTACTACCACTACCAC
The DNA here is from genome assembly GCF_026875155.1 of Cherax quadricarinatus. Lineage (NCBI taxonomy): Eukaryota > Metazoa > Arthropoda > Malacostraca > Decapoda > Parastacidae > Cherax > Cherax quadricarinatus. The sequence continues at coordinate 36,221,192 of NC_069427.1, read as the reverse complement.
TGCTACTACCACTACTGTTATTGCTGTTCTTGCTGTTGAACAGCGGTTTAGTGCCGATGAAGGTAGCGTAGGTAGCAATGATACGGCCGTGGACTAGATTGGCTTTAATCGGGTAGGAGTGAGTACACAAAGGCATGTGAGAAGTACCCGCAAGCCAGTCCGTGAGGGGAGTACCGTGTACCTCAAGTCGGTCGCAGCGGGAGTGAGAGAGGGTGGCCCCTGTGTGTCCCACCGACCTGGTAGGCTACAAAAAGGGCAGCACTGAATCCGCGAATATGAACAGTCAGAGCAGACGGCGGGCTGAGTGCTCTGCCAGTACGGCTTTATCATTGCTCGCCACGACCTCGCGTCGTCCCGAGGGCAACAAACTGTTGGCCATAGGTAAAAGGAATTAAAACTAGCTACCCCAGAGAGGACGTTTCGCTCACTAGTAATAAAAAAGGGACAAAAAATGCAACAGGCAAAAAAAAAACTCTCCCATCCAGGGAAGAGAAACTGGTTTGCCCGCTTTTCATCGAGTAGAGAGCCGGGAGACGTCAGCACTGGAACTAAAATCTTCTATATACAGGTTGTCCCAGGGCTGAACATCATTTGACCACTCTCTACAACGTTGTTGCACCTCACATTTGCCAACAATGACTGACAGTAGCATTCAAAGGTGTGGACATTTTAATCAGAGGGCAGCACTGCCGACCGTAAAAACAGGCTTTTCCTTAGTTAAAAAACACGGTGCACATCATAAAAATACTATACCAGTGGAATTCATTACACTCTGGGTACCCTCTAAAGTATTTACATATTACATGATGTTGCCCAAACCTGACTAATTTAAATCGCCTAGCATACAATGTTTGTGCATTATACCCATTTCAGCAAGCAACAATGCATAATAGCGTAGGATCGGACAAGTCATAGGTCGTCAAGTCACAGAAATTACTTTTGGTCCTGGGTCGCGGGCCAAAGTATGGAGGCCTTACTGGGCTCTTCCTACCAAAGCAGTAGGGGAAAGGGGTAGACGTTTTCCCAAAATTAGTTGATCGTGGCTTGCAACGCACGCGCCCCAGCTCTATTCGGCCTCTATGGTCCACATACTCATTTTGATCAAGGGGGCTTCCTGATAGCCCCGTACAATCTCCCTCACCTCGAACTTATTGCCACGGAGTTTGTCGTAGGACAGGTAATGGCACAAACTTTGGGACAAGTTTGTGCATACCTGGGTCAAGCAACTGGTTGAGCAACATAACTTTGCAACCTTTTCCACTTTTGCTTTCCTTGGCGCGGCATTGCGCCTGACGTAAAACTATCAGTAGTTTTCCCATAAGGATCTCCGTACCCGCTGAAGACAAGCTGCGTTGTCTCATCTTTACCTCCCACTGGGTTACAGAAATCGTAAGTAGGTCTAGTGGAGTAAACAGAATTCATAGGGTAACGCTTGTCTAGCCATACAAAGCAAAGAGGTGTCTCACCGATCGAGCGTTGAGGGAGGAATTTAATGTACACTGAACATCGGATAGCCCATCCCATTTTATAAAAATTGGGTAACGGTTACTCTAGCACCTCCAGGACTTTGCGATTGTACGTTCACAAGACCTTTAAACTCGCAGGGGGGCCCGTGGAGCTACTGGCGCTTGATGAATTTTGGGAATCTGGAGCAAAGACCCTCTTATCCCATTTATAAACTCAGACCCATTGTCTGACAAAAGGACAACGTGGCAGTATGACGAAGAACAACATGCTACGGAAAGCATTTAGCGACCGTTTCAGCGGTTTTATTCAGGATGGTACTATTCACTGTACCGCGTCAAGTATCTACCATTACAAGCAGGTGTTTATTTCCCTTCTCCGAGGTCAAAGTTCGTCAACATTTAAGAAGTTCTCTCCCAAAGGGCTCCTTTGTAATGGGATACTTTAGAAGGGGGTTTAGGACCTGTAATGGTACCCTTGTGCTGTAGGCAGACACACACTGTGTACATCTTGCAAGGGTTCCGAGCCATTTTAGCCAGAATATTCATTCGTCCTGTTTGATAGCGGTCCTTTCCCCGGGTGCGTACACCTGGGCATTGTGGATCAACCTAAGAGTAGCTGGTATCATGGACTCTGTATCACCAGTTTGGTAAAACGGTTCTCCCGGGTCCACCGCTGGGCAAAGGCACAGAAACTCCTTGGTACCACAAAAATCCTTCAGGGAAACGGGAGACTTGACCTGTAAGTCAACTCTTTGGTAAGGAACGAAGTGGAGACCAAAACAGGGCCTTCGTTGGGCTCTCCCTCGAGATCCCAACAGAGAACGAATTGCCACACTCCGAATGCATATGTCTCGACAGGGCGTCAGCAAACCAACATTTTGCTTACCTGGGACTAGCAAATTTCAGGTTGTAATGCATTAAACCCTGACGACAACCGAGACATCTTTCCCAGAGGTTCTTATTTGCAAAAAGGGCCAATAAGGGTAAATAAATTGTAAAATCTTGATAGATAATGATAGATGATATCCCGAAATTGACCCCAGGGCCCATAAAATTTGCTAAAGCTTCTACCGTCACTGAATAATTGATTTCCCCTTTTAGTAGAACAGGCACCCATAGGCAATAGCTGTTGCTTCCATTGGGATTTTTGGGTGAAAGACTGCACCGAGCCAACTTTGCTGCTCAGTCGTCAAGGAAAATCCCTTTGGTGAAATCAGGAATCTAAGTTGGGGCTTGTAATTGTTCTTAAGATGACAAAAGCTCGTTCTGATCGACGTCACTCAAAGGGGCATCCTTCTTTGAGTAACGTGTCAGGGTGCACAATGGTGGAAAAACCTGCGATAAAGGTGCGGAAAGAACCGCCAGGCTATGAAGGACCGACTGCATCCGCCGTCAGGGGTCTGGGAATTTTGCACGTCCGAATTTAGACCCCGTGTCCCTTTATGCCATTCTATTACTCGTGACCGAAATTTTTTCCCTTTTCCGGAGGAAATGACATTGGAGAGCTTTACCTTAAGATTTCCCTGAGCTAGCCTGTCCAATACCCTGTCAAGTTCTAAGATGTGAGGGGAATCTTTTTGACATGACTATGAGATCTCCGGGTAGACCATGACGTGCCACCTAGGAGGACGGAAAATTGTCGTCATCAAACGACTAAACGTGTTTGGGCTTCCGCGCAAGCCGAAGGGCACCTCCTGAATGGTAATGACCAGTTGGAGTGAAAAAGCTGTCACTCTCTACTCTATCTCGAGGGGTCTGCCAAACCCTTTGAAGAAGATCAAGTTGAAAGACCTTATTATCGCCGATGTTCGCAACAGGTCGTTCAGAACTGGCAATGGAAAACGGTCTGGGAGGTACATGCATTCAGTTTCCTGAATCGATAACAGGCGCCAGGTTCCGTCTTCTTGGAACCAGAATAGGGGAGCATTCCACGGGGAAGTGGACCCTCAACTCCTCACGAGCATCCGTGAAATGAGTTTCTGGGCGAAGACTTTGCGCATGTGGAAAGGCATACGCAGGTAATAAAGGGTTTTTATACCTTTTTTCAAGTGGAATACGTGAGAGATCATGAGTGTAAAACCCTTGACTCACCATCTAGTGCAACTGCAGAACTGCACGATTGAAACCCTGGAAATTTTTGGGAAACCCTCTTCAGGATGTCTGTCAAAGCTGGGCCATCTTCCTGCACTGCCGGGTGTTGAAGAGTCAGCACAGACTCTGCCTGGGAGAACTGCACTCACAAGGAAAGTCAGTGGGTTTTCACCCTCCACTCTCACCGGGGGGGGGGAAATCTGACAAGGTCAACAAGTGAGGTATTCTTCGCAGGGGAAATTCTCGACATGCATGTGGCAAAAAGGACTTGCAACTTACCACGTGAAACTGTGTGAAAGGATGGTCAAGGAGGGGCCCTTGAACTCGCATGTGTCGTTGTCAACCAAAACATGCCCCTTTCAAAAGCCTGCTCACGTACACCGACAGGATGAGCGGGGTACTGACAAAGTGACGTCTACTTGTAAAAGAAAGTAACCTGTCGCTGAGCCATGACACATCAGACAGTCGCCTCCCGACAGGGATACTGCGGCTTGACAACTGCTGGTCTCTACAACAGCTCAGGTTAATGAAGGTTAGACTGGGCCGTCCCGGACTGGTTTCACTGTAACAAAACCGCCTGATGGCCAGGGGTGATGGGCAACAGCTTACTACGGGGTCGATCAGACGGAGACCGACCCGGGAGAATGTGCTATGGAAACCACTGGGTTTCCAACGATTCTGGGCATGTGTTCCTGAGACGGAGTAGCACGTAGTGGATCCAAAGCGCACCCCAGAGGGCCTAATCACTCCGTTGAATTCCGCTTTCCACTCAGCTGGATCTAAACGGATCCAAAATCTGCCATGGTTTTGAACCCTATGGGGCAGTCACATGGAAAACAATACCATCTACGCTAAGAATTTTGCGGACAGCTTGTGACACTGGCCACAAATTCTAGCTTGTCGACCGCGAACTGTCAGGGGTTTACCTGGGGACTCTCAAGGTCCTGAATGGCAATGGCTCTGTCAACATGGCCGCGTGAAGCCAATGTCTGGGAAAAAAGGGTGGAGCGACAATTTTTTAACCACCGATACCTGTGTCAGGAAAATAAACACTATGTGGACATTTGGACCGATGAGCGTCCACTGGGTTGTCTTACGAACATGAAGCATGCAGGCCGACGAGTCCCCGGATCACAGTTTGCTCGAGCCGACACTTGTTGACGAGGCCCCTGAAGGTACGTCAAAGTCCTCACAACAACGTAAAGGGACACTCGGTTCCTCCCCTGTCGCAAGCGTATCATCCCCAGGCGGCGAATGCATTGCGGACAGGGAGGGAAATACAGCGGACTCCGACAGGGTTCACGTCTATCTTTGGGTTTTTGCCGGAGCCGCCTTTTCCCCCGAACTAGTGGAAGGGCTTCTACGAGCATGTGCATTCGCGACGACTCTTGTCCACTCAGTTTGCACATACTTCGCAGCTTGTTACACTGATGGGAGGTATGACTGGAAGTGTTGTGATAAACACAGATTCCCTCGCGGAGGGGGCGGGACGGTGACGGTTACTTCGGGACTTAAGTTTGTAACACTCAGATGGGTTTGTGCCCTGTTTTCCCACATTGAAACACACTACAGCTTAGCGGTGAGTTGGGGTGTGTTGCTGGCGACTTTTCCCCGGGCCAGGAAGTCGATGACGCTTTTTGTATAGACCGACTGTTGTTACTGGGGTCGCTATTTTTACTAGGCCGTATTAGTGGAGACGGGTTTAGAGAACTTTGGGGGTTTGGGCTGTCTGACAGCCAGCAAAGTGACTTCCGGCTGCGACCGCGGGGTCACCGGACGGGCTGAAAAGGATGGGTAGGGATCACCCGAAAGGGGGCAAACCTTCCTTGTTTGGGGAAGGCGGTTGACAGTCGATGGCGTCTATGCACCCGGGAAACCGTGCTGAGGGCCGAGCCCTAGGCATCAATGGCAGCCCAGGTTGGGGGCGGAATCCACCCCCATGGCGACACCAGCAGGGGGATGATGTTTTTAATAGCCATAGGCCATCACCATCGCCCACTAGTGGAGTTGCGGATCAGTAAAGTCCGGCGGCTTGCTTCGAAACGGCAACGCAAGCCAGGGGGTTTCCTGCCGTATTGACATTGGGCCCAAGACGCGGGAAACGATGTCAATGTAATGGCGTTGGCGATCCCCGAAATAACGCCTAAATTCCTCCTTAGTTCCCACCCAAGACTGAATCTAAAAACCCTTGAGCTCACAAAGGCCCTATATCCCCCTGGGGAGATCCACGCTGCAACAGCCAAATGAAACGTGTATCTGTTGATACAAATGGCCTGAACAGTCCCTCAGACTGACTGCAGCCATGGCTCTAAACTATTTGAACGACCGTCAAAAATAAGGTCAGGTATGGCCCGTTTGGCCCGCCACTGGGGGTCAGGGCTTGCCCAGTTTGACCAACTGCGCTGGCTTCGATGCCTGCCGGTGCTCACGTGGTGAGGCACCATTGGGGCCCCAGCGATCTGGGAAGGGCATGGCCACTGCGTGCTTAGTAGGGACGCAATTGTTGAAATCAATAGGTCACGAAATGGAAACAGGTCAAGCAAGAAATGGTAATGCGAACTGGCACAATCAAAACAGAGTCAAAGAGAACCGGGCACCACAGTACTAGGTAAAACGCTTAGTGAAGAAATAATTGAGCAAAACAACAATAAAAGGGAAATGTGATACACTCTAAAAAACAAAATAAAAAATGTATGCAAGTGAATGTACTAAAAAAAGGGAAGTGCACAAAATGAAGCAAGGATAGTCAATAATTTCACCAGGAATTTGCAACAAAATTTATGAAAAGGAGTTGAACTGTAAACACTGGTAGCAAAATTGCACAAAATTTAAAAAAAATCAGGTACTACACAACACTAAACTGTGCTGGCAAGTTTAAAAAGATTGCGGGTGCTAGCAGTAGCAAATTGAAACGCAAAAAAAAAAGGTAATTCACTTGCACAAGGGAAGTTGGCACAAAAAAGATATCAGAGTATGGAATAGTGCCAAAAATCACACAAAAAGAAAAATACACTGACCAGAATTGCTATATTGCACACAAAATAAAATTAATAAAAATGCAAATTATTAAATTCAAGAATATGGCAAAAGTTAACTGGTGTTAGCAGGGTGTACACTGGCAAAAAGGAAAAAAAAAAAAATTTGCACAATCTCAAGGTCAAAATTAATTAACTTCACAAGGAATTTGTAATTAATGGTAAATAAGCAGGGTTTCCCCAAAAATACACTCAAAGACTTGGTATATAAAATAGCAAAAAGCAATGCACATAGGTGAATATCACTGATAAAACATAGAATATAGTAAGCAAAATAAATGGGGGAACAGAAAAAAAAAATTTAATGGGCTAGGGACAGATTGTATGACTGCAGGTAGAATATACTAATACTTAAGTTACTTGAAGATTACACTATAAAAAAAAAACTAACAAACAAAACAGTAGGGGTGTCCCAAAAATCAGTGGGTAACTTGCAGGTGCAAATAAAAAAAAATAACAGCACACAGGGAATTACATGAAAACTGTATGTGAGAGGTAAATTGTATAAATGGTTAACACTGAACAATTTAAATCAATAACTGAGGTGCAAGAAGCAGAATAGAAAAAAACTGGAATTTAAAATTAGGAGTGCAAAAATAATTCACAAAATTTAAGCTGTAGGTAAATGGCAAAATGTGCACTGATGACCAGAACAATTTACTGAAGTAAGGCTCAGTAACTAACTGTATTGGTGCAGGGCAGTTAAATAAGTCACAAAATATTAGGAAATGCTAGGTAAGTCACTGTTACTTAACTTTGAGTGCAGGTGGACGAAGGTACGGCAGGTTTCTGGAACTTTCAGTGATGTTCTAGTGACCTACACGCCTCGTACATTTTTTAATACTGCTATGGGCTTCAATGTCGTAAAAAAAAAATATCAGAAAGGACTTGGGAAGAACAGGAAGGACCGGAGTAACTCTGTGGAGGTATAAGATATTAGACTGGGTACCCGGCGTGAACCACAGCTGGTGTATGGTTGTTTACATGGCAAGCGTGTCTGGGCGCGCTGACTGACTGCGGCTTCAGCACACGGAGAACAAAACATTTACTGCACTACTCGAACGTGCTAAAAACAAGCTTAAGTGAAACTTTGAACTGGGACGAGTAAGTTTTTACTGTAACAAATCATGGGAAAACAAACTGGTGATGAACTGGGAATTAAAACAACAAGGAAAGGAAAAAAAAAAAAAAAATTTTAAAAATGGCAACACAAAAAAAAAACTGCACTGGCTGGAGATACGTAGCGCTGAGTAGTTGTAGACACTATGATGATCACGAGCTGCTGTAGAACGCTGAACTTTGCTGTCCCTTTGGGGCTAAGCCAACTGGGTTCCCCGTGGTTAAGCCCGGTAGAACTTCTTGGAGGAACTGGGAAGAACAACAAACACATGGACGGCGAGAAGGACGTCTTTGCCTAGCAGATAAGGCTGTATAGAGGGCTGGGTGGTTTACACGCTGGGTTAGGTATAAACCAACCCGAGAGCTGCCCGTTTGGTCACTCGTGGAGCCACACGAAGCCAACACACTAACGACCTCACCTCTACTTCTTGTACTGAGAAGGGCTAGGGACGCTGTAGGAGGCAGGAGAATGGTCTGGAGAGTGTTGAAGGGGTGTAGAGAGGGTGATGAGGTGAACACGTGACTGCTAAGGCTGGAGATGACCCGTGATGCCTATGTCCAGATTTTTTTGGGAAAAATCAGGACGAAGATCTATCCCCGGTTTCCCCTCAAGACGCTGGGAGTAGCAAGATAAAATCTTTAGGCTAGCAAAGGGGCGTTGGATGACGACGGATGATGTTGACTGGTGTCGACCGATCCCCTCCACCCTGAAGAGGCTCACAAGGCCGCTGACTCCGCTGTCACCACTGTTATTGCTGTCTTGCTGTTGAACAGCGGTTTAGTGCCGATGAAGGTAGCGTAGGGAGCAATGATACGGCCGTGGACTAGATGGCTTTAAAACGGGTAGGAGTGAGTACACAACGGGCAGTGTGAGGAAGTGACCGCAAGCCAGTCCGGGAGGGGGAGTACCTGTGTACCTCAATTCGGGCGAAGCGGGAGTGAGAAAGGGGGGACTGTGTGTTCCCCCCCGACCTAGGTAGGCCTACAGAGGGCAGCACTGAATGCCGCGAAATATGAACTAGTCAGAGCAGACGGCTAGGCTGTGTGCTCTGCCAGTACAGGCTGTCTACACTACCACTGCTACTACCACTACCACTGCTACCACTACCACTGCTACTACCACTACCACTGCTACTACCACTACCACTGCTACTACCACTACCACTGCTACTACCACTACCACTGTTACTACCACTACCACTGCTACTACCACTACCACTGCTACTACCACTACCACTGCTACTACCACTACCACTGTTACTACCACTACCACTGTTACTACCACTACCACTGTTACTACCACTACCACTGCTACTACCACTACCACTGCTACTACTACCCCCTGTTACTACCACTCCACTGCTACTACCACAACCACTGCTACTACCACTACCACTGTTACTACCACTACCACTGCTACTACCACTACCACTGTTACTACCACTACCACTGTTACTACCACTACCACTGCTACTACCACTACCACTGCTACTACCACTAAACCCCTGTACTACCACTAAACCCTGCTACTACCACTACCACGTTACTACCACTACCACTGTTACTACCACTACCACTGCTACTACCACTACCACTGCTACTACCACTACCACTGCTACTACCACTACCACTGTTATACCATAACACTGCTACTACCAACCACTGCTACTACCACTACCACTGCTACTACCACTACCCCTGCTACTACCACTACCATGTTATACCACTAACCCCTGCTACTACCACTACCACTGCTACTACCACTACCACTGTTACTACCACTACCACTGCTACTACCACTACCACTGCTACTACCACTACCACTGCTACTACCACTACCACTGCTACTACCACTACCCCTGCTACTACACTACCACTGCTACACATACCACTGTTACTACCACTACCACTGTTACTACCACTACCACTGCTACTACCCTCCACTGTTACTACCACTACCACTGCTACTACCACTACCAAGCTCTACCACTACCAGCTACTACCACTACCCTGACTACACTACCACCCACTGCTCTACCACTAACCACTGTACTACCACCCACCACATGCTACTACCACTACCACTGTTACTACCACTACCACTGCTACTACCACTACCACTGCTACTACCACTACCACTGCTACTACCACTACCACTGCTACTACCACTACCACTGTTACTACCACTACCACTGTTACTACCACTAAACCACTGCTACTACCACTACCACTGTTACTACCAAATACCACTGCTAAACACCACTTCTACTTTCCACACCACTGTTACAACCACTACCACTGTTACTACCACTACCACTGCTACTACCACTACCACTGTTACTACCACTACCACTGTTACTACCACTACCACTGCTACTACAACTACCACTGCTACTACCACTACCACTGCTACTACCACTACCACTGCTACTACCACTACCACTGCTACCACTACCACTGCTACTACCACTACCACTGCTACTACCACAACCATGTACCCACCACTACCACTGTTTCTACCACTACCACTGCACTACCACTACCACTGCTTTCTACCACTACCACTGCTTTCTACCACTAACACTGCTACTCCACTACCACTGCTACTACCACTACCACTGCTACTACCACTACCACTGCTTCTAAACCCCTACCACTGCTACTACCACTACCACTGCTACTACCACTACCACTGTTACTACCACTACCACTGCTACTACCACTACCACTGCTACTACCACTACCACTGCTACTACCCCTAAACCCCTGCTACTACCACTACCACTGTACTACCACAAACCCCTGTTACTACCACTACCACTGTTACTACCACTACCACTGCTTCTACCACTACCACTGCTACTACCACTACCACTGCTACTACCACTACCACTGTTACTACCACTACCACTGCTACTACCACTACCACTGCTACTACCACTACCACTGCTACTACCACTACCACTGTATACCACTACCACTGCTACTACCACTACCACTGCTACTACCACTACCACTGCTACTACCACTACCACTGCTACTACCACTAGCACTGCTACTACCACTACCACTGCTACTACCACTACCACTGCTAAACCCTACAGCTCTACCACTACCACTGCTACTACCACTACCACTGCTACTACCACTACCACTACCACTGCTTCTACCACTACCACTGCTACTACCACTACCACTGCTACTACCACTACCACTGTTACTACCACTACCACCCGCTACTACCACTACCACTGCAACTACCACTACCACTGCTACTACCACTACCACTGCTACTACCACTACCACTGTTACTACCACTACCACTGTTACTACCACTACCACTGCTACTACCACTACCACTGTTACTACCCCTACCATGCTACTACCACTACACTGCTACTAACACCAGTTACTACCACTACCACTGCTAAACCCCTACAAATGCTACTACCACTACACTGCTACTACCACTACCACTGTTACTACATACCACTGTACACCACTACCACTGCTACTTACCACTACCACTGCTACTACCACTACCACGCTACTACCACTACCACTGTTACTACCACTACCCTCACTTAAATACCACTACCACTGTTACTACCACTACCACTGCTACTACCCACTACCACTGTTTCCCACTACCACTGCTACTACACTACCTGTTACACCACTACCACTGTTTCTACCACTACACGACTACCATTACCAATGTACTACCACTAACCCCTGTTTCACTACCACTACCACTGCTACTACCACTACCACTGCTACCCTACCACTGTTTCCACTACCAATGTTACTACCACTACCACTGCTTTCTACCACTAAACCCCGCATACCACTACACGCAAAACACTACCACTGCTACTACCACTACCACTGCTACTAACCACTACCACTGTTACTACCACTACCACTGCTAAATACCACCTACCCCACTGTTTCTTACCCACTACCACTGCTACTACCACTACCACTGCTACTACCACTTACCACTGCAACCCCCTACCCCTGCTACTACCACTACCACTGTTTACCACTACCACTGCTACTACCACTACCACTGCTAACTACCACTACCACTGTTTCTTTCCACTACCACTGCTACTACCACTAAACCCCTGCAAATACCACACCACGTTTCAACCACTACCACTGTACTACCACTACCCCCTGTTACTACCCTAAACCCCTGCTACTACCACTACCACTGTTTCTACCACTACCCCGCTACTCACTACCACTGACTTTCCACTAACTGCTACTACCACTACCACTGCTACACCACTACCACTGTTACTAACCCCTACCACTTTACTACCAAAATACCACTGCTACTACCACTACCCCTGCTACTACCACTACCACTTCTACTTTTCCACTACCACTGCTACTACCACTACCACTGCTACTACACACCATCTACTCCACTACCAACTGTTCTACACTACCACTGCTACTACCACTACCACGCTACATCCACACCACTGCTTTACCACTACCACTACCACTGCTACTACAACTACCACTGCTACTACCACAACCACAGCTACTACCACTACCACTGCTACTACCACTAACCACTGCTTCTACCCCTACCACTGCACTACCACTACCCCACGTACCACTACCACTACCACTCCACTGCTCTACCACTACCACTGCTACTACCACTACCACTGCTACTACCACTACCACTGCTACTACCACTACCCCTTCTACTACCACTACCCTGCTACTACCAAATACCTGCTACTACCAACTAAACCCCTGCTAATACCCTACCCATACTACCATTACACTACCACTACCACTGCACTACCACTACCACTGCTAAATACCCTACCACTGTACTACCACTACCACTGCTACTACCACTACCACTGCTACTACCCCTACCCCTGCTACTACCACTACCACCACCATTGCTATTGCCACCACAACTGCTACTACCCCTACCACTGCTACTACCACTACCACTGTTACTACCACTACCACTGTTACTACCCCTACCACTGCTACTACCACTACCACCACCATTGCTATTGCCACCACAACTGCTACTACCACTACTACTACCGCCGCTACTACCACTGCTACTACCACTGCTACTACCACCATCATTGATAGTGCCATTGCTACTACCACCACCACTACCACTACCTCCACCACTGCTTCCACCACTACCACTCCTATTGCCACTACCACTGCTACTACAACTACTACTGCTACTACACTACCACTGCTGCTACCACCACCACTGCTACTACCACCACCACTGCTACTACCACCACCACTGCTACTACCACCACCATTGCTACTACCACTACTACCTCCACTGCTACTACCACTACCACCACCATTGCTACTACCACTACCACTACCAACACTGCTACTACCATGATCACTCCACGACCACTACCAGCGCTACTACTACTACCATGATCACACCACGACCACTACCAGCACTACTACCATGATCACTCCACGACCACTACCAGCACTACTACTACTACAATGATCACACCATGACCACTACCAGCACTACTACCGTCACCATTATCATCACCACCACCATAACCACAGCCATCACCACCAGCACCACCAACCACTAACCACCAACCACCACCACCAACCACCATCACCACCAACCACTAACCACCAACCACCACCACCAACCACCACCACCATTAACCACGAACCACCAGCCACCACCACCCCCACCTCCACCATCAACCACCACCACTATCCCCACCACCCACTAACCACCAACGATTAACCACCAACCACCACCACCAACCACCACCAGCATCAACCACCACCAGCATCAACCACCACCATCAACCTCTACCTCAACCCCCCCCCCCTCTCCCTGCTGCAGCACCCTCGTCATGTGGCCAACATAATTACAATGCTAAATATCCACAAGCAAATTATCCAGTATAAAAATAGCCAGGTTGGGGGATAATAGAACAGGGGAAGGAAAGGGTAAAGCGAAAGATAAAATAAGAGACAATATTATAGGAGGGGGAAGAGAAGAAGAAAAAGAAAGGCGTAATAATTACTACCATAGCCAGCAGCCTACCATTACCACTCTCCCCTCAACCCCACCCAAAATATATTTTAATATTTTTCTCTCGCTGTGTGATGATGGAGGTGTTTTCATATATTTCATATTCCCCTGTTTGTAGAATGGGCTCTCCTGGGAGATGGTAATTCTCCAGCGATGGTATCTACAACTCTGGCTAAACGGAATTTTCAAAATTGCCATAACTGCTGCAGTGTTAGTGAAATGTTTGACGACATCTTCATCGCCTTAAAATCTTCCAACTCTGGCTGATAGATTTCATTAAGTGACGTACGAGAGCCATCGTGTGGTGGATGTGACAGGGAAACACCAATCTTGTGCTCCCTTTGGGGGTCTAGTTCCCAGGCTTTTGTGCATCCGTATGCTCTCGCTCTACCATCTACAGGAGAGATATTGAGCGCATGATAAACTAGCCACTACAGCTCCATATCTAAATTAAAAATCCACTATGTAACTGTTATATAGAGCTGGGCTGCAGCACACCACTCCAATACCCAGTTGTGGTAAATATAAAACGTAGTGCCCACGCACTGCAAATAATTCCTCATGGAAGGTTTCACTAGGTGCCAGAGGTATCCACGGACAGCCTAACAGATCATTACAACACAACATTCCTTCACTGGGCACAGAGAATACTAAAACATCCATGTTTCCAAGAGGAAACTGGACAATTTCCTTCAAGCCCATCCCACCATACAATAAGTGTCAGGGGCCCAAGACAGGTCAACTGCTTCACAGCATAAATAAGGGGGGGGGGTTACCAATAAACTGGCTGTCTTCAAGAGGGAGCTGGACAGATGCCTAAAGTCGGTACCTGACCAACCAGGCTGTGGTTCGTACGTTGACTGCGTGTAGCCGGCAGTAACAGCCTAGTTGATCAGGCTCTGATCCACCACAAGGTATGGTCATGAACCCCGCCGCAGGTCGCTGACCCCCAGAACACCACCCAAGCAAATTAATGAGGATATTAATTATATCCGGAGCAGCTGTGCTACTTCCTCTTTACCCTCTAGCACAGATCGAACAACTTCTAAGATATCTCTAATATGACAGTAAATTAATTACAGTAGAAGCAAATTGGTATTGATGGGAAATTGTTCAGCTCGATAAAAATTGGTAATGATGGCAATGAATTAACAAAGTTGTTAGCAACGTTTGGTGTTACAAGAGCTTCTTATAAGACTCCACTATAATCTCAAGACTCACCATCGTCAACACTATAGCTTCATGTCATCTTTTTATGACAACATTACTCAGGGAAAAAATCGTCTCAGTAGAAAACAATTGGAAAAAATCATATATCAATAAAGTTTATTTCTGATCACGAATAAACTACGTTCAACGGTAAGAAATTGTAACTTCTTTGATAGGGAATATCCAAGTATTTAAGCTACGTATATGACGCAAGAAATAGTCACATACTGTATCGAACAGATATAGTTTGTAAAAGATCTAGGAGTAACAATTTCAGATGACGTAGCGTTCAGGAAGCATAGCAAAGCGAAGGTACTCCCTTTCACAGAGGTAAGAAAGGTGTACCATCATCTATTCAAGGATAAAAGTGGAAGGTCAGGCTCTTATTCCTCACTTTAGTAAAGAAAATACTGAAGTGAGATGCACAAGAAGAGGTGCAGAATAAATTCAACGAGAATTAACAGCGTCATGAGCATGGAAAAATACTGTGTCAACGTCCGAGGTCAGCGTCTCTTCAGTCTGATGTCATCAAACATTAAAAATATTACCAGCACGTGAGTCTGCAGAAAGCAGCTCCCATAAGATAAGCTTGGCTGAGAGTAGTAAGGCTTGAAACCTGTCATAGGTAAATAGAAGTAAGTCATGAAGATCGTTTACTAATTTCACGACGGCCTTGTGAATCCTTAAACTAATAAAGCAATTTGTTGCTGCTTCATTAAGAACATAAGAACATAAGAACGAAGGAACACTGCAGAAGGCCTACTGGCCCATGCGAGGCAGGTCCAAGTCTCCTACCGGCTTAAGCCAATGCACCCAACCTAGTCAGGTCAGATCACATTGACTTAAGGGAGGAACACGGCTATCAGGTCTAACTCACACCCACCCACATCCACTCATGTATTTATCCAACCTATTTTTAAAGCTACACAACGTTCTGGCCTCTATAACGGTACTTGGGAGTTTGTTCCACTCATCCACAACTCTATTACCAAACCAGTACTTTCCTATATCCTTCCTGAATCTGAATTTTTCCAACTTAAAACCATTGCTGCGAGTCCTGTATAGGCTAGATATTTTCAGCACACTATTTACATCCCCTTTATTTATTCCTGTCTTCCATTTATACACCTCAATCATATCCCCCCTAATTCTACGTCTTTCTAGAGAGTGCAGATTCAGGGCCCTTAGTCTATCCTCATGGGGAAGGTTTCTGATACATGGGATCAACTTTGTCATCCTCCTTTGTACATTTTCCAGAGAATTTATATCCATTCTGTAATAAGGTGACCAAAACTGTGCAGCATAATCTAAATGAGGCCTAACCAAGGATGTATAGAGTTGAAGAACAACCTGAGGACTCCTATTATTTATGCTTCTTGATATGAACCCAAGGATTCTATTAGCTTTATTGCGAACACTTATGCACTGTTGTCTTGGTTTCAGATTACTGCTAACCAGAACTCCTAAATCTTTTTCGCAATCCGTAATATTAAGATCTACATTATTTAGTTTATATGTGGCATGGTTATTGTCCTGTCCAACATTTAGAACTTTGCATTTGTCTATATTAAACTGCATCTGCCACTTCTCCGACCACTGCATTTAGTCTATTCAAATCTTCCTGGAGTGCTCGAATGTCCTCGTCAGAATGAATTCGACGGCCTATTTTGGTGTCATCGGCAAACTTGCCGATGTCGCTCTTTATGCCCTCATCTATGTCGTTTATGTAGATTGTGAACAGCAGGGGGCCCAACACTGACCCCTGCGGAACACCGCTCGTGACACTCCCCCACTCTGATTTCTCCCCCATTTATGCAAACTCTCTGCTGCCTATTTGTCAACCATGCCTCTATCCAGGAAAAATTTCTCCTCCTATTCCATGTGCTTTAATTTCCTCATAGTCTCTGATGTGGGACCCTGTCAAAAGCCTTACTGAAGTCCATATACACAATATCATATTCATTACCATGATCTACCTCCTCAAATACCTTAGTGAAAAAAGTTATAAATTCGTAAGGCAGGAACGCCCCTTTGTAAAACCATGCTGAGATTCGTTGATTAATTTATGCTTTTCAAGGTGGCTACGAACTGCCTCGGCAATTATTGATTCCATAAATTTTCCCACTATGGAGGTTAGGCTTATTGGTCTATAGTTCGAAGCTATAGACCTGTCACCTGTTTTGAAAATAGGTATCACATTTGCCATTTTCCACTTATCTGGCACCATGCCAGTTTGTAGTGATATGTTGAAAAGATTAGCCAAAGGTGTGCTAAGCTCCTCTTTACATTCCTTTAGAACCCTTGCATACAGTTCATCAGGGCCTGGGGATTTGTTAGGTTTTAATTTATCTATTTGCCTAAGGACCATGTCACTTGTGACCCTAATAGTGCACAGTTTATTATCGTCCTGTTCTACATAATTTATCATTACTGGAATATCGCTGGTATCCTCCTGTGTAAAAACTGAGAGGAGTATGTGTTAAAAATTCTACACATTTCCTTATCACTGTCAGTGAGCTGACCCGAGGAACTTTTGAGTGGGCCTATCTTGTCCCTGATCTTACTTCTGTAAACCTGAAAGAATCCTTTTGGGTTAGTCTTCGATTCTCTTGCAACTTTAACCTCATATCTCTTTTTGCTTTTTCTAATTCCCTTTTTATTTCTCTCTTTAACTGAATATATTCGATTTCTTAATTGTCCCTCTCCTCTTTTGATTTGCCTATATATGCCTCTCTTTTGACCAATCAGATATTTTAATCTATTGTTCATCCATTTAGATCATTTTTGTTTGATCTGATTTCCCTATTTGGAACATAATTTGACTGAGCAGCTAGAACTATGCCCTGGAAAGCATCATATCGGCAACCATCACCACCTACTGACCCTTAGTCAGGTCATTCCAGTTCAGCCCACCTAAGTTAATTTTTCAGTCCTATGAAATCAGCCAAGCGAAAGTCAGGGACGGAGGACTTGATTGCCATTATTAGGGGAATTCCATGATATATTAAAACTGAGTGATTTGTGATCACTTTCCCAAGCTCATCATTAACCTCAAGATTATTAATTAGTGTTTCCCTACTGGCAAGAACCAAGTCAAGGAGGTTATTTCCCCTAGTTGGCTCTGTCACAAACTGTTTTAAAAAACAATCCTGGATCGTATCAGAAAGTCACCTGACTCTAAATTTCCTGTCAAATTGCTCCAGTCAATCTGTCTATAGTTGAAATCTCCCATTAGCACAACATTTTCGTATGTAGATGCCTTACGAATTTCGTCCCATAGAAGTTTACTGCACTCCCTATCAAGATTTGGGGCCCTGTAAATCACACCCAAAATCAGTTTTTCTCGGCCCTCGAGAAGCTGTAACCAAACAGATTCAGTGGCTGACGCTTCTAATTTAATATCTTGTCTAACACAACAATTTAAATTGTCTCTGACATACATCGCTACTCCACCACCTTCCTGTTGACCCTGTCAGTGTGGAATAATTTATAGCCTTGTATGTGACATTCAGAGGGCATCTCTCTATCTTTCAGATTGAGCCAGGTCTCTGTTATAGCAATAATATCTATGTTTCCTGCACTTGCAATTAATCTTAGCTCATCTATCTTATTTCTTACACTCCTGCTATTAGTATAGTAACCTTAAGGGAGCTAGTCCCTTGCTGCCCTCTGCTGTCCCCCTTTGTTTGCTGACCTGATCTATTGTCTTTATTTATAACTTCATGCTAAAATCCCTTTTTTTACATTTATTTTTCCCAACCCCAAGTGTTGAACCCCTGCTTGTTTCCCCACACAACCCCCCATCCTCTATCTTCATCTTTTTAAAAAAAATAGGCTTTTCCAATGGCCTTCTAAATCGGTCTGCAAGTGCTACCACCCCAGCCCAGAGAGATGTACCCCATCCCTTGCTACATATCATGTTTGCCATAAAAGTTGTTCCAGTTGTCAAGAAGGGGATTGCAAGTTCCTTGCAGTATTGTCTAGCCAGAATTTTACACCAATTCCCAGAAAAACCATTTTTTCCCTACTCCCCTTCTAGGCAAGTGTAAATATGTTGGGATCCCCCCCTTTTGACTTATGAAATCTATAGTGCCCCTGCTTTTCTAGCAGTTTTCTTCTCCTCCCCTTTCCCCAATATCATTTCCCCCAGAAATGACAGAAAATGGGCTTGCTCCCATTACTGAATGATATTTCCACCCGTTGACAATGTCCCCAACCCCAGCCCCGGGGGGAACCCACACTCTATCTCTCATCTTTTTTTCCTATTACAAAAAGCACGGTAAATGTATCTTACTGAGGTCACCAAACCAAAAGGGAATGCGTTTCCCTCCATTAGCGGGGGCCAGTAGTACCCTTACCTTCATGGCCACTAAGCATTCATCCTGAAAAACAGGAAGCGATTTCCTCCTTCAGTCTTCACTTTTAATTTTCCCTTCTTGATGCCCCTTCCATTACTGTGAAACTATGCATTTTGTAGCAGGTCTGGGCTGCACCTCCTGCTGGTGCCTTTTGCTGCTCCCCAATAAGCCTCCCCCAAAGCGGAGGACAGACTGACCCGTGCTAAAAGCCTCATTCCCACAACTCCGCCCTCACATTTTCCCAGCCCCATGAGGTGGACTTCAGCCTCCTAATCTCCTCCTGGAGAGCAAAAGACCTCCTCCTTCAACTCCCCAACCCTCAATTTTTTAAAAAAACAGCAGAAGAAAGCCATGCTTTTTAACCTCCACTAACCCCCAAAAGCGCTGGGGTTGTGCCCTCCGTGACGACTGCCACTGGTACTGCTCATAACATGATTGCAATGAAGTAAACATTTAGTTAAAAATACGAAGGGTATTTCAGGTTTTTTATGTGTAGAAATTGCAATTCATTTCTTTCCTAAGATTCAGTCTTTCCGGGGGCACGGCGTCTTTAAAAATGCTCGTCGCTTTGCATCATTAAATTTCTGTAAAGATTGAGTTGTTGCGTAAGGAAAGTCTAGAAAAATCATCATCACGCAAAATCATCAGTCATGTAAGTTCAAAAAAACGGGATTTTTAAAGGCAATAATATTATTTTGTAGAACAAATTTCGTAAATTTTACAATAAAGAATAAAAAAGTATTTTTTCATCTTATAATATGGTGTACAATTTTCCGACAAGAGATGAAAAATTTATGTACAAAAGTTGGGTATCTTTATTGTTGAAAAATTATGACCTGCCGTGCAAGTTCTTCAGTTGAATTTCAGGGTGACAAAATAATGTGACAACGAAAAGGTGGAGAGGTGAAACTGTATATTCAATCATGCCGTTTACGCACTGTCGCGGGAGCTACCCTCAAACAGTTGGTAAAAAAAGCCTTTTTATTGGAAAAAAAATACTCGAAACAAAGGAAAATTAAATGGAACAGAAACTCAACGAGGACGAATAACATTTGTTCCGTTAAATAAATTTTTGCAGTCACATAGCCTGATTGATGACGCCCCACGAGATCCCGTCCTGCCGGTCCATGCAGCTGCTTTCCCCGGCTAACTTGCGAAAGCTGACAGCAAATTGCGATAGAAACTAGGACTCTATGTCAGCTGCTCGCTGCCTGATGAAAGTGTGACTTTAATCAAGTGAGAAATTATTGAAATCCCCAAAAACTAAAGTAATTTAATGATTTGATGGATTCGAGGATTGTTTGGACTTTTGTTTTTTAGGTATTCCCGGAGGAGGACCTCCAAGTACTTCCCCCAAAATTTTATTTTTAATTTTCAACTTTGTTCTTTTTTTTAGTTTTTTTTTTTTTTTGCCGCTCATAACACGAGGCCTCATTAGATCTGCTTCGAATTTTTACCCCCCAAGGGGGGGTTCCCTTTCATGGTGGGGGCCTTTTTATTAGGGAATGGATTTTTGTGCTCCAGTTTCCTGAAATGAGCTGAATATTTTTCCCTCCATCCCCCATTTTTCGCTGTATAATCCCCAAGGGTTTTTGGTTTTCCCCCCTATTTAATTATAAATTCGAATTTTCAACGTTGATATTTGCTACCTGGGGTAAGTTTCTTGCAACACTGGGCATGGGGCAGGTGCCCTGTGAACAAAACTGTAAAATCAATTCCAATATTCCTTGAATGACTCCGATAATTTCCAAAAATCCTCGCTGCTTGACTTTCACCACACAATCAGTGTGGCCTCCTGTTTCAACGACGGTAGAGAGAGACATTCAGTGTGCTTGTGCACCTCTGCCATTTTTATGCTTAGACCAGTGTAAAAAGTTGTTCCTGTTAAATCACGCTAAATGTATCTGAATTTTTATGCTTAGACCAGTGTAAAAAATTATTCCTGTTAAATCGCGTTAAATGTATTTGAATCTACCTTTTCTGAATGGCTTCAATATTTAATGGTTGATGCATCTTACGACCAGGAAAGTGCCCAATTAAGTTTACTTTATGAGTTGGCAAGTTTGTTATAGCACTAAATTTGTTTATAAAACTTAGAATCATTGGAATCTGTGAGATAATTGGAGAATGTCTCTTATTATCACATTCAAATTTTCAACCCCTGGAGTTTCTGGAGTTTATCTGGAGTGAGTTCCGGGGGTCAACGCCCCCGCGGCCCGGTCTGTGACCAGGCCTCCTTAGGTCAGTGTCCCAGGATGCGACCCACACCAGTCGACTAACACCCAGGTACCCATTTTACTGATGGGGAACATAGACAACAGGTGGAAAGAAACACGTCCAATGTTTCTACTCTGGCTGGGAATCGAACCCAGGCCCTCACCGTGTGAAGCGAGAGCGTTAACCACCAGGCCACCAGAGCCCCTGTGTATTTTTTCAGAAAGAAAAGTTAACAATATTACTGAGCGACTTAAACTTCCTCTTATAGGCTTCAAAATAATAATGTTGATGTAATTATAAGAAGGACGACATTCTTTAGCTTTACACTGTGTAGATGTATTTTTTTGAATTCTAATGAAATTTAAAAAACTTGGAATCGTTGGAGTCAGCTTTTTATGATAGGCTTCAAACTTTCAGCATTAATGAGTTTTATTAAAAGAAAACCTCTCTTTCACTTTGAGTTGTGTAAATTGTAAATTGACAGTTTTATTAAATAAATTGGTTTGCTTGTAATAACTAGAGAATACCTCTTCTGATCGCCTTCAAACACTTAAGCTTTGGCGTATCTTAAGTGGAAGTATTTTTGTCTTGAGTTTGGTTTTTGTAAGTTTCAACTGATCAAATTGCACTTATAAAGCAAAATCATTTTTTTTCCTTTTAGGATTGTAGTTTTAAGTAGAATATTAATAAAAAAGAAAACAGAGAAACATTGAAAACTGTCGTTTTAGGGCCCTTAAGTTCTTTATTTTCATATGATTTTATACCAGAGTTGGTCATATTGTTAGGTACAGTGTTCTTATCTTCCACTAAACAACAACAACAACACGGACTCACAGGTAAGAACCCCTGGGGGCGAGGGAAAGTGGGGACAGGACGAAGAGTAGATGGTGAGAGGAATGTCTTGAGTCGAAGATAAAGAGTCGGGACTAAACCCAACCGCTAAGCCTTGGAAGCAGACGGGAACAGCAACACAAAAAGCAGGAGAACACTTAGTCATCTGGCTGGCCGGCTAGCTGCATCTTGCATTCTTGATGTTTATTGGCGGCTGGCAGAAGCTAGAAGGCATGGTCAAGGGAGGCTTGTTCTTGACTGGTATTATCTTCCACTAACTTTTTTTTTTTTATTCGCCGGTATTCTCCCGGCCCGGGTCTTTTCCAAGTAGTGGTGACCCGGCCTTGGCTCCCTATCTGGGGAGTGTCTCGAGACCTAAGTCTACTAACTTCCTCCAGATTCAGAATTCTGCATCTAATCGTCTTCAAAATTTCAACTCTGGTCAACTATATGCTAGTTGAAGGCTTGTGGAACAATTGATAAGTGCAGGTGTTTTCTGCTCAATTTTATATAAACCATTCCCAAAATTGGTTTCCAAGAGATTGCTTTAGAGAGCATCTTATGATGGGTGTGGAAATCTTTACATAATTTCCTAAATGTAGAACAAATAAAGAAATAAATAATATAATAATTGCATACTAAAACGTGATGCTATTTGGACACTTTCAGAAGTTTTAAGTGAAGGGGGATGTGGAACAGCCGGAGAGTGACAAGGACAGGGAGAGGCCATATTGAATTTAATGCGTGAACACTGAACTGAGTTTTGCAATGTGATCGGGCATTCTTGAAGGTCAACTGGGGTTTTTCGGCCAGAATTTGTAATTAGGCGCCCATGTTAATGTCCCCTGCTGAAGAATTAGGACAAGAAATTTGCGGGGCCTCAAGAATTACATGTGGATGGCAGAAGATAAGGGAAATGCACCATTAGTTCTTGCATTTAGATATCTAGTTGGCCAGTGTAGGGTCTAGGTGTTAGGCAGGTGTTGTGGTGTGATCCATCTACAGTAATTAAATGGTAAGTGTTAATACCAATTATATTTTGTGTACCCAGCAAGCCTGATCCTACACAGTCCACAATTTTAATTACCAGAGTAGCTAGTTTTAATATTATAATTATTAATTTAATGTCAGGTCTAGCTTTTTGTGAGAGTGGTGAGGAAGTGGGCATCGAGGGAGTTACAGTTCAGCGACCTGCTGTGACTTAGGTCCCACTTACCTCACCCAAATTACTTGCAGGTAATAATTCAGGTAAGGCCCTGTAAGCCTCCTGAAGGGTAATTTTCTCACATAATAATAATAATAATAATAATAATTCACAATAACGGGCTTCATAATATCAACACTTGTGTATCCTACTTATCGATGGTTGGTGATGTTGATGAAGTGAGTAGCTGCCATTTTGTCACTCTCAAAATGGAACAACATTATTTTGTAATAAATAACTGCAGTATGTCTCCTCAAAGAGGGTGCCTTGATGCTGGTGAGGAGCTCATGATCCAAGGAACTGGATTTATCCTCCCGTTGCTTCTAATATAAATTCCTTCCATTCTACAAGTGCTATAGAACCTTCATGGATTGAATGCTTTCCCCCTGATTAAAATAAAATAATTAGCTTCCCTGATTAAGATAAAATAATTAGTTTCCCCTGATTAAAATAAAATAATTAGTTTCCCCTGATTAAAATAAAATAATTAGTTTCCCTTGATTAAAATAAAATAATTAGTTTCCCCTGATTAAAATAAAATAATTAGTTTCTCCCTGACTAAAATAAAATAATTAGTTTCCCCTGATTACAATAAAATAATTAGTTTCCCTTGATTAAAATAAAATAATTAGTTTCTCCCTGATTAAAATAAAATAATTAGTTTCCCCTGATTAAAATAAAATAATTAGTTTCCCCTGATTAAAATAAAATAATTAGTTTCCCCTGATTAAAATAAAATAATTAGTTTCCCTGATTGAAATAAAATAATTAGTTTCCCCTGATTAAAATAAAATCATTAGTTAATGATGCAGCTTATGACATCGATGAAATTTTTTTAAGGGTTTAAGATGAGAATATTAAAACAGAAATCTGTCCAATAACTAGAGAATGCATCATCTGGTCGCCTTCAAATTTTAGTGCCGCTGTATTTTCCTTAATGGAAGCTTCTTTTTTATTTTAGGTTGGGCAAGTTTAATTTGTAAGGTTAAATCTACATTATTTGGTCATTATGTGCCTACAGCATCTATGTTCCCTCTAGAACATTTAATGTTATGCACTCGAAGCCTAAATAACAATTACTTGTCTGCTTATTAATTTATTTATTTATACCTAAAACGCTAAACACTTAGTGAACAGTTTGTATTTACTTCAGCATGTGTAGACCCCAGTTTTCCTTTTCTGGAAGAAATTGGGAAAACTGAAATGCGGCTGCTACATGTGATTACGTTGAAGACTTCATCATTGGTAACTTGATGACACAACTCCTGAGCAGCTTCAGAGTTAATGTACCGGGGTGTTTTAGAATACTGGCCTCTTCTGGGTTACTTCAGATCGTCAACGCTAATATTTAACTACATAAGAAACATATACCGCACTCCGCATTATTGTTATCAACGTACATAAGTACCGGGGCCTGGGTTAGGTTATATGGTATATATGGCTATACCTTTCTCAGACAGTACAGCTACCCAGGTGTATGTGTTTACATTTGTCTTGCCCTTGGTGGAGTTTGTGTACTGAAGCTGGTGAATTAGACACATGTACAACACTTGGGTATCTTTATTGTGGAAACATTTCCACAATAAAGATACCCAAGTGTTGTACATGTGCCTAATTTACCAACTTGTCAGTTCTTTCTGCTATTTATCTGCAGGGAAGTTGATGTTCCCACAGTAACACACAGTGAACAATGCCAAAACGCTCGCCTGGAAATGTTGCGTCAGATTCTGCACTGTCTGCTTACAGGGAGCCGGTGAGATCCTGTGTACATCAAGGAAGTTCATTACTTATAACGCTTAGGCAATAAAACAAATCTGTGTAAGTGGCGAAATAGTTGATAAATTAGGATTAAACTCTCTCGATTCACGAGGGTAATTAAGAGTTCATGTAACCTGATCACGACCAGTCAAGAAATATTTAATCTCTAAAATTAAAATTAAAATAAATTATCTTCGTATATATACTGACAGAAATACACCTCTCGATATATATAATATATATATATATATATATATATATATATATATATATATATATATATATATATATATATATATATATATATATATTGTGGAAAATACTGTATATATTTTCCAGAAATACAGTAGTTATATGTAAATAGATGGCCATGCTGTATTTAATAAAAATTTATGTTATAAAACATGGGAAATTTCTGCGCCTGCACAGACGAGACTCGCCATTGTTGTTTGAATGAGCCAAGAAAACGTTAGTGAAGTTAAGAATTTTCTTGCTCTAGAGGTAAAATTGGGCTGACACCTTTCAAATAGGAGGCGAAATTGTTGGATGTGCATTCCTGCATAACTTGAGATATCAGGCGACCGGACAAGACAGCTCCAGGAACCTCAGATAAGTTTGTTTATGTTTGTAACTCTGGCCAGTGTTATTTTCATGTATAGACAGTGAGGTTTTCTGAGTATGATACACCTTAATCTCCAGTCAAATTGGTGAGTGATATTAAGATATATTCACCTTCTGTTATGTAAATGTGTGTGTATATAATCACTTATTAATTTTAATATACAGTCCACAAATTCATATATTTACCAGAATTCCTGGTGTATGTACATTTCATTTGTAATTAATAGGTCCAGAGCAACTTGTGGATATGACAGTGGTAGGTATCGAAGGGGGACATTTTTTGTGACCTAGGTGTCCCAAATTCCTACTTGTCTATGTAACTCTGATAAATAATAATTATCTTTGTTATCATTTACTGTTATGTACATAATGAGTTACATTCAGATAAATGCAATTTTCCACATTTAATTTGTCCGTTGGTCCTTCTTGAACCGGAGGTATTTAGTGAAGTCATTAATTAGTTAATTACTTAATAATTATATGTGAAATGACAGAAGGAGGTGGATGTTAAGTTCACAAATTTACTTAATGTGTAGTGGATTATAATTATTACAATATTAATTTGATTAGCCAAGTCAAGTATGACTAAGGATTATATTAATGTGTATAATATTAATTTTCCTATGCCAAATTCTGGCAAGGATTTATATTAATTTGTATAATATTAATTTGATAAGACAATTCTGGCCAAGATTTATATCAGTGTATGTGTAATTGATAAGCCAAGTGTAGCTAATTATATTAATGTGTATAATATTAATTTTGCTATGCCAAATTCTGGCAAGGATTTATATTAATTTGTATAATATTAATTTTGATGAGCCAAATCTGGCCAAAGGTTTGTATTAATGTACATTTAGAATTAATATTATAATTTTCTTACATGTGTAATTACTAAGCTCAAGTGTAGCTAACATTATTAATGTGTATCTAAAATTTATATTATAATTTTCTTACATATGTAATTACTAAACTCAAGTGTAGCTAACATTATTAATGTGTATTTAAAATTTATATTACAATTTTCTTACATGTAATTGCAAAGCTCAAGTGTAGCTAGGATTTATTCAAAGGTAAGTTATAATCAATGTTATTAATTAAGTTGAATTTAATACATTGCATCATGGCTGAAAATGAGGAAGTTAATATAGAAGACGAACATATGGGATATAGAGCAAAGAAAGCATCACTGCAAGCTAGAAAGGGTCATGTAACCAAGGCATATAATAAATGTTTGGAATTAATGAATCAAGAAACTGTGAATACTGATGATTTAAAATTGTATTTAGATGCTTTGGGGAATAGATATGATTCATACAAATTATATTGCAACAAATATGAAGGAGATTTATTAGTAAACTGTGTAGATGAGACTGAAGTAGATTTTATGGTTAATCAGTATTATGAATTAGAGGAAAAGATTCTTTTTTGTAAAAATCAGGCCTTGAATAAATTAAAATGTGTAAACCAGGCAGTTAATCAGTCTGCTCCAACAAATAAGTTGTCTTTACCAAAACTCCCAGAATTATGTTTACCTGTATTTAGTCCTGGAGAGAATTGGGAGGAGTTTTGGTCAATTTTTAAAGCAGCTGTGCATGATAGGAGTGATCTAGCCTGTGTAACTAAATTATTTTACCTCAAAGGACAGATTAGAGGAGATGCTCACATACTCATACAAGCCTTTCCCAATGTAGATGACTCTTACAAGGAAGCAGTTGACTTGTTGAAGGTCACTTATGGTAATAAAGAACAAAGTAGGTTGGATCTAGTGAATATCATTGTTAATTTAAAATCTCCAGATCACACTTACAAAGGTTTACAGCAGTTTAGAGTTAAACTGGAGAGTACTCTCAAAACTTTAAGTAATAAATATAATCTGAAGGAATCAGACTGGTTATTGAGTGCCATGGTACAGAATAAATTAAGATGTAAAACACTTGAATGGATCTCGAACAAATATCACAAAGGTTATTTTGGTCTGGATGAAATAAGACTAGGTCTACAAGAATTAATTGTGCAGTTGCAGACCAGCCAACTAACTCATTTTAAAGATTCAACACATAATAACTCTGAGGTATCTGTCAAGTTTCACAAAGGGAAAAATTATCCCAATGTTAATAATCTAAATTTATTTCCTAAAAAGAGTTGTCTAGGTGCATATCAAGTAGCAGGAATCAGAAATAATGATTCTCCACAAGGTAAGAAGAATAAGTACCCTCCTAAGGGTAGCCCAGTTAATAAGAAACCAGTCATTTTTCTAAGAATTGCATTGCATACAATTCATGGAATGATAAAGTTGAGAGATTGGAGGAACTTGACAGATGTATCAGGTGTTTGGGTAATCACAATGTAAAGGATTGTCATGCCAAATTAAAACAACTGTTATCAATGTCACAAAGGAAGACACCATATAGTCATGTGTAAGGGTCTATATAACAATGTTGATAATAATGATAATGTTGACAATCCTGACACAACAGAGGCTAATGTAAAAATTGCTGCTAATGTTAATAATGATGGTTTTGCTGAAGTAGCCTTACCTGTGTTACAGGTAAAAATTTATGACAAAAGGCATAAATAAAAAATGTAACTGCATTATTGGACCAGGGATCCCAGCGTACTTTCATCAAACGTAAATGTCTTGATGGTATGAAAGTACAGATGGGAGATCCCACAACTTTAAAATTATCTGGTTTTCTCTCGGATAAAAGGGCTCAATTGTATGACACTGTTTATGTAACTGTCAGGTTGGGCAATGAGAAAAAACGTGTTAATGCAGTAATTGTAGATAGACTTCCAGAGAAAATATCTACAGTAAGACTTAGTAAAGCTACAGAAAGACTTTCACATAATGTAAATTTAGCACCTTCTGGTGTAAGTGATGATTCTGTAGGCCCAATAAATATTTTGATAGGTAGTGACTATTATGCCTCCTTTGTAAAGGGTATGGTAAAGAAATGTGGTGTCACCCTTTTGAAGACTGCAGGAGGCCATGTAATGTATGGTAGGATTACTAATAATAATAATTCATGACTAGAGGAAACTACAAATACCATAACTGTGTGTCTTACTCATGAAATCGTGCCCCAGTATAATTCTTCCATAGAGGATGGCGTTGAGGCAGTGCATAAATTGTGGGAATTAGACAGCATTGGAATAAATGTAAATGAAAAAAGTCCAGACGATTCTTTTACTCAAGAACAATACCTGAGAGATGTAAAATTTGAATCTGGACAATACTGGGTACGACTTCCGTGGAGACTGAACCATCCAGAATTGCCCACTAATTACAGAATGGCATAGGGACAGTTAAAGGCTCAGCTCCGCGAACTGAGTAAGACACCAGAATTGTTAACTGCCTATAATGATATAATTGCTGAGCAGTTAATTAATAAATTTATAGAAGAGGTACTCCTGAGCAAGCCAAAATTTATGGTCACTATTTGCCGCATCACGGAGTGAAGAAGGATTCTAAGACCACTCCTTTGAGGATTGTGTTTAATTGTAGTGCCAGGAGTAACAAAAATGTACCTAGCTGAAATGACTGTTTAATGACAGGTCCGTCGTTGACGGAAAAATTAGGAGATATCTTATTAAATTTCAGGGTGAAGAATTATGTCTTTACGGCTGACATAAGTAAAGCTTTCCTAAGAGTGGGTTTACAAAAGGCTGACCAGGATTGTACCCGCTTCTTATGGCCTGAGAATCCTATTGACCCACCTAGCCCTCTGAAAACCTTTCGCTTTAGGAGCGTATTATTTGGTGCTACATCCATAACATTGTATCAATCGCATCTGCTAGAAAAATGACAAGATGGATAATGAGAACCTTCAAAACTAGGGAGGCCAAGCCCATGATGACACTCTTCAGGTCACTTGTTCTATCTAGGCTGGAATATTGCTGCACTCTAACAGCACCTTTCAAGGCAGGTGAAATTGCCGACCTAGAAAATGTACAGAGAACTTTCACGGCGCGCATAACGGAGATAAAACACCTCAATTACTGGGAGCGCTTGAGGTTTCTAAACCTGTATTCCCTGGAACGCAGGAGGGAGAGATACATGATTATATACACTTGGAAAATCCTAGAGGGACTAGTACCGAACTTGCACACGAAAATCACTCACTACGAAAGCAAAAGACTTGGCAGACGATGCACCATCCCCCCAATAAAAAGCAGGGGTGTCACTAGCACGTTAAGAGACCATACAATAAGTGTCAGGGGCCCGAGACTGTTCAACTGCCTCCCAGCACACATAAGGGGGATTACCAACAGACCCCTGGCAGTCTTCAAGCTGGCACTGGACAAGCACCTAAAGTCAGTTCCTGATCAGCCGGGCTGTGGCTCGTACGTTGGTTTGCGTGCAGCCAGCAGCAACAGCCTGGTTGATCAGGCTCTGATCCACCAGGAGGCCTGGTCACAGACCGGGCCGCGGGGGCGTTGACCCCCGAAACTCTCTCCAGGTAAACTCCAGGTCAAGCGACGATAAATGCACACCTTAACCGTATGGGAAGTCTATTGAGTAAAGTAATGAGCAAACAATTTTATATGGACAATTTCCTGGGTGTGACGTCAACTGAAGAGGAGCTGTTAATGACTTATGGAAAGGCTAATAAAATAATGCAAAGTGCAAATATGCCTCTGAGGGAATGGAATAGTAATTCGTCCAAATTAAAAGACAAAATAAGTCTTCTCCAGACTGAGGGACTGACCACCTCAAAACTTTAAGGGTGATGGACTGATTACATCGTCTTCAAGTATCTTCTGCTTCTATCAACTTTTCTGTACTCGACTGAAGAAGCCTACTGTGTAGGCGAAACGTTTCGAAATAAAGATGCCTAACTGTTGCATATGTGTCTTACCTAACAACTGAGAGATATACACCTCTCGGTGAGGATAAATTGAAAGATATTTCTTGGAAGTGGACACTTTGAATGGTTGGTGTGCAAGTAGGTAATATCGTCCTCCTTGGTGGAGCCAGATACCAATTTGGGATGTTATACCGCGTTCTCCCATCTCCATCGGTATATTATTATATAAGTTGAACTCTTACCTTCACCACCAGATGATTACTCTCATTGTCACCTTCACCACCAGATGATTACCCTCATTGTCACCTTCACCACCAGATGATTACCCTCATTGTCAACTTCACCACCAGATGATTACCCTCATTGTCAACTTCACCACCAGATGATTACCCTCATTGTCAACTTCACCACCAGATGATTACCCTCATTGTCACCTTCACCACCAGATGATTACCCTCATTGTCACCTTCACCACCAGATGATTACTCTCATTGTCACCTTCACCACCAGATGATTATTCTCATTGTCACCTTCACCACCAGGTGATTACCCAGGTAGTTACCTTCATGATCAGGTCATCATCCTGACAGTCACCTTCAGAGTGAGTGCTGAGAGCAGTCAGTCTTGACCTGCCATGTACAGTGTTTGTGTACATTAAGTCGGACTCACACGCTAGACCGTGTCCTCATACATGATTCTTCATAACTTGTTGATGACCCACACTCAGGACTGTGTGTTAACACCCTCATTACAGTATTGACCTACTCCCATGACTGTGTTAACACCATAATCATCCTGCTCAACATATATATCATCACTGTGAACAATATGCGCACCTTCACCTTGTACAACGTGAGCATCATCACTGTGAACAACATGCACACCATCACAGTGTACAACACGCATACCATCACAGCGTAAAACATGAGCACCGTCACCACATTCAACATGAGCACCGTTACCACGTACAACATGAGTACTATTACCACGTACAAAATTCACCAATCCACATTCCACTACCACATTATCATCCTGCTATGGAGAAGGAGCATAGACACAAGTGAGATTCCACAGTCGCTAAAAACAACAGATATAGCCCCACTCCATAAAGGTGGCAGCAAAGCAATAGCTAAGGACTAGAGATCAATAGCTCTAGCGTCCCACATCATAAAAATCTTTGAAAGACTATTAAGCATGATTGCAAACCACTTGTATTCCCCAAAACTGCTCAATCCAGGACAATATGGGTTCAGAGCAGGTCTCTCCACCATCTCGCAACTACTGGATCACTATGACATGGTCTTGGATGCACTGGAAGACAAACGGAATGCAGATGTAATAAACACAGACTCTGCAAAAGCCTTTGACAATTGCGATCATGGCATAATAGCGCATAAAATGCGTGTTAAATGAATAATTGGCAAAGTGGGCAGATGGATCTTCAACTTCCTAACCAATCGAACACAAAGAGTAGTAGTGGTAAACAGAGTTAAATCGGAAGCTGTCATAGTGAAGAGCTCTGTTCCATAAGGCACAGTACTAGCATCCATCCTGTTCCTCATCCTCACATCAGACATAGACAGAGATGTAAATCATAGCGCTGTGTCTTCCTCTGCAAACGATACTAGGATCTGCGTGAGACTGTCATACACTGAGGACGCGGTTAACCTCCATGAAGATATAAACAAAGTTTTCCAGTGAGCAACGGAAAACAATATGATGTTCAATGAAGGCAAATTCCAAGTACTCCGTTATGGAAAACTGGAGGAGATGTTAATTAAAATTGAGTATACTACAAACTAATCATACAATGGAGCGGAAAAGTAATGTGAAGGACCTTGGAGTAGTAATGTCTAAGGATTTCACTTTCAAGGATCGCAACAATGCCACTATCACATCTGCGAACAAATTGATAGGAAGGATATTGATAACATTCAAAACAAGCCAATAATGGTCCTTCTTTTTAAATCACTTTTTCTCTCTAGGCTGGAATGTTGCTGTACATTAACATCTCCAGTTAAAGCAGGTGAAATTGCAGATCTAGAGACTATAAAGAGAACCTTAACTGCGCGTATAAGTTCAATCACCTTAACTACCGAGAACGCTTGGAAGCACTTTTCTTGTACTCACTGGAGCGTAGGCGAGAGAGATATATCATAATCTACACTTGGAAAATCCTAGAAGGGATGATTCCTAATCTGAACATGGAAATCACTCCCTACGAAAGCAAAAGACTGGACAGGTGGTGCAAAATACCCGTAATTGGTACAATAAGAGAAAAACAGTAAGTGTCCGAGGCTCAAGACTGTTCAACATTCTCCCACCAGGCATAAGGGGAATTACCAATAGACACCTGGTTGTCTTCAAGAGGGAGCTGGATAGATACTTAAAGTCGGTGTCGGATCAGCCGGGCTGTGGTTGATATGTTGGATTGCGTGCGGCCAGCAGTAATAGCCTGGTTAATCAGGCCTTGATCCACCGGGAAGCCTGGTCGTGGACCGGGCCGCTGGGACGTTGATCTCCGGAATACCTTCCAGGTAGGTAAACCCCAGGTAGATGGTAGACTACCCTCCTTCACTGGTCGTAGACCGGACCCACTGTTAGCGGACTGAGGATCTAGCCTCAAACCATACCATGGGCGGGGATAGAACCCGCGATCAGAGAGTCTCAAAACTCCAGACCGTTGCGTTAGCCACTGGACCAGCTAGCCACAATAAGATTCGTCCAACTAGGTACATTTCTACACCATAGGAAAGATAGCATAGGCCCCACTGTGACCACAAATGCAAGTGTCATTACGATCTAGCCTCACCTTGTGCTTGACACCTCACTCGGGTTTCAGAACTTATACAAATATAATACATGTAATTCATTATCCCAGTATCACCTTCATCATACCTCTGTTATCATTCATAAACGATGTAATATTAAATATTCAGCTTTCTTACACAAATAACTCACACAAAGGAGAAAGAAACTTATAACGACGTTTCGGTCCGACTTGAATCATTAAATAGTGACACACTAGTTTTTGTTGATGTTAATGAAAAAAGTCCATTCGGAGTTGAATTTCATATATTATGAAGGTCATTTCCCGATGTATTTATTTGTGGATGCACTTTTTCCAGTGGCATCTACAGAACAATACATTATAGAGAGGAACTTCATGAGAGAATTTACTGCACCAAGTAATGATAATAAACACTGACAAGCTTTTAATAAAGAATTAACCACGAGAACTTTACTTAAATCTACTCCATTCAGTTCTCAGAAAATATCCAGGACATTACAAGCAGGAGGCAGCGTGTACCAGCGTGCAGCTGATGGATTACCAGAGCAGCGTCAGAGTGACAGGTTGTGAGAGGAATATAAGTGTGTGAGGATAACGATGCAGTCAGGTACTTCCTCACACACACACACACATACACACACACACACACACACACACACACACACACACACACACACACACACACACACACACACACACACACACACACACACACACACACACACACACACACACACACACACACAGCAATGATACCACACATGATCACCACTTGAGCAGCTCATTGTGCTCACCTACTGTAAGTCACCATAAATCCGTGATGCACAACACCTGCTGCTAGCCATGACGAATACATAATGTACAACACCTGTTCAGCAGTGACTGGCATTGTTACTGATCATAACACAGGTGTTAACTTTCCAGATACAAACTGTTGATAAACTATAGATGAGGAGGAAAATGAAAGATATAGGGAAATTATAGACGTAGTAACACGAGTGACTTATGAGAGCTCACCGAGGGTGAGTCTTTATGACCAAGTTCCAGCTCCTGTCCCCGTAACAACTGGCTAATTTGAGATACTGTACTGTACTACATCTGCCTCCACTGTACTGTACTACATCTGCCTCCACTGTACTGTACTACATTTACCTCCACTGTACTGTACTACATCTGCCTCCACTGTACTGTACTACATCTGCCTCCACTGTACTGTATTACATCTGCCTCCACTGTACTGTACTACATTTACCTCCACTGTACTGTACTACATCTGCCTCCACTGTACTATACTACACCTGCCTCCACTGTACTGTACTACATCTGCCTCCACTGTACTGTACTACATCTGCCTCCACTGTACTGTACTACATCTGCCTCCACTGTACTGTACTACATCTGCCTCCACTGTACTGTACTACATTTACCTCCACTGTACTGTACTACATCTGCCTCCACTGTACTGTATTACATCTGCCTCCACTGTACTGTACTACATCTGCCTCCACTGTACTGTACTACATCTGCCTCCACTGTACTGTACTACATCTGCCTCCACTGTACTGTATTACATCTGCCTCCACTGTACTGTACTACATCTGCCTCTACTGTACTGTACTACATCTGCCTCCACTGTACTGTATTACATCTGCCTCCACTGTACTGTATTACATCTGCCTCCACTGTACTGTACTACATTTACCTCCACTGTACTGTACTACATCTACCTCCACTGTACTGTATTACATCTGCCTCCACTGTACTGTATTACATCTGCCTCCACTGTACTGTACTACATCTGCCTCCACTGTACTGTACTACATTTACCTCCACTGTACTGTATTACATCTACCTCCACTGTACTGTATTACATCTGCCTCCACTGTACTGTATTACATCTGCCTCCACTGTACTGTATTACATCTGCCTCCACTGTACTGTACTACATCTGCCTCCACTGTATTATATTACATCTGCCTCCACTGTACTGTACTACATCTGCCTCCACTGTACTGTTCTACATCTGCCTCCACTGTACTGTACTACATCTGCCTCCACTGTACTGTTCTACATCTGCGTCCACTGTACTGTACTACATTTACCTCCACTGTACTTGCGCAACACCTAAGCATCTTTATTTCAAGATATTTCGCTAATTAGTGTTTCTTTCCAATTCGTTATAGAGAAAATATTCGAAGACAACATTCCTCTTCTCTACTATTTTCTGTATATAGTTGTGCAAGGCTGAACTACCAATTATCTCGTCCGCTGTGTTCCTACATCATCTCTGTATTTGAACATCTTCAAATAAAGGTACCAGGTGTTGTACAAGTACCTAGTTCTTCATGCCTCTTAAACTGAAGAAACATTCTCGAACATTCCTGTGACTCATCTGAACCTACAGTTTTAATTTATACCTTTTTCTTTTCGTCTCTCAAAATAGTTCGACCTTGTCCACTCTGCCGATACCACTGTGCATTTTGTATGTTGTGATCACATCCCCCCTGCCAGCTTTTGCTCCACCGGTGACGTGAAGTTCATTTCATTTAGTCCTTCCTTGCAGCTCATACCCCTCTGCTCTGGCACTAGTTTAGTTGCTGTACCTTCCATGTGTGTGATCCACTGTGGGCTTCACACTGGCGCTGTGTACTTCAGAACTGACCTGACCTATACTGTGTAGTATGTTGAATGACTTCGTGTTTAGGTTCTTATATGTAGTACTTACCCTTGACATCCTTGTGTCTGGTGTGACATCTGTCTATCCTTGCCTGATGTATGGAGTTCATTCACTCCCATTTAATACTCATTCGCCTTCCCCAGTACCCGTCCTAAAAATTTTATACTTGCTGGGATTGAAATCAAACAGCCAGAAGTTGAACTATTTCTAAAAGTCTGCCCACGTCCTCTTGAACTTTCTTTTCATAATCATCCATCAGTATCTTTTCATTTATTCAACAATATTAGTGAAAAGAGACAAATTGAACACGATCATCCTCTGACAGGTCGCTTACATGTGTGGGTGACGTAGACCATGTAGAAACAAGAGTAAAAACACACTGAAAAGTAGGCTGCAAAAATGAGACCGAACTGTAATTACAAGTTGCACAGATGTAAATAATACTTGGGAAAAATTTAGAACCACATTTATCACCATCCTTAATAATATTGTACCAGTTACAGACGTTAGGACAAAGTGAAGTCATCCAACATGACTAAGACTCGTGTCGGAAAACACTTGTCCTGTTTCCTGACAAACCTTACCTTACTAGAAAGTCATGGCAACAACAGAAAGCGCTAGTGTAAAGCCATAAGCGATCTAACATATTGCTAAATACTGATAACCAGGTATACCACAAAGCAGCTAAAGTGACAGATTGCTTCAATTCATTCTACACAACTGCTGCATCAACATTGGTCAGTAAACTGCCAGTTGCATCAAATATACCTTCAACACAGACTCCAGTAGTTTCCAACTATGAGGTGTAGATAATATTACAGCCGACTTCCTGCAGGACAGTGCCCCCGAACTGCCAGGTCATATAGGTCATATATATTTATCCATCACCACCAATACCGTGCCAGAGGAATTCAAGGAGGCCAGAGTCACTCCCATCTTCAAGAAAAACAGCATGTCGGGTGTCAGCATTTATAGGACTGTTAGTATCCCCAGTGTGATGTCCAAAATTCTAGAGAAAGCATTTTATTATCAAGCGGTTAAGTATATTAATAACATCTTACATAGTTACCAATCAGGTTTCAGGAGACCTCACTCAATTGATACCTCCTTAATCAATCTGATGGTCTACCTGAGAATGTCAGTGTCGTCAGGGAATTTAACAGGAATGGTGACCCTAGGCATTTGATATATATTGTGTAAGAAACTACAAACTATTGACATAAGCTATGTAGACTCGTTTATTCTTGCATGAGCGACAGGAAACAAATTGTTAAGGTCAATAATACAGAATCAGAACCCCTGCTGACAGCATGTGCCGTTCCCCAAATTACGTCCTCTCACTATATTTTATGTTATGTGAATGACATGCCCATCAGTGTCAAGTGTAAGATTCTGTTGTATGCAGAGTCCTCCAGAATTTTTTTAGGAAAACTGAAGCCATACTTTTTTAGCACAAAAAAAAAGTAAACTGAAAACAGTAAGCACTTTTAATGTACAATATAACTTGAAACCCATCACAACGGTAGCTTCAGTGAAATATCGATGACGCACTGACTTTCTTGGGTGGCTAACCCTCCCACGGGTTAAAAGTATAAATCTTAGATAAGATTTTTGGGATTTTTTTAACCCGGGGTGGTAAGCGTTAGTCACCCAGGATAACCCAAGAAAGTCAGTGCGTCACCGAGGACTGACTCTCCTATTTCCATTGTGATTTAATCTTGTCCACCATGATTCGATCCACACCAGTCGACTAACACCCAGGTACCTACTTACTGCTAGGTGAACTGGGACAGCAGGTGTAAAGAAACATGCCCAGCGTTGCCATCCGTGCCGGGGATTAAACCACGAACACTCAGTGTGTGAGAGGCGAGACCCATTTCAACTTATTTTTTCTTTCGGATGCTTCTTTTTCACGTAGTATTTGATTACTTAAATACATTCTGTTCTGTTTATAAATATTGTAACATATCACAAGGATCCCAATGGAAACAAGTCACTGTTTTTGACTTCCTTGATTTATCCTAAGTAATTTACACATATCTAACTATGTAATAATTATAATAATCCAAGACTGTTTAAAAAGTGTACTTAACATGAATTGATTAGTTTTCCGAAGCAAGTTGTTGTCAAAGAAAACAGTGAACGTAATAATTCCAAAGAAAACGTAAGATAATCCCTGGAAGGTCGTCAGTAACCAACCTATTCTCAGTTTGACACATTAACTTTCGCTCAAGATACGTCACTTTCTTAACGCTTCCTGCAAACTTAACTGCGACAAATAAGCACACTTAAAACTAGCTGTAATACGTCTTTTGACGAAGTGGCAGAGTAACTAAGAAATTTATTATTGACAGTATTGATAGATGTAAAAACCCCAGCGACGCACTGCCGACCTTGAGTTATCCTGGGTGACTAACCCTAAGTAAGTTTACTCAGGTATAAGTACACATAAATACAGCTACATAAATAATAATACATAGTAGCATATATGTAGATTACTTAGGATAACCAAAAAAAAAGTCAAAGTAACTTATTTCCAGATAAAAATCCGATTAAAATTTTATCTTATCGGTGGAAATAAAGCCACTTCGTCGGATTTATGGGGGTTATTAAGTTTATTTAGGTAAAAGTACACATAACAATAGTACAATTATATATAGTAACGTATGTGTAAATTACCTAGAATAACCCATCCCAGGTAATTCACACATGTTGCTATGTATGAAAACTGTAATCAGCTAGATTTATGAAACCGTACTTACGTGTATCTAAATAAACTTATTCAGTAACGACATTGACAGTGGCAGTCTTTATTGCATAAACGTTTGGTGCTGGAGTGTATGTTTCTTAATGTATATATACTAATTATTATTATTATTATTATTATTATTGTTATTATTATTATTAAAGTAAGTTCTGAACCTGATAGAAAATGTACGTTTCAGGGTATAAGTTAGAAGGTAAGAACACTGGACCATCACGTGGCGCCCCACCACCAGGGGTCGTGAGGGTGACCAAGGGGTCGTGAGAGTGGCCTGGGGTCGTGAGGGTGACCAAGGGGTCGTGAGAGTGACCAAGGGGTCGTGAGAGTGGCCTGGGGTTGTGAGGGTGACCAAGGGGTCGTGAGAATGACCAAGGGGTCGTGAGAGTGACCAAGGGGTCGTGAGAATGGCCTGGGGTCGTGAGGGTGGCCTGGGGTCGTGAGGGTGACCAAGGGGTCGTGAGAGTGACCAAGGGGTCGTGAAAGTGGCCTGGGGTCGTGAGGGTGGCCTGGGGTCGTGAGGGTGGCCTGGGGTCGTGAGAGTGACCAAGGGGTCGTGAGAGTGGCCTGGGGTCGTGAGGGTGACCAGGGGTCGTGAGAGTGACCAAGGGATCGTGAGAGTGGCCTGGGGTCGTGAGGGTGGCCTGGGGTCGTGAGGGTGGCCTGGGGTCGTGAGGGTGGCCTAGGGTCGTGAGAGTGGCCTGGGGTCGTGAGGGTGACCTGGGATCGTGAAGGTGGCCTGGGGTCGTGAGGGTGGCCTGGGGTCGTGAGGGTGGCCTGGGGTCGTGAGAGTGGCCTGGGGTCGTGAGAATGGCCTGGGGTCGTGAGGGTGACCAAGGGGTCGTGAGAGTGACCAAGGGGTCGTGAGAGTGGCCTGGGGTCGTGAGGGTGGCCTGGGGTCGTGAGGGTGGCCTGGGGTCGTGAGAGTGACCAAGGGGTCGTGAGAGTGGCCTGGGGTCGTGAGGGTGACCAGGGGTCGTGAGAGTGATCAAGGGATCGTGAGAGTGGCCTGGGGTCGTGAGGGTGGCCTGGGGTCGTGAGGGTGGCCTGGGGTCGTGAGGGTGGCCTAGGGTCGTGAGAGTGGCCTGGGGTCGTGAGGGTGACCTGGGATCGTGAAGGTGGCCTGGGGTCGTGAGGGTGGCCTGGGGTCGTGAGGGTGGCCTGGGGTCGTGAGAGTGGCCTGGGGTCGTGAGGGTGGCCTGGGATCGTGAGGGTGGCTTGGGGTCGTAAGGGTGGCCTGGGGTCGTGAAGGTGGCCTGGGGTCGTGAGGGTGGCCTAGGGTCGTGAAGGTGGCCTGGGATCGTAAGGGTGGCCTGGGGTCGTGAAGGTGGCCTGGGGTCGTGAGGGTGGCCTAGGGTCGTGAGGGTGGCCTGGGGTCGTGAGGGTGGCCTAGGGTCGTGAGGGTGGCCCCAGCGGCCACTACAAATATACAACACAGCGGGAGGTGGATTCTGAGCCAACACCAGAGGAAAAAATAACTCCGGAAAATTCTCGTTACTAACTTGTGAAACTTGTGCCGGGAGAACGTTGCTTGGTAACCTCACCCACCCGCCCGCCCACTCACCCACCCGCTCGCCCACTCACCCACCCGCTCGCCCACTCGCCCACCCGCTCACCCACACTAGATATACATGAATTAGCACAAAAGTAGGCACAAAAGAAAGCCATTATGCAATGCATTGCGGGTAAACTAATTCACAGACTATCACCACAGGCGCGGGCGGGAGCGTCCTCCTGTCATTGTTTTTGAGACAGTAGTCTCCCAAGCACCGTCCACAAAGCTGCCTACTATGTATAGGTGAAGCATCGTCTGTAGCACTGCAAGAAAGACCTATGACGCCATGCATGCTCCTGACATATTGTGAAATATAAGGCGGGAGGATTATTATTATTATTATAATCAAGGGGGAAGCGCTAAACCCGGAGGATTATACAGCGCCTGGGGGGGGATGTGGAAGGCATTCAGGCTTAATTCGGGGAACTGGAGCGCAGATCCAATTCCCTAAATCAAGAGCCCCTCACCAACATCAAGGAAATAAGGCGGGAGGAGACTGCTATGTATGACAAGGTTGCACCTCAGTACATTACGCTAGGCACCTATTGCACCTTCACCTAAAAAATATGAGTTAAAACAGGAACACCAGTGTTTGAAATTCTGAAAGAAATTCATTCAAAGAGGTTTGTTGCTTCAGTTCATGACTACTAAGAAATCGGCTGAATAGCCCCTCACTGGAGGGTATTTACCCTCGTTTCCAGTTTGAGAACCACTGACTTAGTGTGACCATTAAATCTCACCTCACTGGGGTGAGATAATCCTTCAAGCACTATTACACAAACTCCTCTAAACCTTGCAACGGAGAGCATATTCACAGCTCTAGCAGCTGTGAATTAGAGCGGAACTCTCCTTTATATAATGTATATAGTAAGTTTCTAAAGCTGTAATAAAAATAACTGAAACACGTTAAACCCGTCAGGATTTTACAACGCTGAAATTATAATTGATGTGGAAACATCTTCACTATTTAATCCAAAGAAAATTTTCTGTAGTTCATCCATGAATTGTATTTTGGAGACAGTAGTCTCCCAGGCACCGTCCACTGATCGTCTGGGACACTGCAAGGAAGGACTCTGACCCCATGCAGCGCCATGCAGCAGGGACAGTGGAAGCAAGAGGGTCTAACGTAACAATTATAGTAATTTACATTCCATCACATAACACAAGACTGTCAATATAGGAGAACGAAGAAAATAACAGGGCAGTGATTCACCTGCGATAATATAGTAACAAAGGCAAAATTACTGATTATTGGTGATTCTAATCATCAGAAAATTGGTTGGGAGAAGTGGGAATCACATTGAGGACTAGAAACGAAGAGACAAATAATTAGAGGCTGTAAGAGAAAAGTTCACGTGCCAGCAGATTAAAGACACCGCAAGAATGACGGAATTACTCTCTAAGTAATACAGAAAAGAGAAATTGAGTACTAGGAAACGCTAGGGGCAGAGAGCACAAGGTCCTATGGTCTGTCTACCTGTTGGAGATAGGCACAAAGCGAAGGCAGATTTAGATTTTGCCACCGAATGGCTAGTTTATTGTGCACCCCATATCCATCCTGTGGACGGTAGCGCGAGAGCATATGGATACACAAAAGGCCTAGGAACTAGGCCCCAAAGGGTTAACAGGAATACATATGGATTTATATCTACATATCTATAGTTCAGTTATCTGTTACAAGTAAATTTAGGAAATTTGCTTAGTATATCTGGTATCTTATTTTCATTAATAAGATATCTTGACATGTCACATAGGTTATTATATTGTCTCTCTCTGTATTCCTCAATAAGTGGGCAATTAAGCACAAAGTGTTCAAGACAGTGACCATATGCCTGATCACATAATTTACATTTAGTTTGATCATCATCTGTGTGTCTCCCGAACTGCCAGAAGTACTTGTAACCAAGCCTAAGCCTGGCCACTACAACATCAGTCAGTCTGTTCACATTGCACGTTGCTCCATAAACATACTTATCTATGTTCATGTTATCATAGTGGGTTATAGATCTACTCAGACTTCTAACTGCATTCCCATAACAATCATTTTCATTATTTACTTCTCTCCTAATATTATTCCTAATGCTAGACACAGATTTACCGAAGTTATATTCTACATTCACCTTCTGGGTACTCTTCTTGGCTAACATATCAACTTTATCATGAAGGAGTAATCCAATGTGTGATGGGATCCATAGCAATTGTACATTAATTCCTTTGTCCCTGATTTTTGAGTATCTATACCTGACTTCTCCAATGAGCATGTTGTTGGAGTCATTATATGAGTTAAGAGCCTTCAATGATGACATAGAATCAGTAATGATGATAGAGTCAAGCTCAGTGTCATAAGTTAGCTTTAGCGCAATTAGGATTGCAAATAGTTCAGTTTGCAATGTAGACGCCAAGTTGTTAATTCTTATGCCTAGCTTAACAGGTTTATTATCGTTCTTAACTAGGGAGGTGGCAACAAGAGCAGATGCAGCCCTGCCTGAAGACTCCTGTTTAGATCCATCAGTGTATGTTACTTGTGATAACTTATTACTACCAGCTAGGCGAGAAATTTCTTCTTGAGCAGTTGCTTTAACAAGTGATTTAAGGAAGGTATTACTAGCAATGAGCTTCTTGGGAGGTACTTGCAGGTATGTGATATTAAATGAACACATCTTCCATGGAGGGGTGAAATGCTCTTGTTGTCTACACTGATACAGTTCATGCAGGTTATAAAACTTAATGCAATTGCACGTTTT
The DNA here is from genome assembly GCF_026875155.1 of Cherax quadricarinatus. NCBI lineage: Eukaryota > Metazoa > Arthropoda > Malacostraca > Decapoda > Parastacidae > Cherax > Cherax quadricarinatus. Next base: position 36,177,862 of record NC_069427.1, on the reverse strand, counting down.
CACAATTCATTAAGATCTGCGTGTATTTGCTTCTAGACAGTAAGGTTAACTGTGACAGTGTCTGATTCATTTCTTAACATTCTAATACCGAGTACAGTGTTAATCTCAACAATCCTATCACTGATACTAGAAATACCTAGCTCCTTCCTCATATTAAGAACAGATAAATCCTGGGAAAAGAGGACATGTAAGACACTTTTACAGAAATGAGAGTTTCAAAGCAGATTACTATGGGAAATGGAAAAAGGAAAAATAGTACACGAGATGACAGATTATTTAGGATATACAAGGAAGCAGTACACACATTTACTCAAGTAAATACAAAACACAGAGAAGTATAACGAGGTAAAAGCTCTTTACAAGAAGTATAATGAAGTAAATGCTAAGACGAAAGGGCATTTAAAACACGCAGAAAAAGGAGGATGGTAAAAAATAGAGACCAGAGTATAAAATCTAAGACCGACTGTGCGAGGATAAGAAAAACAAGATGTATTTCAGTAGCTGGGTGATCCGCGAAAGCTATCCCCGTATTGCATAGCCCCAGTTCATATTTAGTGCTTTATTGCATGCGGTTGGAATAGCGTAGTGTGGCATACAGTTGTAGTGTAGTTATATATTAGCGTTGAAGATATGAAAAGCATCAGAAGCACCATTGACAAGACATCATACGGAAACTATTATCCCAATTTCTTCAGTATAAAAGGCAAATTAGAACATAGCCTAAATTTAATTCCAACCTTCTACTAAAAAAACACTAGCTTTGAAGTTAAACTGTAGAGGCTCCTCTTATCTCAGTGACCAGTATCTCAAAACAGTCCAGCACATTAAGCCGGAAGCCACTAACAAATTGCATTATCAAGTGATCAACATTGAAAGGTTAAAACTTACTCAACCTAAAATCAATAGAAACTTTCCTTTGAGGAAATTCATCAGCATTATAAATTTAAAGATGAGAAAAGCCATAATCCAGTTATTGTAAATAATCACAAAAATAATTCCACCAAAGCCTATATTCAATATTTCATCCATTACAAATGATGCATCAGCCATTAAAGATAGAGGCCATTCAATTTTTTTTTTAATCATTGGAAACTGACAAAGCACCTGGGTCACATAACACTTGTGGACTGGGTGACATTCAGATTCACTTCAATCAAGGAGAGGATAAGCCCATTTCTTTGGATCAAGAGCAAATTGGATTTTTGGATCTCAGGAACAATGTGATCTTTGCTTTCTGGAAATCATACCAGGGCAGAAAATTTGAAGCCGACCGGAAGAAGTATTCTCCAGTTATCGCTCAGATTCTGTGGAAAACTGCATTTATCTGAAGGTATCATTATATACATAACAGTAAATGAACAAAGATAATTATTAGTTATCAGTTAGACAAGTAGGAATTTGGGACACCTAGGCCGCAAAAAATGTCCCACTTCAATACCTACCACTGTCATATCCACAAGTTGCTCTGGACCTATTTATTACAAATGAAAAATACATCACCAGGAATGCTGGTAAATATATAAATTTGTGGACTGTATATTAAATTAATAAAGAATTATATATTATATATATATATATATATATATATATATATATATATATATATATATATATATACATTTATATAACAGAAGGAGAATATCTTAAAATCATAACACTCACCAATTTGACTGGAGATTAATGTGTCATGTACAGGACCCCCCATTTTGCCTACATTTATGAAAAATTTACTGGCCAGAATTTAAACATAAATTAGACAGCTTATCTGAGGTTCCTGGAGTTGTCCTGTCCTGTCGCTTGATACTCAAGTTATGCAGGAATGCACATCCAACAATTTCGTCTCCTATTTGAGATGTGTCAGCCCAATTTTAACCTCTAGAGCACGAAAAATTCTTCACATTATTCACAACGTCTGTTCAATTCAAACAATAATGGCGACTGTCCTTCTGCACAGGCGCAGCTTCCCGTTTTTTATCACAAATATTATTAAATACAGTATAGCCATCTATTTACATATAACTACTGTATTTCTGGAAAATATATACAGTATTTTCCACAGATTCCAACGATTCCAAGTTTTATAAAAAAAAAACATAGTTCACTGATAAATTTGCCAACACACAAAGTAAAATTAATGGGTTCTGTACTGACCATAAGATGCACCAGCCATTAAATATTAAAACCACTTAGAAGAGGGAGAGTCAAATGTATTTAACGCGATTAAACGGGAATCAAATTTTCAATCAGATTTACCTATAAAGTTAGCAGATGTGCACCTACACACATGAATTTCACTCTCGGCCTTCACTGAATTGGAAGGCCCTTTTCTGAACATTTGAAACTACAACACTGAGGGTTTTGGGAGCTATCAAAGTTGTAGGATCCATTCCAGGATGCTGGGAATGGCTTCTACAACTTTGGTCGTAAGCCGCCTGCACGTGCCAGATGTTCCTAGAATTTGTGGCTAATTCAATTCAATTCACTTCAATTCAATTCAATTCATTTCAAGTTTATTCTCTGTAAGGGTTACAATGTGGGGTTTACAGGTTTTGGGTATTGTGTGGATTACATGTTATAAAATACTAATTACAGAGGGGGCCACTAGGACACCTAGCATGGCTAGGCATTTCGGGCAGACTTAGATTAATTCTTAACATTAAATCCTTGCAGTTTAGCAATGTGAATGCTTTTGTTCTGGCACAATACAAAGTGTCTATATTGGAGTATCATAGGCAAACTTATGACTAGTTAGGATTTATTATTTTAAGATTAAGATTAGTATTTCTGTGTTTATAGTCAGTGGGTGAGTGAGTGTAATTGTGAACCACCAGGTGGTTATCATGTAGTTAGTTGTCGGGGTGTATCAGGGAGATAAGATGTTTTCTAACTGTAGTGTTGAAAGTGATGAATGTGTCTGCAGTTCTAGAGTTTTCAGGTAGGGTGTTCCAGATTTTAGGTCCTTTGAAATACATTGAATTTTTGTAAAGGTTAAGTCGAACACGGGAAATGTCATAGAGATGTTTATGCCTGTGGATCCTGTCACAACTATCAAGAAAGCGTTTTAGGTCAAGGTTAATATTGGAATTTAAGGTCCTGTAGATATAGACTGCACAGTAGTAAGTGTGGATGTTCTGAAAAGGGAGTAAGTTTAGATCTATGAAGAGTGGGGGGGTGTGTTGCCAGTTATGGGATTTAGTGATTATTCTTACTGTGGCTTTTTGTTGGGTTATTATTGGCTTTAGGTGTGTTGCTGCAGTTGAACCCCAAGCACAGATAGCATAGGTGAGGTATGGATATATAAGTGAATGGTATAGTGTGAGAAGGGCAGTTTGCGGCACGTAGTATCGTATCTTGGAGAGAATCCCCACTGTTTTGGAAACTTTTTTTTGTTATGTGTTGGATATGGGTGCTGAAATTTAGGTTGTTGTCGAGGTATAGGCCAAGGAATTTGCCCTTATCATGTCTGGAAATTAGAGTGTTGTCGATCTTAATGTTAAGTTGCGCAACACCTGCTCTGCTACCAAACATTATATAGTAGGTTTTGCCAGTGTTAAGTGTAAGTTTATTAGCTGTCATTCAAGTCGATATTTTGAGCAGCTCCTCGTTAACAATGGTGTTGAGGGTGGCATGATTAGGGTGGGAGATGACATAAGTCGTGTCGTCAGCAAAGAGAATGGGTTTCAGGTGTTGGGATACGTTTGGAAGATCATTGATGTAAATGAGGAAGAACAGGGGTCCAAGGACACTTCCCTGCGGAACTCCAGTATCAAGTGGCCGTATTGATGAGGCTGTGTCTTTAATGGTGACATACTGATACCTATTAGAAAGTTAGGATTTAAAATATGCAAGCGCATGGCCTCTTATACCATAGTGGTCAAGTTTGTGGAGTAGGATGCCGTGGTCTACTGTGTCAAACGCTTTTCTTAGGTCAATAAAAATTCCTAGCGGATATTCCTTATTTTCCAGTGCTGTGTAAAGCAGGTCTAGTATTTTTATAATTGCATCATTAGTGCTTTTATTTTTCCTGAATCCAAATTGGCAGGGGTTCAGTATGTTTTGTGCCGTTATAAATGAATACAGTCTCCTGTGCATGAGTTTCTCGAAGATTTTGGATAGCAATGGTAAGTTTGATATTGGCCTATAGTTGTTTACATCTGTAGGGTCACCACCTTTATGTGTTGGTGTAACCCTTGCTGTCTTGAGTAGTTTCGGGAAAGTGCTAGTTTCTAGTGACTTGTTAAAAAGCAATGTAATAGCATGTGAAAGGACATGAGCCGCTTGCTTGTACAATAATGGTGGGACATGAGACAGATTCCCTGAGTTATTTTAAAGTGACTTTATGATCGCGGTGACTTCCGTGGGCTCAGGTGGTACAAGATAGAAGGAATTTGGGAAATTCCCATCTAGGTAGTCCCCGGCACGGGCATTGGTAAGTGGGATTTTACTGGCGAGATTCGATCCTGTGTTTGAGAAGTCGTTTATCTTATTAGCTGTATCAGTGGGATGCAGTGGTGTTTCATGAGGTTTAGTTAGAACAAAATTCTTGTTTTTTTTTTCAGTTTGTGGGTCCCCAGAATCTGGGAAAGTGTTTTCCAGGTCTTTTTATATCTCCTCTTGTGTCAGTGAGTCTGCTGGAGTAGTACAGTTGTTTGGCTTTCTTTATTAATTTGGTGAGAACTGTTGAATATTGTTTAAGAATATCTTTGTGTATTAAGCCCTGTCTATATTGCTTTTCATATTGGTGTTTCTTATCAATGGATTTCAGAATGCTGCTGGTGAGCCATGGGCAACCAAGCCATTTATTCGTGATCTGTTCCACGAAAGTGAAAATTTTGAAGTCTATTGGATGAGGCTTTCTGGTGTTACAGTAAAAGCGACATAAAAATTAAAAACTAAAAACTGGAGGTACAAAAAAAAGAAAATCATGCAACAACTTAGTTATCCTTCAAGGACACCTAATAACCCCTCAGTTTAACAGACCTCGATCTAACGAGCTGTGGAAATATGGAGTGAAATTCGATGGATCAAATGTCATAGTGAAAAGAGCAGATAAAGTCTGTTGGGAACAGAATTTCCCATAATTGTTACGATCACAGCAAAACAATCTCACCACCACAAAGGTCATTCCTGGTCACTCACTTAAATCTCGGGTGTATAAAAAAAAATCAGCAAGAGCCAGAAATGGTCCTAAGTGGCACAGCTGAAGAACACAGTAAGAGACCAAGAAACATCATTCAAGGTGAACTAACACAGGATGATATATATATATTTGATAAACATGAACAGATAGTTCAAAGAAGTATTCACTGGGGGATGAGAGGAAATATCGTGAAGAGGAGAAATAGATAACTGAGAATTACTGGAGGAAATAAAAGTGATAAAGGAGGAAGTGCAAGAGCTACAGGTGCAGTCAAGTGAAAATCAGATCCTGGTACCTGCGACGTAAGATATAGAACCCTGGTACCTACGACGTAAGATAAAGAACCCTGGCACCTACGACGTAAGATAAAGAACCCTGGTACCTATGACGTAAGATATAGAACCCTGGTACCTACGACGTAAGATATAGAACCCTGCTACCTACGACGTAAGATACAGAACCCTGGTACCTACGACGTAAAATATAGAACCCTGGTACCTATGACGTAAGATATAGAACCCTTGTACCTACGACGTAAGATGTCAGCATAGTTGCTGATCCCCACAGCCTATCCCTGCAATGACTGCTAGTTCAAGTAGTAGTTTCTCCACAGGGGATGCCTTGTCGGAAAACGATTACTTGAAACTAGTAATGCCATCTCTTGTTGATGCCACATGCTGTCTGCAGAAAGACGTCTCTGTTGTGGCTAGTGTACTCACTCGAGTGTCTGTTGTTGTTCCTAGTGTTCCAGATGGTGATCCCATCCTAGTTGACAGTAATTCGTGCAATGTAAGAAGTTGTTTCTCGAGTAACTTTCACATGTTGTTAACGTTTGTAAGTGTAGTTTCTTTATAGTTGATACCTCGTGTCACTGTGTGCGACTCAGATTGAATATCAGTATTGTTGACCGTGTTCATTTCTTTTCCCCTGTGCTTGCAGTGAGATAGTAGATCCGTTTTCCCTTGCTCATATTGCGTGTTATAGCGTAACTTTTTTCAACCGGGGAGAGTCATCCATCCCACCGAGTTTGTTCAATCGTACCTTTGAACACTTACCTGGCAAGTCAAATGTAGTCGCAGATGCCTTATCGCGACATGTTAGTATAGTAACCGTAGACCCCTCCATTTACCGCCGAGGATGCAAAGAATGCTCAAAGAACAGATCCCTTGTGGTCTGGTGTGATTCGATTCCTGCTACAGGAAGATCTTATTCTGACTGTAAAGCCACCAGCACCCATTAGTGACTTTGTCATGAGTCAAGAATTACTGTATCGAACAGCCGAGTTGGGTACTCCAAGCAGAATATACCAGTTAGTAATTCCACAGTCACTAGTGAATATAGCCTTACAGCTAGTTCACGATGCACCAGGTGTTGCACACCCTGGTATGGATCGTTCTGTGAAACAAGCCAGAATGAAATACTTTTGGCCACGTATGGCAACCGACATTTCCGAGTATGTTAAGAAATGTAGTGTCTGTATGCAGCATAAGAGAAATGTCAATGGTCCTAATCCAATCCAGGTGTATCCAACTACTAGCGAACCGTGGGAAAGAGTTGCGCTTGATTTGTTAACCAATTTTAAATGTTCCCTCCAAGGCAACAAACATCTGTGTGTTATGGTAGACCATTTCACCAGATATTGTGAGTTAGTTCCTATAGCAGATAAGACTGCCGAGACAGTAGCTAAATATTTAAAGAACGCATTATCTGCAGGCATACCACCCCTAAGTCTCTGGTAACAGATAATGGGGGTGCATTCTGTAATGAGATTCTTGAAAATTTGCGTACCTTGTACAAGATCTCTAAATCCACCATTGTTCTTCATCATCCTGCCAGCACTGGGTTAGCGGAACGAACCAATAAGAAAGTACTTGATGTTTTGAGAGCCACTATCAACCCCAATTGTGAAACTTGGGATGAAGTTATACCAGATGTTCAATGTGCCATAAATTCTGCTTACAATGCTTCTATAGGTGACACTCCACATTATGCATTGTACGGTGTAGACAAGCATTTGCCTTATGAGTTGTTATATTCCAAACCGAAACCCAATTATAACTCTGATGATTTCATAGCAACTCGTACCAGCATACCTCAAAGTGTTTTTAGAAGAATCCATGAAACACTTCATAAATCAACAGCAGATTTTACTAGAGTAACTAACAGCCGTGCTAAGCCGACCAAAGTTAATTAAAGTGGGTTCGAGGGTAATGCTGACTAACTTCAACAAAACATCCGCAATGCCTAAGCTCGATCAAAAGTTTGTTGGTCCTTATCGAGTAGTTGAACATATCAATGGCAATAAGTATAAGGTTAGAGAAATTAGTACTGGTCAGTAAAAGGAATAGCATTTAGATCATATGAAATTAGTATGCGATGTCGAGGATGATATTTCTACCCAGACTAATGTGTCAGTTGCTGACAATCCTCCTGACTCTGTACCCTCTACCTCTAATACTCAGTAAGATAATCAACCCGAATGTTGTTATTCTTTGCGTACACGACAAGTAATGAGAAACCCCCAAGTATCTTTTGTAGATACTTGTTCAGATCTCCCTCAGTCAAGGCATGTGTTAGCCATTGCAAAGAAATTCGATCCTCTCAAAGACGATAACCATTCTGCATATGTAAATATTACCCTCACAGAGTTGGGTTTAAATGTATATAGTCTGTATAATTAGTTGTTCAAGTTGAATGAAGTTGTCAACTGTGTATTTTGTTATTAGCTGATAAGCTTTTCAGAAATTTTTCTTTTTTGTGTTCACTTTCCCTCCGTATTCTGAGATTAGCAGTAATGATCTGTGTGTGCCAGATTTGCCTTTGCTGTTAATCACTTTCACCTTTGTATATATATATATATATATATATTATATATATATATATATATATATATATATATATATATATATATATATATATATATATATATATATATATATACATATATATATATATATATATTCTTCCTCAGAATCCGTAGAGTGCATGAATACAGATCGATCGATCAATTCCATCCTTTATTATACCATGATTTGTTCTTATAGTTCGTAATGCATTACGTTAACACCCATTATGTTAACACCCATTATGTTAACATCCATTACGATACTATCCATTAGTTCTAAGTTACATATGTCTTTGTTATTGTATAGAATCAGCCCAGAGCTACCTGCCTGTTCAGCCTATAGCATAGTATGTCGAGACGACATACGTAACATGACCGAGCTGTCAGCATAGTTGCTGATCCCGTATATGTATATGTTATTTGAGTATCATAGTACCACCCATATGTTTTACATACACGACCCCTGGCTAGGCCCAGTGACTAGTTTGTGTGACGTCATGTGGTGCCGCATGAGTGCGTGGGATGCGCTCCCTAGGGCTCAGTTCCCCGTAATTCAAGCAGGTGTTAGGACAGGCAGTTTGGGCTCTCCCCTCTCACACTCTGCAATATAGTGCTACCATCCAACAAGTGTGTGTAACTCCAACCTTCATATCTCCACGAACCCTTTCCACAAAAATACAGATCGATGATACCTACAATGTAAGATATAGAACCATGGTACCTACGACGTAAGATATAGAACCCTGGTGCCTACAATGTAAGATATAGAACTCTGGTACCTACGACGTAAGATACAGATCCCTGGTACCTACGACGTAAGATACAGATCGATGGTACCTACAACGTAAGATACAGATCTCTGGTACCTACGACGTAAGATACATATCCTTGGTACCTACGACGTAAGATACAGATCGATGGTACCTACAACGTAAGATACAGATCCCTGGTACCTACGACGTAAGATACAGATCCCTGATACCTACGACGTAAAATACAGATCGCTGGTATCTACGACGTAAGATACAGATCCTGGTACCTACAAAGGACGCTACAGATCCCTGGTACCTACAGTGGAAGATACAAATCCTGGTACCTACAGTGGAAGATACAAATTCCTGGTACATACAAAGGAGGATAAATTTTCCAAGTACCTGCAGTGGAAGATACAGATCCTTGGAACCTGCAATAGAAAAATATCGGGTACCTACATAAAAAGGAATGCATAGTGAGGTGGGTGGCAGGAGGTGGGTGGCAGGCGGTGGGTGGCGACAGTAGGGGGGTGGCGACAGTAGGTCGGTGCCGGCGCTTCATACCCACATAGTCACCTCTAGTTAAGCCCCTGGTGTGGCTGCCTGAAATAACTAGCACCGCCTGCCCACCTGGCGACCAATACTATCCACCTGCCTTCCTGTACTGTTCTTGTACTTTCCTGTCCCGTAGCTTGATCGTTGGCACACTTAGCTCACACACTGAGGGATCGATCCCCCGGTACGGCTGGACAACAGGACGTATTTCCATAAGACACCTGCTGTCACTGTTTACCCATCAGTAAAATGGATACCTGGTTATTAGTCGGCCGGTGTGGGTCGCATCCTGGGATAAAATTGACCTAATTTTCCCAACATGTTCTTATAACAAGGGGCTTTCTACAGTATAATGTTACTGATGTCAGCTAGGACTGTATACCTTGTATATGAACTTGTAGAAATAAATATATTATTATTATTACTATTATTATTATTATTATTATTATTATTATTATTATTATTGTTATTAATATTATTATTATTATATTATTATTATTATTATTATTATTTATTATTATTATTATTATTATTATTATTATTATTATTATTGTTGTTGTTGTTGTTGTTGTTGTTGTTGTTGTTGTTGTTGTTGTTGTTGTTGTTGTTGTTATTATTATTATTATTATTATTATTATTGTTATTATTATTATTATTATTATTATTATTATTATTATTATTATTGTTATTATTATTATTATTATTATTGTTGTTGTTGTTGTTGTTGTTATTATTATTATTGTTGTTGTTGTTGTTGTTATTATTATTATTGTTGTTGTATTATTATTATTATTATTATTATTGTTATTATTATTATTATTATTATTATTATTATTATTATTATTCTTGTTGTTGTTGTTATTATTATTATTATTATTATTGTTGTTATTATTATTATTATTATTATTATTATTATTGTTGTTGTTGTTGTTGTTGTTGTTGTTGTTGTTGTTGTTGTTGTTGTTGTTGTTGTTGTTGTTGTTGTTGTTATTATTATTATTATTATTATTATTACTGTTGTTGTTGTTGTTGTTGTTATTATTATTATTATTATTATTATTATTATTATTATTATTATTATTATTATTATTATTATTATATTATTATTATTATAATCAAAAAAGAAGCGCTAAGTCACAAGGGCTATACAGCTATTATTATTATTATTATTATTATTATTATTATTATTATTATTATTATTATTATTATTGTTGTTATTATTATTATTATTTTATTATTATTATTATTATTATTGTTGTTGTTGTTGTTGTTATTATTATTATTATTATTGTTATTGTTGTTGTTATTATTATTATTATTGTTATTATTATTATTATTATTATTGTTATTATTATTATTATCATTATTATTATTATTATTATTATTATTATTATTATTATTATTATTGTTATTATTGTTATTATTATTATTATTATTATTATTATTATTATTATTATTATTATTATTATTATTATTATTATTATTGTTATTATTATTATTATTATTATTATTATTATTGTTATTATTATTATTATTATTATTATTATTATTATTATTATTGTTATTATTATTATTGTTATTATTATTATTATTATTATTATTATTATTATTATTGTTATTATTATTATTATTATTATCTGCCCTCCTGTACTGCCCATCTGCCTTCCTGCCCTCCTGTACTGCCCAGCTGCCCTCCTGTACTGCCCATCTGCCCTCCTGCCCTCCTGTACTGCCCAGCTGCCCTCCTGTACTGCCCAGCTGCCCTCCTGTACTGCCCATCTCCCCTCTTGTACTGCCCATCTGCCCTCCTCTCCTGCCCTGCTGCATTCCTGTACTGCCCAGCTGCCCTCCTGTACTGCCCATCTGCCCTCCTGTACTGCCCAGCTGCACTCCTGTACTGCCCAGCTGCCCTCCTCTACTGCCAAGCTGCATTCCTGTACTACCCATCTGCCCTCCTGTACTACCCATCTGCCCTCCAGTACTGCCCATCTGCCCTCCTGTACTGCCCAGATGCCCTCCTGTACTACCCATCTGCCCTCCTGTACTGCCCATCTGCCCTCCTGTACTGCCAAGCTGCCCTCCTGTACTGCCCAGCTGCCATCCTGTACTGCCCATCTGCCCTCCTGTACTGCCCAGCTGTATTCCTGGGCTGCCACCTGTGATGCCACCTGCCTTCCTATGTTGCCCACCTGCCTCCTTGTCCTGCCCACCTGCGTCCATGTCCTGCCCACCTGCCTCCATGTCCTACCCACCTGCCTCCATATCCTGCCCACCTGCCTCCTTGTCCTGCCCACCTGCCTCCATGTCCTGCCCACCTGCCTCCTTGTCCTGCCCACCTGCCTCCATGTCCTACCCACCTTATTCCATGTCCTGCCCACCTGCCTCCATGTCTTGCCCATCTGCCCCTCTGTACTGCCCAGCTGCCCTCCTGTACTACCCATCTGCCCTCCTCTACTGCCCAGCTGCATTCCTGTACTGCCCAGCTGCCCTCCTGTACTGCCCAGCTGCCCTCCTCTACTGCCCAGCTGCCCTCCTCTACTCCCCAGCTGCCCTCCTCTACTGCCCAGCTGCCCTCCTCTACTGCCCAGCTGCATTCCTGCACTGCCCATCTGCCCTTCTGTACTGCCCATCTGCCCTCATGTACTGCCCATCTGCCCTCCTGTACTGCCCATCTGCCCTCCTGTACTGCCCATCTGCCCTCCTGTACTGCCCATCTGCCCTCCTGTACTGCCCAGCTGCCATCCTGTACTGCCCATCTGCCCTCTTGGGCTGCCACCTGTGATGCCACCTGCCTTCCTATGTTGCCCACCTGCCTCCTTGTCCTGCCCACCTGCCTCCAGGTCCTGCCCACCTACCTCCATGTCCTGCCCACCTGCCTCCATGTCCTGCCCACCTGCCTCCATGTCTTGCCATCTGCCCCTCTGTACTGCCCAGCTGCCCTCCTGTACTACCCATCTGCCCTCCTCTACTGCCCAGCTGCATTCCTGTACTGCCCAGCTGCCCTCCTGTACTGCCCAGCTGCCCTCCTGTACTGCCCATCTGCCCTCCTGTACTGCCCATCTGCCCTCCTGTACTGCCCAGCTGCCCTCCTCTACTGCCCAGCTGCCCTCCTCAACTGCCCATCTGCCTCCTTGTCCTGCCCACCTGCCTCCATGTCCTGCCCACCTGCCTCCTTGTCCTGCCCACCTGCCTCCATGTCCTACCCACCTTATTCCATGTCCTGCCCACCTGCCTCCATGTCTTGCCACCTGCCACCTTGTCCTGCCCACCTGCCTCCATGTCCTGCCCACCTGCCTCCTTGTCCTGCCCACCTGCCACCTTGTCCTGCCCACCTGCCACCTTGTCCTGCTCACCTGCCTCCTTGTCCTGCCCACCTGCCACCTTGTCCTGCCCATTTGCCACCTTGTCCAGCCCACCTGCCACCTTGTCCTGCCCACCTGCCCACCTGCCTCCTTGTACTCCCCACCTGCCCACCTGCCACCTTGTCCTGCCCACCTGCCACCTTGTCCTGCCCACCTGCCTCCTTGTCCTGCCCACCTGCCCACCTGCCACCTTGTCCTGCCCACCTGCCACCTTGTCCTGCCCACCTGCCTCCTTGTCCTGCCCACCTGCCACCTTGTCCTGCCCACCTGCCACCTTGTCCTCCCCACCTGCCACCTTGTCCTGCCCACCTGCCCACCTGCCACCTTGTCCTGCCCACCTGCCACCTTGTCGTGCCCACATGCCACCTTGTCCTGCCCACCTGCCCACCTGCCCACCTGCCCACCTGCCCACCTGCCTCCTTGTCCTGCCCACCTGCCACCTTGTCCTGCCCACCTGCCACCTTGTCCTGCCCACCTGCCTCCTTGTCCTGCCCACCTGCCACCTTGTCCTGCCCACATGCCACCTTGTCCTGCCCACCTGCCACCTTGTCCTGCCCACCTGCCACCTGCGCTGCACTCATAGCCCTCACAGCACAAACAGTTAAAAATATTCCGCAATACATCATCTTCAACTTCACATACGTTACGGCCGCCGACAGCAACAGTCTGAATGATCCAATATTCAACAAGTAATTCTAGCTATAGGTCGCGAGGTTAAACAACCCTGGAAACCTCTCCTGGGTATATCACAGGTATCAGCACATAGTTGCAGAGAAGGAAGGCAGTTTGGTTGTTTAATTCTGGTGAAGGTTGTTCACAAACAAGGGGACATTAAGGCTGCTAGTCACCTGTTTAACACCAGTCATCAAAACTTTACTTCAAAGTATGGGCGTATTGCCATTAAAATTATCTCTAAAATGTACCTAAACCAACATATATTACTCCGGGTCTACGTCCACTGTTGGTCTCAGAGCACACTCATCAACACAGAGCACACTCATCAACACAGAGCACACTCATCAACACAGCGCACACTCATCAACACAGCGCACACTCATCAACACAGCGCACACTCATCAACACAGAGCACACTCATCAACACAGCGCACACCTTTATCAACACGCGCCACATCATCAACACAGAGCAATCACAACACAGCACACACCATCAACACCCGAGCACACTCATCAACACAGCGCACACTCATCAACACAGCGCACACCATCAACACAGAGCACACTCATCAACATAGAACACACTCATCAACACAGCACACACTCATCAACACAGAGCACACTCATCAACACAGAGCACACTCATCAACACAGGCACATCATCAACACAGAGCACACTCATCAACACAGCGCACACTCTCAAAACAGAGCACCCTCATCAACACAGAGCACACTCATCAACACAGGCACACTCATAACACAGAGCACACTCATCAACACAGAGCACACTCATCAACACAGAGCACACTCATCAACACAGAGCACACTCATCAACACAGAGCACACTCATCAACACAGCGCACACTCATCAACACAGCGCACACTCATCAACACAGCGCACACTCATCAAACAGAGCACATCATCAACACAGAGCACACTCATCAACACAGAGCACACTCATCAACACAGAGCACCACCCTCAACACAGAGCACACTCTCAACACAGCGCACACTCATCAACCCCAGCGCACATCTCAACCCCAGCGCACACTCATCAACACAGAGCACACTCATCAACACAGCGCACACTCATCAACACAGCGCACACTCATCAACACAGCGCACACTCATCAACACAGAGCACACTCATCAACACAGAGCACACTCATCAACACAGCGCACACTCATCAACACAGTGCAACTCATCAACACAGCGCACACTCATCAACACAGCGCCACTCATCAACACAGCGCCACTCATCAACACAGAGCACACTCATCAACACAGAGCACACTCATCAACACAAGCGCACACTCATCAACACAGCGCACACTCATCAACCAGCGCACACTCATCAACACAGAGCACACTCATCAAAACAGCGCCACTCATCAACAAAGCGCACACTCATCAACAAAAGCGCACATCATCAACACAGCGCACACTCTCAACACAGGCACACTCATCAACACAGCACACACTCATAACACAGAGCAACTCATCAACACAGAGCACACTCATCAACACAGAGCACACTCATCAACACAGCGCACACCATCAACACAGCGCAACACTCATCAACACAGCGCACACTCATCAACACAGCACCCCTCATCAACACAGAGCACACTTATCAACGCAGAGCACACTCAACAACCCCAGCGCACACTCATCAACACAGAGCTCACTCATCAACCCCAGAGCACACTCTTCAACACAGAACACACTCATCAACACAGAGCAAAACTCATCAAACACAGAGCACACTCATCAACACAGAGCACACTCATCAACACAGCGCACACTCATCAACACAGAGCACACTCATCAACACAGAGCACACTCATCAACACAGCGCACACCTCACAAAACAGCACACACTCATCAACACAGCGCACACTCATCAACACAGCGCACACTCATCAACACAGCGCACATCATCAAAACAGCGCACACTCATCAACACAGAGCACACCTCAACACGAGCACACCCCACAACACAGAGCACACTCATCAACCCGAGTGCACTCATCAACACAGCGCACACTCTCAATACAGAGCACATCATCAACACAGAGCACACTCATCAACCCAGAGTGCACTCATCAACACAGAGCACACTCATCAACACAGAGCACACTCATCAACACAGAGCACACTCATCAACATAGAACACACTCATCAACACAGAGCACACTCATCAACACAGAGCACACTCATCAACACAGAGCACACTCATCAACACAGAGCACACTCATCAACACAGAGCACACTCATCAACACAGCGCACACTCATCAACACAGCGCACACTCATCAACACAGCGCACACTCATCAACACAGCTCTACTCATCACAATATTCACAAACTTCGTGGTTACTGTGAGTTTCCCCAATATACTGTACGTATTATCTCCTCTTAATACTACTACTACTACTACTAATAATAATAATAATAATAATAATAATAATAACTATTATTATTATTAATTTTCTTTAATAATAATAATAATAATAATAATAATAATAATAATAATAATAATATAATAATAATAATAATAATAAATAATTATTTTTATAGTACTTTCTTCTAGGGTAGGGTAGGTGCCTGAGCCGGAGCTTGCAGCTCACAACACTGTCATTCCCATTAGCCTCCTTGGGGCGGGGATGGCAGACCAGAGAGGCCTAGCTTGTGGCTAGGCCTGGGGACAGTTGGTCCCAAAGATGAGGAATAAGGGGGATTACCAACAGACCCCTGGCAGTCTTCAAGCTGGCACTGGACAAGCACCTAAAGTCAGTTCCGGATCAGCCGTGCTGTGGCTCGTACGTTGGTTTGCGTGCAGCCAGCAGCAACAGCCTGGTTGATCAGGCTCTGATCCACCAGGAGGCCTGGTCACAGACCGGGCCGCGGGGGCGTTGACCCCCGGAACTCTCTCCAGGTAAACTCCAGGTACTTGTACCTCCTCCCATGGGAGACTTAAGTCTCGAGACACTCCCCAGATAGGGAGCCAGGGCCGGGTCACCACTACTTGGAAAAGACCCGGGCCGGGAGAATACAGGCGAATAAAAAAAAAAAATTATTGTTAATTCTTAATTTATGTAAACACCCAGGTAGAAGGTACTACGTTATTTAGACGAGGTTAACCATGAAGACGTGATGATACACGTCATCTTTCCTTCCTGGCAACAGCATCACTACCTGATCTTACCTGTTCACTAATATAACAAGCAGGTGCAAGCCTCGCTGGTCCACACTTGTATTTTTACAAGATTCTTCACTATCTTCCTTGCCAATATTACACACGTACGTATGTGTGTACTCACCTAATTGTGGTTACAGGGGTCGAGACTCAGCTCCTGGCCTCGCCTCTTCAATGATCGCTGCAAGGTCCTCTCTCCGCTCCCTGAGCTTTGTCATACCTCATCTTAAAGCTATGTATGGTTCCTGCCTCCACTACATCACTTGTTAGACTATTCCACTTCCTGAAGACTCATCTGAGTCTTCAGCTTCCAATTGTGACCCCTTGTTTCTGTGTCCCCTCTCTGGAACATCCTGTCTCTGTCCACCTTATCTAGTCCACGCAGTATTTTGTATGTCGTTATCATGTCTACCCTGACCCGCCTGTCCTCTAGTGTCGTCAGGCCGATTTCCCTCAACTTTTCTTCGTAGGACATTCCCCTGAGCTCCAGTACAAGCCTTGTTGCAAGCCTTTGTACTTTCTCTAATTTCCTGACGTGCTTGACCAGGTGTGGGTTCCAAACTGGTGCTGCATACTCCAGTATGGGCCTGATGTACACAGTGTACAGTGTCTTGAACGATTCCTTACTAAGGTATCGGAACACTATTCTCAGGTTTGCCAGGCGCCCATATGCTGCAGCAATTATCTGGTTGATGTGTGCTTCCGGAGACGTGCTCGGTCTTATGGTCACTCCAAGATCTTTCTCCTTGAGTGAGGTTTGCAGTCTTTGTCCACCTAGCCTATACTCTGTCCGCGGTCTTCTTTGCCCTTCCCCAATCTTCATGACTTAGATTAGATTTTGCCACCGAAGTGGCTAGTTTATTGTGCACCCCATATCCATCCTGTGGACGGTAGCGCGAGAGCATATGGATACACAAAAGGCCTAGGAACTAGGCCCCAAAGGGTTAACAGGAATACATATGGATTTATATCTACATATCTATAGTTCACTTATCTGTTACAAGCAAATTTAGGAAATTTGCTTAGTATATCTGGTATCTTATTTTCATTAATAAGATATCTTGACATGTCACATAGGTTATTATACTGTCTGTCTCTGTATTCCTCAATAAGTGGACAATTAAGCACATAGTGTTCAAGACAGTGACCATATGCCTGATCACATAATTTACATTTAGTTTGATCATCATCTGTGTGTCTCCCAAACTGCCAGAAGTACTTATAACCAAGCCTAAACCTGGCCACTACAACATCAGTCAGTCTGTTCACATTGCAAGTTGCTCCATAAACATACTTATCTACGTTCATGTTATCATAGTGGGTTATAGATCTACTCAGGCTTCTAACTGCATTCCTATAACAATCATTTTCATTATTTACTTCTCTCCTAATATTATTCCTAATGCTAGACACAGTTATACCAAAGTTATATTCTACATTCTCCTTCTCGATACTCTTCTTGGCTAACATATCAACTTTATCATGAAGGAGTAATCCAATGTGTGATGGGATCCATAGCAATTGTACATTAATTCCTTTTTCCCTAATTTTTGAGTATCTATACCTGGCTTCCCCAATGAGCATTTGGCGGGGTTGAATTTGAGAAGCCAGTTGCTGGACCAGGTGTCCAGCCTGTCCAGGTCTCTTTGCAGTCCTGCCTGATCCTCATCTGATTTAATTCTCCTCATTAACTTCACATCATCTGCGAACAGGAACACTTCAGAGTCTATCCCTGTGTGTGTGTACTCACCTAGTTGTACTCACCTAGTTGAGGTTGCAGGGGTCGATTCCAAGCTCCTGGCCCCGCCTCTTCACTGGTCGCTACTAGGTCACTCCCCCTGAACCGTGAGCTTTATCATACCTCTGCTTAAAGCTATGTATGGATCCTGCCTCCACTACATCGCTTCCCAAACTATTCCACTTCGTGACTACTCTGTGGCTGAAGAAATACTTCCTAACATCCCTGTGATTCATCTGTGTCTTCAACTTCCAACTGTGTCCCCTTGTTGCTGTGTCCCATCTCTGGAACATCCTGTCTTTGTTCACCTTGTCAATTCCTCTCAGTATTTTGTATGTCGTTATCATGTCCCCCCTATCTCTCCTGTCCTCCAGTGTCGTCAGGTTGATTTCCCTTAACCTCTCCTCATAGGACATACCTCTTAGCTCTGGAACTAGTCTTGTTGCAAACCTTTGCACTTTCTCTAGTTTCTTTACGTGCTTGGCTAGGTGTGGGTTCTAAACTGGTGCCGCATACTCCAATATGGGCCTAACGTACACGGTGTACAGGGTCCTGAACGATTCCTTATTAAGATGTCGGAATGCTGTTCTGAGGTTTGCTAGGCGCCCATATGCTGCGACAGTTATTTGGTTGATGTGCGCTTCTGGAGATGTGCCTGGTGTTATACTCACCCCAAGATCTTTTTTCTTGAGTGACGTTTGCAGTCTCTGGCTCCCTAGACTGTACTCCGTCTGCGGTCTTCTTTTCCCATCCCCAATCTTCATGACTTTGCACTTGGTGGGGTTGAACTCCAGGAGCCAATTGCTGGACCAGGTCTGCAGCCTGTCCAGATCCCTTTGTAGTTCTGCCTGGTCTTCGATCGAATGAATTCTTCTCATCAACTTCACGTCATCTGCAAACAGGGACACTTCGGAGTCTATTCCTCCCGTCATGTTCACAAATACCAGAAACAGCACTGGCCCTAGGACTGACCCCTGTGGGACCCCGCTGGTCACAGGTGCCCACTCTGACACCTCGCCACGTACCATGACTCACTGCTGTCTTCCTGACAAGTATTCCCTGATCCATTGTAGTGTCTTCCCTGTTATCCCTGCTTGGTTCTCCAGTTTTTGCACTAATCTCTTGTGTGGAACTGTGTCAAACGCCTTCTTGCAGTCCAAAAAAATGCAATCCACCCACCCCTCTCTCTCTTGTCTTACTCCTGTCACCATGTCATAGAACTCCAGTAGGTTTGTGACACAGGATTTCCCATCCCTGAAACCATGTTGGCTGCTGTTGATGAGATCATTCCTTTATAGGTGTTCCACCACTCTTCTCCTGGTAATCTTCTCCATGACTTTGCATACTATACATGTCAGTGACACTGGTCTGTAGTTTAATGCTTCGTGTCTGTCCCTTTTTTTTTTTAAATTGGGACTAAATTGCTTTCTTCCATACCTCAGGTAGTCGTCCTGTTTCGATAGATGTGTTGAAGAATGTTGTTAGAGGTACACATAGCGCCTCTGCTCCCTCTCTCAGGGCCCATGGAAAGATGTTATCCGGCTCCATTGCCTTTGAGGTATCTAGCTCTCTTAGCAGCCTCTTCACTTCTTCCTCGATTGTATGTATTGTGTCCAACAGTTGATGGTGTACCCCACCTCCCCGTCTTTCTGGAGTGCCTTCTATGTCCTCTGCGAGCACTTTTTTGAATCTCATGTTGAGCTCCTCACATACTTCTCGGTCGTTTCTTGTGATCTCTCCTCCTTCCTTCCCCAGCCTGATTACCTGGTTCTTGATGTTGTTTTCCTCCTGATGTGGCTGTACAACGGCTTCGGGTCAGATTTGGCTCTCGCTGCTTTGTCATTTTTGTATGTCACTGGGCCTCACTTCTTACCTGTGCATAATCATTTCTGGCTCTGCGACTGCTGTCCTTATTCTCCTGGTTCCTTTGCCTTCTATGCTTCTTCCTTTCTCTAGCACACTTGGTTTTAGCCTCCCTGCACCTTTGGGTGAACCAAGGGCTCATCCTGGCTTTCTGAGTGTGTGTGTCTCCTTATATCTGTTGCAGAAATGTACGTAAAGCATCTCTCCGTCCTCACCTATAACACTACAAAACATTTCAAATATCTACAATACCTATTAACCTTAACACACTGCTAACCATTAGCAACATTCTAATGTAGTGAGCTCTGCGCCATTCTCATGCCATGGCCAGTAAACACCAGAGCCACACAATGGTCCTTAAAACCTAATTTTACCACCTCGTAACCCATTATTCAAGTTGGCGTTCACCAGGTACACGCTAGCCTTTGTTCTTGGCAACAGTGTTGTTGTTGCTGCTGCTGCTGCTGCTGCTGCTGCTGCTGCTGGGAAATTCCTCGTAGTTGTCAGGGGTCAGGGAACCACTTCAATTAACTGTTGAACGCTCACGAGTAATCCACTGCATGGTGACGTAAGAAAGCAATTAATTGGATTTAGATTTTGCCACCGAAGTGGCTAGTTTATTGTACACCCCATATCCATCCTGTGGACGGTAGCGCGAGAGCATATGGATACACAAAAGGCCTAGGAACTAGGCCCCAAAGGGTTAACAGGAATACATATGGATTTATATCTACATATCTATAGTTCACTTATCTGTTACAAGCAAATTTAGGAAATTTGCTTAGTATATCTGGTATCTTATTTTCATTAATAAGATATCTTGACATGTCACATAGGTTATTATACTGTCTGTCTCTGTATTCCTCAATAAGTGGACAATTAAGCACATAGTGTTCAAGACAGTGACCATATGCCTGATCACATAATTTACATTTAGTTTGATCATCATCTGTGTGTCTCCCAAACTCCCAGAAGTACTTGTAACCAAGCCTAAGCCTGGCCACTACAACATCAGTCAGTCTGTTCACATTGCAAGTTGCTCCATAAACATACTTATCTACTTTCATGTTATCATAGTGGGTTATAGATCTACTCAGGCTTCTAACTGAATTCCTATAACAATCATTTTCATTATTTACTTCTCTCCTAATATTATTCCTAATGCTAGACACAGATTTACCGAAGTTATATTCTACATTCTCCTTCTGGGTACTCTTCTTGGCTAACATATCAACTTTATCATGAAGGAGTAATCCAATGTGTGATGGGATCCATAGCAATTGTACATTAATTCCTTTGTCCCTAATTTTTGAGTATCTATACCTGGCTTCTCCAATTAACTGTTGCAAGTTGTCATGATTAATTAATGTTAAAAGAATTAATTTGTTTGAAGAACGTACATTTCTGAGAGAGTAACACATTGTTACCCTTCTCTTGGGCTTTCAGATTCCATTGACTTTCATGATATTAAATTCTAGGAAGGAGCAAGGTGTTGGTTGGACTCCTGATAGAACTTGCGTCCTAGATGCTAGAGTTCCTATTGTTTGTGATTATCAAACTGGTCTTTGTTGTTTCATCTTCGGTACATCAGAGGAAAATAATGCAAGACTCGAAAGTGCTAGGCATAAATATGCCGCCATACGTGTTAGTAGACTTTATAGTGTCCGCACTGAGTTCAACACAGAGGGAATAATTACTTAATGCTAATTTTAAAATATATGACTGTCAACATAACAACGTAAATTTCAAGTAATTACAGCCTTCCAAGTCACTTCAAACAATTAGCCTATGATAGCAATGACCCTCTTTTAATTACACCAACAGTGTACACCAGCACATTGTACACCAGCACAGTGTACACCAGCGCAGTGTACACCAGCACATTGTACACCAGCACATTGTACACCAGCACTGTGTACACCAGCACATTGTACACCAGCACATTGTACACCAGCACAGTGTACACCAGCACACTGTACACCAGCACATTGTACACCAGCACACTGTACACCAGCACATTGTACACCAGCACATTGTACACCAGCACACTGTACACCAGCACATTGTACACCAGCACATTGTACACCAGCACACTGTACACCAGCACATTGTACACCAGCACATTGTACACCAGCACATTGTACACCAGCACACTGTACACCAGCACATTGTACACCAGCACACTGTACACCAGCACATTGTACACCAGCACATTGTACACCAGCACACTGTACACCAGCACACTGTACACCAGCACATTGTACACCAGCACATTGTACACCAGCACATTGTACACCAGCACACTGTACACCAGCACACTGTACACCAGCACATTGTACACCAGCACATTGTACACCAGCACATTGTACACCAGCACACTGTACACCAGCACATTGTACACCAGCACATTGTACACCAGCACATTGTACACCAGCACATTGTACACCAGCACACTGTACACCAGCACATTGTACACCAGCACATTGTACACCAGCACATTGTACACCAGCACATTGTACACCAGCACATTGTACACCAGCACAGTGTACACAAGCACATTGTACACCAGCACATTGTACACCAGCACACTGTACACCAGCACATTGTACACCAGCACATTGTACACCAGCACACTGTACACCAGCACATTGTACACCAGCACATTGTACACCAGCACATTGTACACCAGCACAGTGTACACCAACACAGTGTACACCAGCACATTGTACACCAACACAGTGTACACCAGCACATTGTACACCAGCACACTGTACACCAACACAGTGTACACAAGCACATTGTACACCAGCACAGTGTACACCAGCACATTGTACACCAGCACATTGTACATTACCTTCTCGCTGTTGGGATGCTGATCATATCAAGCCTTCAAGGAGGGTGTGGCTTTGATTCTGGTAGACAGCTCTTGATCCACAGAATTAGAGCTACTCTAATATTCCTTATTACACCCCCCCCAGTTCACATGTGCAACACCTGAATGTCATCAAGATACACAGGTGTTATGAGTCTCATGTGCAACATCTGGGTGTCAGGCGTTCTCGACGGTCATTTGGTGCATATCAACCTCAGTCCGTAATTTAAAAATTGCTGACACGTTCCTGCTGAAGAATTGGGATAGTGTGGAAAACCCTTACAATTCGGCAACCAGGACGGAAAAATAGAGGACACCAATTCTCCCAGTAGCACACCTCAGCTAAGTGACACCTACCATAGTGTTCAGTAGCTGTTAGGGTAAGGTTAGGGTGTGTTCCATCAGCATTAAGTGTCTTCCTGTGACAAATGGTAAGTGGTAATACGAATTTCCTTTCTAATAACACTATTTTAATATATTTACAATAATTATATTCTGTGTACCCATCAAGCCTAATCATATATAGTCCACACCACTTTAATTTACCAGAGTACCTGGTTTTAATATTGTAATTATTAATTTAATATTAGGTCTAGCTTTTTGTGTGGGAGTGGGCATCGAGGGAGTTACAGTTCGGCGACCTACTGTGACGTAAGTCCCACTTCTCCCACCCAGATTACTTGCTCGTAATAATTCAGGTAGTACCCTGTAAACCTCATGCATGTAATTTACTCACATAATAATAATTTAAAAGTTCTTAGACTGTAAACTAGCACTGCTCACACTGTGAAGTACCACTCGCATCCAACCCTTTTCACTCATGCATCTGTTTAGCTTATTGTTTAAACTACCTAAGGATTTAGCTTCAGTGTTCCTACTTGGTATACCTGGAGTGTACCTGGAGAGAGTTCCAGGGGTCAATGCTCCCACGGCCCGGTCTGTGACCAGGTCTCATGGTGGATCAGGGCCTGATCAACCAGGCTGTTCCTACTGGCTGCATGCAATCAAACGTATGAACCACAGCCCGGTGGTCTGGTGGCTAAAACTCCCGCTTCACACACGGAGGGCCCGGGTTCGATTCCCGGCGGGTGGAAATTCCGACACGTTTCCTTACACCTATTGTCCTGTTCACCTAGCAGCAAATAGGTACCTGGGTGTTAGTCGACTGGTGTGGGTCGCATCCTGGGGGACAAGATTAAGGACCCCAATGAAAATAAGTTAGACAGTCCTCGATGACGCACTGACTTTCTTGGGTTATCCTGGGTGACTAACCCTCCGGGGTTAAAAATCCGAACGAAATCTTATCTTATCTAGCCAGGATGGTCAAGTACTGACTTTAGGTGCCTGTCCAGTGCCTGCTTGAAGACAGCCAGGGGTCTGTTGGTATTCCCCCTTATGTATACTGGGAGGCAGTTGAACAGTCTTGGGCCCCTGACACTTATTGTGTTGTCTCTTATCGTGCTAGTGGCACCCCTGCTCTTCATTGGGGGAGGGATGTTGCACCATCTGCCGAGTCTTTTACTTTCATAGGGAGTTATGTACGTTTTCTAGATCAGCAATTTCACCTGCCTTGAAAGGTGCTGTTAGTGTGCAGCAATATTCCAGCCTAGATAGAACAAGCGACCTGAAGAGTGTCATCATGGGCTTGGCATCCCTGGTTTTGAAGGTTCTCATTATCCATCCTGTCATTTTTCTGGCAGATGCGATTTATACAATGTTATGGTCCTTAAAGGTGAGATCCTCTGACATGATCACCCGCAGGTCTTTGACATTAGTTTTCGCTCTATTGTGTGGATGGAAATTGTTTTATACTCCGATGAAGTTTCAATTTCCTCACGTTTTCCATATCGGTGTAATTGAAATTTCTCATCATTGAACTTCATATTGTGTTCAGTGGTCAGTCGTCACGTGAGGTCACAGACCCTGAGCTGCTTTGGGGATTAGCGTGGACGGTTACAAAGCATGGCTTGCTTCTGCAGTGTTTTAAAAACTGAGGTTGGAGAGTTGAAGGAGGAGGTCTTGCTTCTCCAGGAGGAGATTAGGAGGCTGAAGGTCCACCTCAATGGGCCTGGGAGAGAGTGTGAGGTGGTTGGAGATGTGGGGAATGAGGCTTCTAGCAGTGAGGTGCAGTCTGTCTCTCACTGTGAGGAGGCTGTAGGTGGGGAGGTAGAAACGGCTACCAGCAGTGAGGTGCAGCCCAGCACCTGCTACAAGTGGCGAGTTGTTCACAGTAATGGGAGGCGCATCAAGTAAGGAAAGTTAAGAGTGAAGATCTGAAGGTAGGAAATCGCTTCTCTGTTCTCCAGGATGAATGTACTTCAGTGGCCAGTGAAGGTAAGGGTACTACTGCCCCTGCTAATGAAGGTAAGCGCATTCTTGTGGTTGGTGACTCTCAGGTAAGATATGTTGACCGTGCTTTTTGTAATAGGAATAAGAAGATGAGAGATAGAGTGTGCTTCCCTGGAGCTGGTGTTGGGGACATTGTCAACAGACTGGATAATATCATGTCAGGTAATGGGAACAAGCCCATTATCTGTCTCAGTGCTGGTGGAAATGATATTGGGAAGGGTAGGAGAGAAGAGCTGCTAGATAAGTACAGGTCAGCTATAGATTTCATTAAGTCTAAGGGAGGGATCCCAATCATATGTAGCATCTTGCCTAGAAGGGGAGTAGGAAATG
This sequence comes from Cherax quadricarinatus, assembly GCF_026875155.1. Lineage (NCBI taxonomy): Eukaryota > Metazoa > Arthropoda > Malacostraca > Decapoda > Parastacidae > Cherax > Cherax quadricarinatus. The sequence continues at coordinate 36,152,181 of NC_069427.1, read as the reverse complement.
AATGGTTGTCTAGGGCAATTGGTGTAAATTGCTGGCTAGACAGATACTGCAAGGAACTTGCAATCCCATTCATTGACAACTGGAACAACTTTTATGGCAAACATGATATGTATGCAAGGGATGGGGTTCATCTCTCTGGGGCAGGGGTGGTAGCACTTGCAGACTCGATTGAGAAGGCCATTGGTGAAATGCCTATGATTTTAAACTGATGGAAGATAGAGGTATGGGTGTGTGTGGAAACAAGCAGGTTGCAACACTAGGGTTGGAAACAGTAAATGTATAAAAGGCATTCAGCATGAAGTTATAAATAAAGACAATAGAACAGGTCAGCAAACAAAGGGGGACAGCAGAGGGCAGCAAGGGACTAGCTCCCTTAAGGTTTACTATACTAATAGCAGGAGTGTTAGAAATAAGATAGATGAGCTAAGATTAATTGCAAGTGCAGGAAACATAGATATTATTGCTATAACAGAGACCTGGCTCAATCTGAAAGATAGAGAGATGCCCTCTGAATGTCACATACAAGGCTATAAATTATTCCACACTGACAGGGTCAACAGGAAAGGTGGTGGAGTAGCGATGTATGTCAGAGACAATTTAAATTGTTGTGTTAGACAAGATATTAAATTAGAAGCGTCAGCCACTGAATCTGTTTGGTTACAGCTTCTCGAGGGCCGAGAAAAACTAATTTTGGGTGTGATTTACAGGGCCCCAAATCTTGATAGGGAGTGCAGTAAACTTCTATGGGACGAAATTCGTAGGCATCTACATACGAAAATGTTGTGCTAATGGGAGATTTCAACTATAGACAGATTGACTGGAGCAATTTGACAGGAAATTTAGAGTCGGGTGACTTTCTTGATACGATCCAGGATTGTTTTTAAAACAGTTTGTGACAGAGCCAACTAGGGGAAATAACCTCCTTGACTTGGTTCTTGCCAGTAGGGAAACACTAATTAATAATCTTGAGGTTAATGATGAGCTTGGGGAGAGTGATCACAAATCACTCAGTTTTAACATATCATGGAATTCCCCTAATAATGGCAATCAAGTCTCCGTCCCTGACTTTCGCTTGGCTGATTTCATAGGACTGAAAAATTACTTAGGTGGGCTGAACTGGAATGACCTGACTAGGGGTCAGGTAGGTGGTGATGGTTGCCGAAATGATGCTTTCCAGGGCATAGTTCTAGCTGCTCAGTCAAATTATGTTCCAAATAGGGAAATCAGATCAAACAAAAATGATCCTAAATGGATGAACAATAGATTAAAATATCTGATTGGTCAAAAGAGAGGCATATATAGGCAAATCAAAAGAGGAGAGGGGCAATTAAGAAATCGATATATTCAGTTAAAGAGAGAAATAAAAAAGGGAATTAGAAAAGCAAAAAGAGATTATGAGGTCAAAGTTGCAAGAGAATCGAAGACTAACCCAAAAGGATTCTTTCAGGTATACAGAAGTAAGATCAGGGACAAGATAGGCCCACTCAAAAGTTCCTCGGGTCAGCTCACTGACAGTGATAAGGAAATGTGTAGAATTTTTAACACATACTTCCTCTCAGTTTTTACACAGGAGGATACCAGCGATATTCCAGTAATGATAAATTATGTAGAACAGGACGATAATAAACTGTGCACTATTAGGGTCACAAGTGACATGGTCCTTAGGCAAATAGATAAATTAAAACCTAACAAATCCCCAGGCCCTGATGAACTGTATGCAAGGGTTCTAAAGGAATGTAAAGAGGAGCTTAGCACACCTTTGGCTAATCTTTTCAACATTTCACTACAAACTGGCATGGTGCCAGATAAGTGGAAAATGGCAAATGTGATACCTATTTTCAAAACAGGTGACAGGTCCTTAGCTTCGAACTATAGACCAATAAGCCTAACCTCCATAGTGGGAAAATTTATGGAATCAATAATTGCCGAGGCAGTTCGTAGCCACCTTGAAAAGCATAAATTAATCAACGAATCTCAGCATGGTTTTACAAAGGGGCGTTCCTGCCTTACGAATTTATTAACTTTTTTCACTAAGGTATTTGAGGAGGTAGATCATGGTAATGAATATGATATTGTGTATATGGACTTCAGTAAGGCTTTTGACAGGGTCCCACATCAGAGACTATTGAGGAAAATTAAAGCACATGGAATAGGAGGAGAAATTTTTTCCTGGATAGAGGCATGGTTGACAAATAGGCAGCAGAGAGTTTGCATAAATGGGGAGAAATCAGAGTGGGGAAGCGTCACGAGCGGTGTTCCACAGGGGTCAGTGTTGGGCCCCCTGCTGTTCACAATCTACATAAACGACATAGATGAGGGCATAAAGAGCGACATCGGCAAGTTTGCCGATGACACCAAAATAGGCCGTCGAATTCATTCTGACGAGGACATTCGAGCACTCCAGGAAGATTTGAATAGACTGATGCAGTGGTCGGAGAAGTGGCAGATGCAGTTTAATATAGACAAATGCAAAGTTCTAAATGTTGGACAGGACAATAACCATGCCACATATAAACTAAATAATGTAGATCTTAATATTACGAATTGCGAAAAAGATTTAGGAGTTCTGGTTAGCAGTAATCTGAAACCAAGACAACAGTGCATAAGTGTTCGCAATAAAGCTAATAGAATCCTTGGCTTCATATCAAGAAGCATAAATAATAGGAGTCCTCAGGTTGTTCTTCAACTCTATACATCCTTGGTTAGGCCTCATTTAGATTATGCTGCACAGTTTTGGTCACCGTATTACAGAATGGATATAAATTCTCTGGAAAATGTACAAAGGAGGATGACAAAGATGATCCCATGTATCAGAAACCTTCCCTATGAGGATAGACTAAGGGCCCTGAAACTGCACCTCTTAGAAAGACGTAGAATTAGGGGGGATATGATTGAGGTTTATAAGTGGAAGACAGGAATAAATAAAGGGGATGTAAATAGTGTGCTGAAAATATCTAGCCTAGACAGGACTCGCAGCAATGGTTTTAAGTTGGAAAAATTCAGATTCAGGAAGGATATAGGAAAGTACTGGTTTGGTAATAGAGTTGTGGATGAGTGGAACAAACTCCCAAGTACCGTTATAGAGGCCAGAACGTTGTGTAGCTTTAAAAATAGGTTGGATAAATACATGAGTAGATGTGGGTGGGTGTGAGTTAGACCTGATAGCTTGTGCTAACAGGTCGGTTGCCGTGTTCCTCCCTTAAGTCAATGTGACCTGACCTGACTAGGTTGGGTGCATTGGCTTAAGCCGGTAGGGACTTGGACCTGCCTCGCATGGGCCAGTAGGCCTTCTGCAGTGTTCCTTCGTTCTTATGTTCTTCTTATGTTCTGTAGCCCATTTAAAGATTTGGTTGATGTCCACCTGGAGTCTTGCAGTGTCTTCAATGGAGGATATTGTCATGTAAAATCGGGTGTCATCTGCTAAGGAAGACACTGTGCTGTGGCTTATATCCCTGTCTATGTCAGATATGAGGATGAGAAACAAGATGGGGGCGAGTACTGTGCCTTATGGAACAGAGCTTTTCACCGTAGCTGCCTCAGACTTTACTCTGTTGACTACTACTCTTTGTGTTCTAATTGTTAGGAAATTATAGATCCATCTACCGACTTTTCTTGTTATTCCTTTATCACGCATTTTGTGCGTGATAACGGTCACACTTGTCAAAGGCTTTTGCAGTCTGTGTATATTACCTCTGCATTATGTTAGTCTTCTAGAGCATCCAGGACCTTGTCGTAGTGATCCACTATTTGGGACAGACAGGAGCGACCTGCTCTAAACCCATGTTACCCTGGGTTGTGTAATTGATTGGTTTCTAGATGGGTGGTGTACTTGCTTCTTAGAACCCTTTCAAATATTTTTATGACATGAGATGTTAGAGTTATCGGTCTGTAGTTCTTTGCTATTGCTTTACTGCCCCCTTTGTGGAGTGGGGCTATGTCTGTTGTTTTTAGTAACTGTGGGACGATCCCCGTGTCCAAGCTCCCTCTCCACAGGATGTTAAAAGCACATGATAGGGGCTTCTTGCAGTTCTTGATGAACACGGAGTTCCGTGAGTTTGGGCCTGGGGCAGAGTGCATGGGCATGTCATTTATCGCCTTTTCGAAGTCATTTAGCGTTAGGATAATATCAGATAGGTGTGTGTCTACCAAATTCTGTCTCTCTCATAAAAAATTCATTTAGGTCTTCGACTCTCAGTCTGGTTAGTGGTTCGCTAAAAACCGAGTCTCATTGGGACATGAGTAGCTCACTCATTTCCTTGCTGTCATCTTTGTAGGACCCATCCTGTTTAAGTAGGGGCCTTCTTCTTATGACCAGAGTCTTTGGTAAGATGGGTAAGGAAGAAGGATGGGTAAGGATAGAAATATTAGAAAAGGGTGGGAGGGGGGAGAGAGGTAGGATATAAAAGTGGCCCAACCACTTTGGTGCAATTTAAAAAGTGTATGTGGAATAATAAAATATTCTTGAAGGGGTATAATACTAACCCATCAGAGTCACATAGATATAACAGATATATAGGTACATGACTCTGAACTGGTAGTAATTATACAAATTGCAATTGCTTTTTTTTTCGATTGCACAACGAATATTTAAACGACAATGAAGGCGATAATTGTCTGGACAATTCGTAAAGAATTACTTGACACGTTAGCGTCTTACAAGGTGGTGTCCTGCCATAGTAAATGTAGCATAATTTTAACAGTAGAATGCTATACAAGATATCTCCCTAATTGGGGGCGATGATTTTCTTAATATACATACAAGGGTTCTGGTGTTACCCAATCATCTTCATCTGCAGGGAGGTTGCTCAAGATCATTGGTCGATGGTAATCGTCTTTATGGATGAAGCTACGCAGCCTCTGTGGGAGAGTCATTCTTTGGGTCCTGTGAAGAGGAGTTGATGATATAATCCGTGGTATTTTCAACTTGGAGAGGATGTTCTCTATCTGGCATGTAGAGTTCTTGCATTGCATAGAGTTGTTTCTTCTTCAGGGTATCAAGGCGTACATATAATTATGGCAGTAATATCCTCTTGTACATGTAAATCTGCCATTTTAACTCTGTCTCTGGAGTTTACCTGGAGTTTACTTGGAGAGAGCTCCGGGGGTCAACGCCTCCGCGGCCCGGTCTGTGACCAGGCCTCCTGGTGGATCAGAGCCTGATCAACCAGGCTGTTGCTGCTGGCTACACGCAAACCAACGTACGAGCCACAGCACGGCTGGTCAGGAACCGACTTTAGGTGCTTGTCCAGTGCCAGCTTGAAGACTGCCAGGGGTCTGTTGGTAATCCCCCTTATGTATGCTGGGAGGCAGTTGAACAGTCTCGGGCCCCTGACTCTTATTGTATGGTCTCTTAACGTGCTAGTGACACCCCTGCTTTTCATTGGGGGGATGTTGCATCGTCTGCCAAGTCTTTTGTTTTCGTAGTGAGTGATTTTCGTGTGCAAGTTCGGTACTAGTCCCTCTAAGATTTTCCAGGTGTATATAATCATGTATCTCTCCCGCCTGCATTCCAGGGAATACAGGTTTAGGAACCTCAAGCGCTCCCAGTAATTGAGGTGTTTTATCTCCGTTATGCGTGCCGTGAAGGTTCTCTGTACATTTTCTAGGTCAGAAATTTCACCTGCCTTGAAAGGTGCTGTTAATGTGCAGCAATATTCCAGCCTAGATAGAACAAGTGACCTGAAGAGTGTCATCATGGGCTTGGCCTCCCTAGTTTTGAAGGTTCTCATTATCCATCCTGTCATTTTTCTAGCAGATGCGATTGATACAATGTTATGGTCCTTGAAGGTGAGATCCTCCGACATGATCACTCCCAGGTCTTTGACGTTGGTGTTTCACTCTATTTTGTGGCCAGAATTTGTTTTGTACTCTGATGAAGATTTAATTTCCTCGTGTTTACCATATCTGAGTAATTGAAATTTCTCATCGTTGAACTTCATATTGTTTTCTGCAGCCCACTGAAAGATTCGGTTGATGTCCGCCTGGAGCCTTGCAGTGTCTGCAATGGAAGACACTGTCATGCAGATTCGGGTGTCATCTGCAAAGGAAGACACGGTGCTGTGGCTGACATCCTTGTCTATGTCGGATATGAGGATGAGGAACAAGATGGGAGCGAGTACTGTGCCTTGTGGAACAGAGCTTTTCAAAGTAGCTGCCTCGGACTTTACTCTGTTGACGACTACTCTCTGTGTTCTGTTAGTGAGGAAATTATAGATCCCTCGACCGACTTTTCCTGTTATTCCTTTAGCACGCATTTTGTGCGCTATTACGCCATGATCACACTTGTCGAAGGCTTTTGCAAAGTCTGTATATATTACATCTGCATTCTTTTTATCTTCTAGTGCATTTAGGACCTTGTCGTAGTGATCCAATAGTTGAGACAGACAGGAGCGACCTGTTCTAAACCCATGTTGCCCTGGGTTGTGTAACTGATGGGTTTCTAGATGGGGGGTGTTCTTGCTTCTTAGGACCCTTTCAAAGATTTTTATGATATGGGATGTTAGTGCTATTGGTCTGTAGTTCTTTGCTGTTGCTTTACTGCCCCCTTTTGTGGAGTGGGGCTATGTCTGTTGTTTTTAGTAACTGTGGGACGACCCACGTGTCCATGCTCCCTCTCCATAGGATGGAAAAGGCAGTTCTTGATGAACACGGAGTTCCATGAGTCTGGCCCTGGGGCAGAGTGCATGGGCATGTCATTTATCGCCTGTTCGAAGTCATTTGGCGTCAGGATAACATCGGATAGGCTTGTGTTAACCAAATTTTGTGGCTCTCTCATAAAAAAATTCATTTTGATCTTCGACTCTCAGTCTGGTTAGCGGCTTGCTAAAAACTGAGTCATATTGGGACTTGAGTAGCCCACTCATTTCCTTGCTGTCATCTGTGTAGGACCCATCTTGTTTAAGTAGGGGCCCAATACTGGACGTTGTTCTCGATTTGGCATAGGAGAAGAAATACTTTGGGTTTCTTTCGATTTCATTTATGGCTTTTAGTTCTTCCCGCGATTCCTGACTCCTATAAGATTCCTTTAGCTTAAGTTCGATGCTTGCTATTTCTCTGACCAGTGTCTCCCTACGCATTTCAGATATATTGACCTCTTTTAGCTGCTCTGTTATTCTTTTCCGTCGCCTGTAAAGGGAGCGCCTGTCTCTTTCTATTTTACATCTACTCCTCCTTTTTCTTAGAGGAATAAGCCTTGTGCATACATCGAGTGCCACCAAGTTAATCTGTTCTAGGCATAAGTTGGGGTCTGTGTTGCTTAGTATATCTTCCCAGCTTATATCGGTTAGGACTTGGTTTACTTGGTCCCACTTTATGTTTTTGTTATTGAAGTTGAATTTGGTGAATGCTCCCTCGTGACTAGTCTCATTATGTCGGTCTGGGGCTCCACGCATACATGTCTGAACCTCAATTATGTTGTGATCTGAGTATATTGTTTTTTATATGGTGACATTTCTTATCAGATCATCATTGTTAGTGAAGATGAGTCTAGTGTATTCTCCAGTCTAGTAGGCTCTATTATTTGCTGGTTTAAATTGAATTTTGTGCAGAGATTTAAAAGCTCGTGTGAGTGTGAGGTTTCATCAGAGCTACCTCCTGGTGTTATTACTGCAACAATATTATTTGCTATATTCCTCCATTTTAGGTGCCTTAAGTTGAAATCCCCCAGGAACAAGATGTTGGGTGCAGGAGCTGGAAGATTTTCCAGACAGTGGTCAATTTTTAACAGCTGTTCCTGGAATTGCTGGGATGTTGCATCCGGAGGCTTGTAGACTACCACAATGACTTGGTTTGGGTTCTCGACCTTTACTGCTAAAACTTCCACTACATCATTTGAGGCATTAAGCAGTTCTGTGCAAACAAGTGACTCTGCAATGTACAGGCCAACCCCCCCCCTTTTTGCCTGGGATCCATATTTCGTTGTCCAAGTGATCCTTTATGTGGGTCTCAGTGAAAGCCGCGAACATTGCCTTTGCCTCTGCAAGCAGTCCACGGATGAAAGGTATTTTGTTGTTTGATGCTGGCTTTAGACCCTGTATATTTGCAAAGAAGAATGTCATCGAACTGGTGGTAGTGTTGGTACTGGGGGGGGGGATTTTTTTTCCGGCATTAGTATCTGTATCTGTTGGTTTGGAGTGGAGGCCATCGACTGTGGTTCCACTCCAGGAATGACTGGATTTGGTGTACGATTTCTGCCATTTCCTGCCAGTTTTTTTTTCCTTCCTGGCACTAAAAAACCTCTCCCTCTTGAGTGACCAGGTGTGGACGTATCAGTGGTTCATTACTTTGTAATTTGTTCATGACTGTAACCATGTATAGGAGTGAAGCTGATTCATTACCTCTGTAACTTGCCATGATTAGTGACCAGATCTACCTGGAGTTCATTACCTTTGTAACTAGTTCAGCTATCATAACTTTGGGGTCCAGTCACTGGACCCATTATGTACCTTTGTAATCTTTTGACTACCGCCCACAGGATGGGTATGGGGTGCATAAAGATATTAAACTAAAGTGTGTGTGTGTGTGTGTGTGTGTGTGTGTGTGTGTGTGTGTGTTGTGTGTGTGTGTGGTGTGTGTGTGTGTGTGTGTGTGTGTGTGTGTGTGGTGTGTGTGACTCAACAATCAATATTTGCACCAATAACTCATTACAGTTGTGACCGGGTGTGGAAGTGTGAATTGCTCATTGCTCTATAATTTGTTCATGATTGTAGCCAAAGTATAAACGTAAGTAACCATTCTACAGAATTCATTACCTTTGTAACTTGTGAGCTCATTACCTTTGTACCTAGTTCAGCTATCAAAACTTTGGGGGCCCAGTCCTGGACCCATTACGTACCTCTGTAATCTGTAAATACCTTTGTAACTTGTCATGATTGTGACCAGACTTACCTGGAGTTCATTACCTTTGTAAATTGTGAGTTCATTACCTTTGTAAATTGTGAGTTCATTACCTTTGTAAATTGTGAGTTCATTACCTCTGTAACTTGCTCAGCTATCAAAACTTTGGAGTCCAGTCCCTGGACCAATTATGTACCTCTGTAATCTTTTGACTACCGCCCACAGGATGGGTATGGGGTGCATAATAAACATATTAAACTAACATAAACTCTTGAGTGGCTGTGGCTACCCAGGTTTTCCCATGGCCTGGATGTTTTGTATCTTTTTGTCCCCTTTAGATGGTGTGCCTGGCAATTTAAGTTATAGCACAGTCTTTCCTGTACTGAAGAGGTACATATTTCAGGGTGAAAAAGCTTACAGGAAGGGAGTTTGCATTTTCCTGTTGTCATATGGGCATGGCATTTTCTAGGGTGGTCATAGTTGCACGTCCCGTCTGTTTTTCCAGATTTCTCATGTCTGCAGATACCAAGTGCATAGTATGTGCACAGGCTTGGTTTCCATTTGCCTTGGGTTTCTGTGACTGTATTCCCTGTTGGTGCATGTGTCTCTGTCTTATTCCTATCCTCCCTAGCACCAACAATGGAGCTCCCACCAGTTGTTTTTGGTAATATATCCTCACTATTGCTAGTGGAGTCCTCTTGTTTGCTATTTCCTGCGGTATTTCTAGTTTGCAATATTAGTTTTATTTTATCTTTAACTACACTTGTTTCCCCACTACGGCTCCTGTCCCCTATGAGGTCATTTATATGTATTCCTTCCCGCATATAATTCCCGACTACCTGGACAAAATCTCCAGCTTCACCACTACTGTCTCCCAGGACAGCACCTCCAGCTTCACCATTACTGTCTCCCAGGACAGCACCTCCAGCTTCACCATTACTGTCTCCCAGGACAGCACCTCCAGCTTCACCATTACTGTCTCCCAGGACAGCACCTCCAGCTTCACCATTACTGTCTCCCAGTACAGCACCTCCAGCTTCACCATTACTGTCTCCCAGGACAGCACCTCCAGCTTCACCATTACTATCTCCCAGGACAGCACTATCAGCCCCACATTTACTGACTACCAGGACATCACCTCCAGCCTTACAGTTTCTGACTACATGGCCAGTATCAAGGGCAGTACCATTCAGCCCAGACTTTTTATGTTCCCATCTGTTGTATTATTATTATAATCAAAAAGAAGCGCTAAGCCACAAGGGCTATACAGCGCCCCATCTGTTGTAGAAAGCTTCCAGGTTGTCTATGAAAGCAGCTTTGATGTTATTCTCTTTTAATACCCTTGTGATTTTAGTCCACAGATTTTCCTCATTTGCGCATACCCAAAAACACTTCCCTGTTTTAATACTGCTTGTAGCTAGTTCTTGGATATCTGCACAAGGGGCGTGACACCAATTTCCACAAAAATGACAATTTATCCATGTGGAAGCCCGTTTGTGTGATTGACTGCAGACTATACAGAGCTTCATAATGATTTGAATGGTTGATTTACTGTAATTCTACTAGCAACCTCTTGAATACTCTATTAATAACCTCCTTAAATGAAGCTCTAGCTATTTGTATTTCTATTTCTAACTGTACTTGTATATTGGACAGCTTACCGTGTACGTTCCTGATTTATATTTATTGTTTGTGTTTGAAAAGGGCGCCTACAACCCCATCCGTTTACAGTCTGCTTTATTGTCCAACGAATCCGTTTGAAACCAGTCAAGGGTTCGGACCATCAAGGGTTCGGACCAGTCGAGGGTTCGGACCAGTCGATCTGATCTGATTAGTGGGTCACTTATTTAAAACATACTAGTCGGTGATTTGGGCTAACACATGAAGGATCTACTTGAAATTATCTACCCGAGTAATATGTGATTTGATTGATACAAAAGTATAACTTGCGTGTTGAAGAGCCGGTGATTTCTGGCAGCTCCTACAATGACGAACGGTCGAGCCTCAACCCTTGTTTATCAATCGCTGTATCTAGCTTTTCTAGTTTTTTTTTTTGTCTCCACCACAATAAATGCTATATTATCACTATAGTTGACTGGTCGAAATTTTGGAGGAAGGACGCTTTTTCTGTAGTAATAATTGCTTCTCGTTGTGTATATTGCGACCGCTGGTAACTACAGGTTATATGAAATTCACAGTATACGTCTGGTATTTCAAGAAAAAAGAAACTAATGAAAGTCACTCCACTCCACTAAGTACCATTATAATACTGGTTAGTTGCTACTACAACACTGTATTCTGCTATTCACTGGTATCACTAGATTATATGCGAGTACACTAGCAGGCCAGGAAGATTATTAAAACAGCTGACCACAGTGGTAAGTTTCTGGCGACTTCTGGCACCTGCCTCTATAGGCTTATCACTTCATTTACAAATTCACCTGTTTTCAAATGACACTTTAGCCTTTATCATCTATATACTAGGGAGCCACTGTAGTATACACTATACACTATGTATACACAATGTTATCAGGGAGACTTTCTTTCCTCTGACAAAGAAAAGTTCTATTATTATTATTTTGCACACGGAACACAGGCCTATGATTCCCCTCTGGCAGTAAACTCTACTAGGTACTGCACACTAATTCTCCGTTTTTGACTCAGTATATAATGTTTTCCGCGCAAGATTGGTTCCAGTCAACAATGGATAAAAGGTTCAAAGTGACTGTTTCAGTTATGATGTGAGAGTGCATAGGTGAGTAAGTGTGTACCGAGTATTTAGCATTTAGTCTAGGGTGATTAAGTGGCTTTTGAGAAGAGTCTTAAATTGATTTTCAGACTGGGTTACTTTAATATCTTCTGGTAATGAATTCCATATTTTGGGGCCCTTTATGTGCATAGAGTTTTTACACAGTGTGATATGGACACGAGGTATATCAAAAAGAGATCTGTGTCTTGTGTTGTGGTCATGTGTCCTGTTTAGGTTGGTGAGAAGTTTGAGTGGAGGGTTTATATTTGCGTGTATTGTTCTGTGTATGTAGTAGGCACATGAATAAGTATGGATGTTCTTAAGTTGGCCCATAATGTCTAGGCATAATAGAGGCTCTCTTTGCATTGCAACCCACTATTGTAAATACAAAATCTCAATGTACTGTTTGCAAAGACATAAAATAAATAAATAATAAATAAATAAATAAATAAAACACCTTTTATCCCTAATCTATCCCAGCTCCAGCTAAATATGTAAAAGCTATACATACATTTGGTCAATGTCACAAACATAGGTAAAACATTATAATCAATATATACTTTCTCTCAATATCTGTAATCCTCTCAAACGTTAAACAATTCATTTTGTCTTCTTTAGGTTTTATTTATTTTATTTATTTATTAACAATTTGAGCATACATACAGAGGTACAAAAAAATACAGATAAGAGCAGCATGCCAAAGCCACTTATACTATGCATAGCATTACGGGCTGGCTTAAAATTAACTAAGCAATGATGAAATCAGTGATAATACATTATTGTAAACAGATAACTATAAAGCACAAATGAGTATTACAAAGACAGGTCATATGGTTGCATGCATTGCTGTACATTCAGTCGTATGGAGTATTCTGTTAGGTAGTGTATTTAAAAAATAATAAAGTTAGATTGGGTTTTAGGTTTAACATTTATGTGATATAATTGTGAGAAACATTTAAGATATACAATTTATAAGGTTCAGTTATTCGGTATTTATTTGGTTTTGGGTGAGTAAGTGAACTTTGAGAAGAGACTTGAATTTATAAACAGGTTGTGTTTCTTTTATATTTACAGGTAATGAATGCCAGATTTTAGGTTAATAATCAAGCCTGTAATTCCTCCCTATTAAAGTTACTAGAGCCATATATCATGAACTAATAGAATATTCAATTCTTTTATATTCACTGTAAACTCCTAAATTTACAATTACACTCATCTAAGTGATTGTTTGTACAAAATTACTCATATTGTTATTGCCTTATTAATCTTAAGTTTGTATAAAGTTTGCCTGAAATGTTCTGCATATAAAGGGGCTTTTGGCATGTGCACCCAAATGTCAATCTCCTTTGTACAAACATTGCATCATGCTGAAATAAATATATCATTATCATTACTTGTATTTTGTTATAAAGTTGTGGCGGCAGCACTCAGGTAACACCGGGTTCACTACGGCGTCACTTGTGGTCGCCCTGTAAACCACCAACAAGAAGGTCAAGAAGCAAGTGTTTATTTAGGTTATACAAAGATCTGTAAGGTTATACAAACGTACCTGTAAGTCTTTACAGTGATCTTGATGGCACAGATGTTATAGTTATACATTTAGAGTATATTATACAGTTTTAACCCAGTAAGCTAATTATAACTCACACGAGAGAGAGAGAAGTAATTTACGCATGTTATTCACAGTAAAGTGAAACAATTTGACTTGTTTTCATTTGGGTTTTTATTGTACCTTATAATCGGGTATATATTGAGGTTTAATATGTGACGTTATGGCCCGGTGGTCTGGAAGGTGGCCCGGTGGCCTGGTGGCTAAAGCTCCAGCTTCACACATGGAGGGCCCGGGTTCGATTCCCGGCGGGTGGGAACATTTCGACACGCTTCCTTTCACCTGTTGTCCTGTTCACCTAGCAGCAAATAGGTACCTGGGTGTTAGTCGACTGGTGTGGGTCGCATCCTGGGGGACAAGATTAAGGACCCCAATGGAAATAAGTTAGACAGTCCTCGATGACGCACTGACTTTCTTGGGTTATCCTGGGTGGCTAACCCTCCGGGGTTAAAAATCCGAACGAAATCTTATCTTATCTTATCTTACTAACACTATATTTGACATCAAGCTACATTTTCAAACTTAATACACCTATATGTTGTGATTGCTCGTGGCTCACTTGGTTGCCTCGGCTTCCACTGAAGGACTGCGGTTCGATCCTCGAACTAGCAGAAACGTGAGAACATAGGAGCATAAGAAAGAAGGAACACTGCAGCAGGCCTACTGGCCCATGCGAGGCAGGTCCAAGTCTCCTACCGGCTTCAGCCAATGCCCTAACCTGACAGTGTTAGACTCTGAGGTACCTTCAGTGACAGAACTTGAGTTCAATGAGGACTAGTTGTACCTCACTGAAATTCTGAGAACACAAGCATTCCTTAACTCATCCTTGTTGCATGTGCTTTGATGCTCATTCAGGTGAACAGATCTTTGCTGCCTGTTATTCTTACATTCTTCTTTGGGACAGTGTCCACAGAGAATGGTGTAGATGCCTGCCATGGAAAAGGTGTAAAACTTCTTTGTTACCAGGAATACCCAACAGGTGCTTGCTTCTAGCAAGCACCTGTTGGGTATTCCTGTTAACATCACTACATGGGAGCACTAACAACTGTTTGAGAAATGTTCCGTGGAGGATATGTTGAGGATAGCTTGTGTCTTGAGGCTGTAGTCCTAGATTAAGAAAAAGGGAACTTAAAGACATGTGAAAGCTTGTGTTACGTAGGTACATTCCACTTCAAGGAAACAAGGACTGGAGATGTATACCTGGAGAGGGTTTCGGGGGTCAACATCCTCGTGGCCCAGTCTGTGACCAGGCCTCATGGTGGATCAGGGTCTGATCACCCAGGCTGTTACTGTTGGTCGCACATAAACAGATGTATGAACCACAGCCTGGCTGTGGTTCATACTGACTTTAGGTGCCTGTCCAGTGCCTTCTTGAAGACAGCTAGAGATCTATTGGTATTTCCCCTTATTTATGCTGGGAGGCAGTTGAACAGTCTTGGGCCCCTGACACTTATTGTGTTGTCTCTTTTCATGCTCGTTGCACCCCTGCTTTTCATTGGGGGATGTTGCATCGCCTGCTGAGTCTTTTGCTTTTGTAGGGAGTGATTTTCCTGTGCAAATTTGGTACTGATCCTTCTAGGATTTTCTAAGTGTGTATAATCATGTATCTCCCACCTGCATTCCAGGGAATACAAGTCAAGGAACTTCAACCATTCCCAGTAATTTAGGTGTTTTATCATACTTATATGTACCATGGAGGTTTTCTGGGTCAGAAATTTCACCTGCCTTGAAAGGCACTGTCAGTGTGTAGCAATATTTCAGCCTAGATAGAACAAGCAGTCTAAAGAGTGTCATCATCAGGGGCTTGGCATCCCTGGTTTGGAATGTTCTCATTATCCATTCTGTCATTTTTTAGCAGATGTGGTAGATACAGTGTTGTGATCTGAAAGTGAGATCCACTGACATTATCACTCCCAGGTCCTTTACATTAGTTTTTTGCTCTATTGTGTGGTTGGAATTTGTTTTATACTCTGATATAGTTTTAATTTCCTCACATTCTCCATATTGGAGTAATTGAAATTTCTCTTCATTGAACTTCATATTGTTTTCTGCGGCCCATTTAAAGATTTGGTTGATGTCCACCTGGAGTCTTGCAGTGTCTTCAGTGGAGGACAGTGTTGTGCAGATTCAGGTGTCATCTGCAAAGGAAGACACTGTGCTGTGGCTTACATCCTTGTCTATATCAGATATGATGATGCTGCTGTTAGGAGACTTGCACAGGAGGATGACAAGAAAAGATGTTTCCTTGATGAGGAATGTACTTTCATAACACAAGCCTTCATATGTAAGTTGTGAAGGTACACATTATCAATTATCCAAGCTGAAGTTTCTCTATATTGCATATCTTTCACTGTGTTCACTGATCATGACCTGCACTGAACACTTTGCCAGTTGAGAGCCTTTAGTCTGAAAATATGTAAATTATCATAATTTTGTTCACAACTGTTGTTACAGTTGCTGCTTTAGGGAGAAATTTATCAAAATCTTATTTTTTGAGAAATTAAATATATATATACGTATATCTATACATATTATTTTCACATTTTTGAATAATTTTCTAACATTTTCAGAACATTTCTCAGGATCTCCACCATTAGGAGGTCGGCCTAAGGTACCTGTTTCGGTTCAACATACTCCTTTTAACCCAGTTTCTGGTGTGGTTTTTGCAGCAGGGAGAAGGGGGAAAGCAGTCTGTTTGTCATGCAAGACTTCTCTGCTGTTTGGTGCTTGGATACAGGATCTCTCTCCTGGAGTATGTCTGTGCTGTATCTGTGATCAGAGAGATTGGCTTCTATCCCTGCCCTTCTTGGATAGTGCCTTTGGTGCACTTTTGTTGGCAGTGGATAGGGGCCCCTAAGTGTCAAGCCCCAGTGATTTGGAGCATGATTTGGTTCATGCTTCAAGGATAAATGTCTTTACCAATGGATCTAAGAGTGAGGGGATACTTTGAAATCTTGGTACTCAAACAGCTCCCTACTTGAGCAAAGCTTGGCACTCAACCAAACAAACACGACCTGCCAGAACTGTGTTGTAAACTATTTTGTGTTCTCTTTTTTTGGTGTTTTTTTATATTGTATAAATAAGTCACCATGGAGTCTTTGAAGATTAGTGATAACAGCCAACCAAAAAGAAAATTGGTCGGGAAGAATTCGTTCAATACTCGAATGGATCAGCACTCGAACAGCCTTCCAGAATGAATTAAGTTCGAGCACCGAGGTTCCACTGTATTGACATTGCTGTGATTGCTGGTTAGAACTCTTATTTTGCATGGTTAATTAGTTTAGTGTCTTTATTATGCACCCCATACTCATCCTGTGGGAGGTTTGCATGATTACCAGGTGTCTTCTGTGTTCAGTGGAGCTCACTGAAAGCTTCGCTGCTCTTATCTTATAGTTGTTCTTGGTTCACTGTGTACTCAGATCCTCAATGTTCTATGTTTGCTCTGGCCCAGTATGTTTCTGTTCACCTTTTGGTCCAAAAGATCCAAGAGTGATTGGTGCATCTCCATGCTTGACATAAAGATTATGGAGTTCCATTGATGCCCAGGCCATATTGGTGTCCCAGGAAATGAACAGGCAGATGCCAAGGGGAAGGCTACTGTAGCAAACCCACTCTACAATAGACTTTTGCCTTAGTGACTTCATGGACCATTCATAGATATGTCCTTGGGAAGTGGCAGACCCAGTGGACCCTACAGACAGGGAATGAGTTACTTAACTGTACAGGATTCAGCAGGATATGGATATTTGGCATTCCTCCTTCAACAGGAATCGTCACTTTGAGATGGTTACGCTGCTGGATTTCGATCTCGGAGAGGCTTAAAGATCTTAAAATGCTAAAAAATCAAAGAAATCATGCTAAAAAACTTGTTTTTCAGTATGCATGTAAAATTTCTTAAACTGTCATGCTTTCATGGTCACTGTGGCTCTGGTGGCCTGGTGGTTAACGCTCTCGCTTCACACGGTGAGGGCCTGGGTTCGATTCCCAGCCAGAGTAGAAACATTGGACGTGTTTCTTTCCACCTGTTGTCTATGTTCCCCATCAGTAAAATGGGTACCTGGGTGTTAGTCGACTGGTGTGGGTCGCATCCTGGGACACTGACCTAAGGAGGCCTGGTCACAGACCGGGCCGCGGGGGCGTTGACCCCCGGAACTCTCTCCAGATAAACTCCAGATAAACTGGTCAATGTAGTTTCCTTAGGTCCCCCTCCTGTAGCTGCACCACTGCTCTCAGCTGAGGATTGGGCATACTCACATGTGTCAGGGGACACACAGGTACTCCTGCCCTCCCCTCTGTGTAGCATGTGATGTTCTAATAACTGATAATCTTGGTGTTAAACTGTTTAGAAAAGTTTTCAGAAGAAGATTTAGGATATTTGATCATCAGTGTTTATTGACATAAGTTTATGCTACCAGACATCTAATATAGCTGACAAGGGTAACAGTGTTATTTAATAAAAATCATAATAATTATTTCTACAGGTACATGATACATGTTATACAGACCTAGCTGACATTAGTGACATACTATATAGAAAGCTCCTGGTAATGCAGAGCATTTTAGGCAACTTAGGTTAATCTTGTCCCCAAGGAAGTGACCCACACTAATCAGGTAACAACCAGGTACCTACTTGCTGCTAGGTGAACAAGGACAGTAGATGTAAGGAAACATTCCCAGTGTTTCCACCTGTACCAAGGATCAAACAACAGACACTCAGTGTGTGAGCTTAGTGCACTACGAACTGAGCAGTCACAAAAAATCCGCTATGCCATCTTAACAGTAAAAAAGCATACCCTAATGTATGCTTGATCAGTATTCACCAATATGTGGTTGCAGGGGTCGAGTCACAGCTCCTAGCCCCGCTTCTACACTGGTCGCTGCTAGGTCCATTCTCTCCCGGCTCCAAGAGCCTGATCATACCTCTTCTTATCAGTACATTGGACCCCCGGATATCATAGTCATCGGATTTCGTAATATTCGGTAATTGTAACGTTCTTTCATCAAAATATTGGCTTGGGAATCTTCATTTACCTCGGTAATTGACGTTCGTCCCAAGTGCATATGAGTGGCCCCGACCTGGCCACAGTCAGTGTGCCATTGTTTATCAGCGAGTGAGCACGATCCCACGCGTTTATACATTTCGTAATATTCCGTTCGTTTTAGTGCTTGCATCTTCTAAATAAGCCACCATGGGCCCAGAGAAAGCTAGTGCCAGCCCTTTGGTAAAGGTGACAAACACGATACGTAGAATTAAAAGAAAAGATTGTATAAAAATACGGAAGTGGTGGTGGTAGTGATAGTGGTAGAGGGTGGTAGTGATGGTGGTAGTGGTTGTGATGGTAGTACAGGGTGGTAGTGATGGTGGTAAAGGGTGGTAGTGGTTGTGGTAGAGGGTGGTAGTGGTTATGACGGTGGTAGAGGGTGGTAGTGGTTGTGATGGTGGCAGAGGGTGGTAGTAATAGAGATTTGTACAATGTGGAGTAGGATGGAAAGATTTGTGGAGGAACATCACCCTAACAAAGCTGTTGCAAGCAGTGTCAGCAACATGTACAATGACAATGTCTTGTCCCATTTTAGGGAAATTTTAAAGAGACTCCAGAAACAGAGCTCTCTGGACAGATATTTAGTGCCACAGGTGTGCAGTGACTCTCAAGCTTGTTCTAGTGGCATTAACCCTTTGACTGTCGCAACCCCAAATCCTGTAGTGTCTCCTGGTGTCGAAAATTTTTTGAAAAAAAAAAATTATTTTTTCTTATGAAATGATGGTAATGACACCAAAAGTACAAAATTTGATCAAAAACTTACAGAATTATGCTCCCACGAAGTTAGCGATCTCGGCGATATATACGCATTGGCGATTTCGCTGACTTTGAGCCCTATTTTTGGCGAATTCTATTGTTCCATTCGACCAAACTCATAGCTATTTCTTGAGAACTCCATTTTTTCTATCAATTGAGTACAAGAAACTGCCCAAATACCGATTTCAGCTACCCAATAAAGTGGTCAGAAATTGGCAGTTTGGTCAATTTCACGCAAATTAAAAATGATGCCAATTTCAAAATAGGGTCCAGAACAAACAGTGCAGACATTCTTGGCATTAAAATAACATATCCTCTATTCATTAGTCATGTCTCCAGGCCTCCCTTATATTACTCTTGCTTTCTGTTTTGATTTTTTATTCACAAAAAAATAGATTATGTATTTACTGTTGTGCAGACTACTGCATTATTGTAAAAATAGTATAAATAATACCAGTGAACTAGTGTAAGAATATTAGACTCCCCACTTGACGTGTATTGGACGTGTGGTGTTATTTGCTTACTCTTGAATATTGGTAAAAGTCGAACATTTCTGCTACTTTGAGCTCAAGTTTAAGGTCGTTTTCATCATGAAACTGATCAAAATCATCTCTATTTCTGTAATATGTTTTCTATTCTAGCAAATGAGACCAAGAAAACGAGAATACAACCATAAATACTATAGGAAAATACACCTCAAATTCGGCATTTTAATCCAAAAATACAGTCGGAGTTTTTTTTCTCTCTCATTATGTGCTGCGTGCTGCAGGATTTGTTTTTATACAGTGCACACTGACCACACAGACCCATTCTCTCACATGTGTGCTTACCAGCTTTCTCCTGCTTGATTTGAAGCCGCTAGAATTATTGAGTCAAAGGGTTAAAAAACAAAGAAAGGAAGTAACCCCGGAAAAGGACTCGGTACCTGAAGTTTTTATGGAATGAGATTCCCCTTCCAAACAATAGTAACTCCTCCATCCTCTCCTGTCTTCCATACACTAAGAAAAATCTTCAATAAAGGTAAGTGTCATGTTATTATTGTTATATTCTTCATGTCTTATTGTTTTCTGTGTAGGTAAATGTATATTTCATGTAAAATACTTATTTTTTTTAATACATTTGGGTGTCTGGAACGGATTAATTTGATTTACATTATTTCTTATCAGATATCATCAAATCCATACTCTCTGGAACGGATTAATTATAATAACCGGGGTCTCCTGTACTGGAATAAGATACTGTATTTTAAATTTTGAAATTGCATTCACATATTGCACTGAGTGGATTTATTTATTTATTTATTTATTTATTTAAACATGATACAGAGAAGTACAAAGGAATACAGTTATTAAAGTGCAACATGCCAAAGCCCCTTGTATGCAGAGCATTATGGGCAGGCTTAAAATTAACTTAAGATTAACCAAGCAATGATATATTCAGTGGTAAAAACATTATTGTAAACAGATAACAATTTAGCACAAATGAGTATTACAAGGACAGGTCATATGGTCATTTACTGTGTTGCTGTGCATTCAATAGAATGGAGTATTCTGTTAGGTAATGTACTTAAAAAATAACAAAGATTGATTGAGTCACAGGTTAGACATTTATGAGATACAATAATAAGAAACATTTATGAGATACAATTTATGAGATACAATTATTCAGTATTTATTTAGCTGTGGGTGAGTAAGTGATTTTTGAGAAGAGACTTGAATTTATAAACAGACAGTGTTTCTTTTATATTCACATGTAATGAATTCCAGATTTTAGGGCCTTTTATGTGCATTGAGTTTTTGCATAGCGTGAGGTGGACACGAGGAACATCAAAGAGTGATCTGTGCCTTGTGTTATGATCATGTGTTCTGTTGAGGTTGGTAAGGAGACGTTTGAGGGGAGGGTTTATATCAGAGTTAAGTGTTCTATGTATGTAGTGGGTGCAGTAAAAAGTATGGATGTTTTGTATGGTGAGTAGGTTTAGAGTTTTGAATATTGGTAGAGTGTGCTGCCTGTAGTGGGAATTTGTTATCATTCTGACTGCAGCCTTTTGTTGGGTAATTAATGGTCTGAGATGGTTTATTGTTGTTGAGCCCCATGCACAAATTCCATAGGTGAGATAAGGGTAAATAAGTGAGTGATATAGGGCCAGGAGGGCTGACTGTGGAACATAGTACCATATCTTCGATAGTATGCCTACGGTCTTGGAATTTTTTTTGGAAATTTGTTGTATGTGTGTTTGAAATTTGAGTCTATTATCAAGGTGGATTCCTAAGAATTTTCCCTCTGTGAGTTTCGTGATAGGTGATCTGTTTATCATTATGTTAAGAGGGACGTCTGTAGCTCTGTTACCAAACTGAATGAAGTAGGTTTTGTCAATGTTTAGAGTAAGTTTGTTAGTCCTCATCCAGGTAGATATTTTCTGTAATTCGGTATTTACAGTATTGGCTAGCGTGACTGGGCTCGGGTGAGAGAAGACGTATGTAGTGTTATCCGCAAATAGTGTGGGTTTGAGTAGTTGTGATGCATTTGGTAGGTCATTTATGTATATGAGAAAGAGAAGAGGGCCTAGGACACTTCCCTGTGGGACTCCAACTGTAATTGGCTGTGCGGAAGAGTTTGCCCCGTTTGTGTACACATATTGGCTTATGTTGCTGAGGTAAGACTTTAGGTAGTTGAGGGAGTGCTCTCTTTTACCATAGTGTGACAATTTTATATGGAGTAAGTCATGGTCAACTGTATCAAATGCTTTACGTAAGTCAATGAAGATCCCCAGTGGGACTTCTTTTTTCTCTATTGCAGTGTATATGTGTTCTAGCATGTGTATAATAGCATCATTAGTATTTTTATTAGGCCTGAACCCAAATTGACAGGGGTTGAGTATGTTGTGGGAGATGAGGTAGGAATAGATTCGCTTATGAATTAATTTTTCGAAGATTTTAGAGAGAGGGTGTAAGTTGGATATTGGCCTATAGTTATTCAAGTCTGTTTGGTCTCCTCCTTTATGGATCAGGGTAACCCTTGCTATTTTGAGAACTGTAGGGAAGGTAGAGGATTCTATGGATTTGTTAAAGAGTGTTGCAATGATTGGTGATAGCACTTGTGATGCTTTTTTGTATATAAAGGGTGGCAAGGTATTTAAATCTCTTGTCTTGTTTTTTAGTGTGTTGATAACAAGGGAGACTTCAGTAGGGTTAGTCGGAGCTAGGAACAGTGTGTTCGGGTAGTTGCCAGTGAGGTAGTCATTGGGTGGGGTATCTGAGCTTGGGATTTTATTGGCAAGGTTTTTTCCTATAGTGGAGAAGAAATTTTTGAGTCTGTTTGCTGTTTCAGTTGGTGGGAGTTGGGGTTCATCTGGTTTTATTAATTCAATTTTGCTATTTCGTGATATCTTTTTTGTTCCTAGAATTTCTGATAGGGTTTTCCAGGTCTTTTTTATATCACCTCGTAAGTTGGATAATCTGTTCTCATAATACAATTTTTTAGCCCTTCTTATCAGGCTGGTTAGGATTGACGAGTAACGTTTTGTTTGGTCTCTGGTTATGTGACCTATTCTGTACTGTTTTTCGTATAGGTGCTTTGTATTTATGGATTTGAGGATGCTGGGTGTTAGCCAGGGACTGTTTAGTCTCTTAGCTGTCATCTGTCATCTAATTAATTACTTGATGAGACTGCAATAATACTATATTATATGACTCAAATATATAAATAATATAACGTTACCTAGTTGATATACAGTAGACCGTTATATTACATGGTAGTTATGTTCCTGAAAATGCCTTGCTAGGTAAAACCGTGTTAGATAAACTGAAGAAGTTATGGGGAAAAATAGGGTTACGTTCCTAAGAACCCCCCCAAAAAGCCAAATAACTTTTTTTTAGACCAACAGATCTAACAAAAATAAAAGTGAATATGTAATTGTAGTTCATTGTCATGATATATTATGTTTTTAATGCTTAAGACTACAAATGGAATAGAAATAATAGTATTTCTTATCTTGAATTGTGGTTGCTAGTGTATGTCAGTGATTGTGAAGACAGTGGAGATGCATGGTTTGGCCCTACTTGGGGGAGATGGATGGTTGTTGGTTGTCGGCAGAAGTGGATGGTAGAGGTTCTGGTACTAAAGTCGATGGTTGTATTGGAGTGTGCATAAATTATGTAATGGATCTCTGGGCTCTTTTACCTTGCACTACATTATACAGCTGACTGTAAGGCATCATCAGATGGTCTAGACCCCGTTTCAAAGCACTGCTTCTAGATTTGTCAGGGTCCTTTTCAGTGAAAAAATCTGATAGTTTAGCAGCAACATGGAACTGCTCACATAACTACTGCAATGTTAACTTTTTCTTCAGGCTCTTCTTCATCTTCTGTTATGTGGCTCCCTTGTATCTGTGCATGGAGCTCTGCCAAGATTTCCTCTGGACTCCTGTCTTCATCATCGTCATCATCTTCTTCTTCTAAGAGCTCATTCACATCTTCATTCATATCTTCAAAACCATCACCTGGTACTTTCCGTGCCAACTAAACAATTTCCTGAACCTGACTTTCAAGCAAGGTAAAACCAGTGAAAGAACTAAATGCAGATCATAACTTTCCCCAGCCTGCATTTAATGTTGATTGGGTAACTTTATTCCATGCACTTCTAGTATAGCTGATAGCATATGCAGTGTTAAATTTATTCCAGAAACTTGGTACTGCCAGGCTGGAGTCAGTCCATTGATGCAACTAGTTTTTTCATAACTTATTTTGTGTAGTTACACTTGAATAACTTGATAATTCCCAGATCCAGTGGTTGTATTAAAGGTGTTGTATTTGGAGGTAAAAATACAACTTTTATATGTGGGGTCACATCAAGCACAGCTTGTGGATGAGTACGGGAATTATCAAGAATGAAGAGAGCCTTGAATGGAAGGTTCTTGCTGTGCAGGTAAAACTTGACTTCAGGAATAGTGATGCTTAAACCAGTCGATAAATATTTCCTTTGTCATCCATGCTGACTGGTTTGACCTCCAAATTACTGGTAAGGTGTTTATATCTACACCTTTCAAAGCACGAGGATTCTTAGAGCGACACTCCAAATTTTTCCCCCCTCCCGCAAACTGAACCGTGTTAAGTTAATTTTACGAAGTGTTGTATAAAATTGTGCCACAATTTTTCAATAGTGCAATAACCAAAACGTGCCAAATAAAACCATGTAATATAACATTCTACTATAGTTATATTTGACCTCTGTAATTCTGTCTCATTTTGCTACTAACAGGATGAGCTGCAGGTATATGATGACCTAGCTGTTCAGACAGCACAAAGTATTTGAACAGTCAACTTACCTCTAGGCATTTCTTTACTGCTAGGCGAACAGGGACAGTAAGTGATAGGAGACTTGCTCAGACATCTTACCTTGCCAAATTGAATGCAGATGGTAGAGATGGATATTGTGTACAGTATTTAGAGTGTTTCTTTCTGTTTTCAGTGTGTCTCGAGTTATTTACTAGTGTCGTATTGCACATTTATGTGTTTTTCATGCTATAGTGTATATGACACTGTATTTGACTTGCTAATCTATCATATAATTTCTTTCTCACATTTATAAAAAATAATTCAATAAGTGTTTTCTTGCAGAAATTGGTAATCAAGTTTTGTGAGACAAATGATATTCAGCTAGTCTTAACAGCAATGACTGAAAGGAAGAGCACTGTTATAAAAGCATTCAAGAAAAGTTCTATTTCAAAGGTATAGTATACTGTAGTACTTAATAACTGGTGTTTTATGTTATTTAATTAGGTGTATGTGCAGTCTAAAGTATGATTAGACTAGATTCAGTGACCTACAAAGCATCTACTTATACCAGCAGATAGTTTAATAGACCAAATTATAAAATACTCTTGACCCATTATTCACAAGTAACAGTGTAGTATGGAACATAGCAGATGTCAGACAAAAAAATTCAGATAATATTGCTGAAACTGAAGTCCAGTTTCACTAAAGAATATTCATTGGTCATCACTAAAGGTCCTAGCTGTTGTAAACAGTGTGGAAGACCCTTGAAGTGCTTACCTTGTATAACTTTGAAGAGTTTAAAGAGCTTTTCTATTCCCACAGCTGTACAACCCTTGTGGATTTAACAGATTTGATTGTAATAGTAACATTTTATTTCAGTATGATACAATGTTTGTGCAGAGATGGGTGACATTTAGGTGTGCATGTAGAAAGCCCATTTTTATGCAGATCATTTTAGGCATACTTAATCCTAGCTTAAGACTAAAATGGCAGTAGCTAATTGTTTGCTTGTATATGTATATGGTTTCTAAGGGGTCATAAACAATAAATCTGGGAATTATGAGGGCAAACAAGCATGTTAATACATTATTTAACATTTATCATATTTAACCCTTAAACTGTCCAAATGTAGATCTACGTTCACCTGAGTGGCGCTCCAAATGTTTTGAAAAATAAAAAAACATTTTTTGTTTTTAAATTAAAGAGGGCAATTTTCTGTGTGGTATAAGACCAAAAAAAAAAAATAAAATTTAGGACCAGTACTTACCAAGATATAAGACCACAAAGTTGGCTCTGGATGCTAACCTGACAGTAACATCCAGTCCTGCCACTTGCAGAAGTGTTGCCAATTTACCTTTTTTTCTCATTTTTATTTTAATTAATATAATTTTTATGTTCTGATAATTACAATTTATAATAGTTCTTGTGATTTCATAGCTAATCTTTGTTCTGACACTAATATTATGTACTGAAATATTACTCAAATTGTAACAATCACACTGACAGGTGATCATTTTCACCTGCCCTGGTCATTTACTATTGTCTAGAAATATATACAAAGTATTTATAGGTCCTAGCAACGTTTTAGACATGCTGGAGTATGAAACTCCTTGAAGAATGGTGTAATGACAAGCGTCAGATAACAAGTGACATTTGATGAATGTGTGCTGCTGGAGGAAGGAACCTTACCTTTATATGTTTTTACTCTTGCAAACAAACATGTCTCTGTATGTCTGTCTAATTGTACACCTATCTGTCTGTCTATCTGTACATCTGTCTGTCTATCTGTACATCTATCTATCTGTACATCTATCTGTCCATCTTCTGTCTGTCTAGCTCTGCTTATCTGTCTGTCTAGTTCTGCTTATCTGTCTTTCTGTCTGCCTGTGTGTGTCAGTCTTTCCATCTGCTTGTCTCTGTCTCAGGGAGTGGCTAATAAACCTGTTGGTTTGTGGTGTATGGGCCACTCCCTGATTGCTGAGCAAGTGACAATGCTATTATTTGCGTCATGTTTATTTATGTCTTATACATATCTACAAACACTGTATAGCACTTGGCCTGGAATTTTTGGGTTATCCTAGGTAATTTACATTATGTATAATAACTGTATTTATGAGTTATGCGAGAGACAGAGATATAGACAGAGACAGCCAAAGCCAGCCAGCCAGCCAAATACATAAGAACATAAGAAAGAAGGAATGCTGCAGCAGGCCTACTGGCCCATGGCAGGGCCATGTCACCCCCTGGCTTAGACCAATGACCCACCTAGTCAGGTCAAATCCACTGAAAGAAGGAGCACGACATCTGATCTAGTAGCGCAAGCTAATGAGGTCCAACTCACACCCGCTCGTGCATTTATCTAACCTATTTTCACTTTCCTCTTAAAATGTGAGTGTTAACCCTTTGAGGGTCCGTCCCGTAGATCTACGGCTTTACGTTCAGGGTCCAAACTGTAGATCTACGTCATGAGCTCAGCTCACTCTGATAAACTGTGAGTGGTACATTTGGGCCTAGATATGAGAGAATACATCTATGTGGTATGTGTGCACCACATAAAACAGATCCTGCAGCACGCTGTGTATAATGAGAGAAAACAACTGAGATCATGATTTTTCGATTAAAACAGCGACTTTGCAGTGTTTTTTCGTATGTTTTTTATAGTTCTGTTTGCGATTTCTTGGTCTCATTTGATAGAATGGAAGACATATTACAGAAATAGAGATGATTTTGATTGGTTTTAGCACTGGAAATGGCTTGAAACTGAGCTCAAAGTAGCAGAAATGTTAAATTTTTGCCGATATTCAAGAGTAAACAAACGACCTCACGTGTCTAATACACGCCAGCTGGTGGGTCTAATATGCATTCACAAATATGGTGATGATATTTATACAATTATTACAGTATTGCATAACAGTAAATCTTCTATTTTTTGGTGTGAATAAGAATTCATTATGTGAATAAAAAATCAAAATGGAATTTATTTTTAAAGCCTCAAAACATAACTAATGAACAGAGGAAATGTTAGTTTAGTGCCAGGAATACCTACATAGTTTATTCTGGACCCTATTTTGAAATTGGAATATTTTGAACTTTGTGTTAAATTGGCCAAACTAACAATTTCTGATCACCTTAATTTGTAGTTGAAACAGTTGACTTGACGATTTCTTGTTCTCAATCGATAGAATAGAAGTAATACTAGTGAAATTGCTAAGAATTTGGTTGACTGGAATAATGTAATTGGCCTAAAATGGGAGTCAAAGTCGGCAAAATCGCCGATTCGTAAATATCGCTGACACATCAAAATTCGCGAGAGCATAATTTCCTCAATTTTCCATCAAATTTCATACTTTTTGTTTTATTACCTTCACAAAAAGATTCTCTACCATTTCATAAGAAAAAATAACAAATTTTTTTTTTTTAAATTCTTGGACACTGGGGCACCACTTCAGAATTGGGCCTTGGACCCTGAAGGGGTTAATATGACATGACATCAGTGACTCACTGGTGTTTGCCACGCTATTTGCTATAGCTGGCACTCATTTGAACTGGTACTCCCACAAGGTACTAAGTGGTCCCTGATTTTTTTCATAGTGCGCACACTGAGTGCACAGACCCATTCTTTCATGTCTAGGCGAATCAGGCCTATTGCGCCAAATTTGAAGGAATGAGAAATAAAAGGTCGATAAATGTTCGGAGTGCTGCGCATGCGCACGTATATCTACGTGTGGACAGTTTAACCCTTTGACTGTCGCAACCCCCAATCCTGAGGTGTCTCCTGGTGTCGCAAAATTTAAAAAAAAAAAATTATTTTTTCCTGTGAAATGATAGAGAATCTTTTCCCGATTGTAATGACACCAAAAAAACGAAATTTGATGGAAAACTGACGGAATTATGCTCTCACGAAGTTAGCGACCTCAGCACTGTTTACAAATCAGCGATTTCGCCCACTTTGAGCCTTATTTTCAGCTAATTCCATTATTCCAGTCGCCCAGACTCATAGCTATTTCTTTAGAACTCTATTTTTTCTATCGATTGAGTACAAGAAACTGCCCATTTACCGATTTCAACTACCTAATAATGTGGTCAGAAATTTGCAATTTGGCCAATTTCACGAAAACTAAAAAATATGACAATTTCAAAATAAGGTCCAGAATGAACAATGCAGACATTCCTGGCTCTAAAATAACATTTTCTTTGCTCATCAGTCATGTCTCCAGGCCCCTCTAATATTACTCTTGCTTTCTATTTTGAATTTTTATTCAAACAAAAAATAGAAGACTTACTATTATGCAGACTACTGCAATACTGTAATAATTGTATAAATAACATCAACCCATTCATGACTGCATATTAGAATGGCTAGTTGGACATTTATTGGACAATGGCATCATTTGTTTACTTTTGAACATTGGCAAAAATCAAACATTTCCCCAACTTTGAGCTCCATTTCTAGGTTCTTTTTATAGTAAAATAAATCAAAATCACCCCTATTTCTATAATATGTTTTCCATTCTATCAAATGAGACCAAGAAAACGAGAATACAACAATAAATACTATACGAAAATAGACCACAAAGTCGGCATTTTAATTAAAAAAAACGGTCGGAGTTTTTTTTTTCTCATTATGCACTGCGTACTCCAGGATTTTTTTTATATGGTGCACACTGACCACACAGACCCATTCTCTCAAATGTGGGCCTACCAGCTTTCTCCTGCTTGATTTGAAGCCGCTAGAATTTATGAGTATATATACATCAAACACGGTACCTCGTAAGACATATATATACGGCCGCGACAGTCAAATGGTTAAGGGTTAATTGTTGTAGGGATTACAGGTTGGATTCTGATTGCAGGTAATAAACCATAAATTTGGGAATTACAAAGAGGGCAAACAAGCATATTAACACATTATTTAAATCATTTATCATATAGTGCACGTATATCTATGTGTGGACAGTTTAAGGATTAATTGTTGTAGGGATTACAGGTTGGATTCTGATTGCAGGTAATAAACCATAAATTTGGGAATTACAAAGAGGGCAAACAAGCATATTAACACATTATTTAAATCATTTATCATATAATGCTACTCCCAAAGCCCAACCCTGGGTACATGTTCCTTGTATTCCTGTACACTTGATTAAGAATAAGGTTGTGGTTAATTATCATAATTTAAGTTGGGATACTTAGTTTGTCAGAACGTTTTATGCTTGCAGTTGACTCATTTATCACAGTACATAGTTACGTTCCTGTAAACCACGTATAAATAAAAAAATGAGGCAAAAAGGAACTGAACAACATGTAGGAAAAATAAGGCTATGTTCCTCGGAACTCAAAAATACCCCCCCACTCCCCCCTCAATTTTTTTTAAGTCTCAATTTTAAAGAAAAAAAGTCATTGTAATTGGATGTAGTGAGGCATACACAATGAAAATCTTTTGCTTATCTTAAATTATGGTTACTAGTGTGCTGATACTGAAAAGCATGAGGAGGGATGTATTGGTCCTACTAGGCTGAGGTGGATAGTTGTGAATAATAGGCTGAGGTGGATGGCTGAGGTTCTTAGACTGATAGTGATGCAGAGTTGTCATTAGATGATGGTTGTATTGTAGTACCCAGGTATTCTGTAATGTATTTTTTGGTTTGTTTTACTATTCTGACAGTAAGGCATCATCATCTGCTTCAGACCCTGCTTCAGAGCATTGCTTGATGTGTCAGGGTCCTCATCAGTGAAAAAGTATGCAGTTTCACTAAGAGCTTAGGCAGTGAAGATGCCAAATACTAAACACATGCTGGTCATTGATTTTTTTAATGTGTAAGTATATATAGGTATCGCAAGTTAATTATAAAATTATTTTTATAATGAAGGATGCAACTGGGCAATATTTACTTCCCTCATATTAAATTCCATTTCATAATTACAAATCCTAGTCATTAGAATTTGAAAGCTTGTCTGTTAAAGAATCCAATTTGAGATATATTGAGAATATTGAGCTATCAGAGAAGGATTTTTAGCAGTGTTAATAATGACTTCTTGAGCTGGGATTTTCCAAAGCAAATAACCCTGGTTTTATTTTTTTTTTGGGGGGGGGGGAATCTGTTGGAATTGTAAAAGATTGATTTGGCTCAAGTGATTTAGCTAGGCTAAATCAGTCTTAAGACAGAATCATCAGTAAATCAGTTTATTTCATTAGTTAGGTACATTGCTTGCTCTAAATGCTCTGCATAACTATGAGCTTTCTGTAATCACAACCAATTGTCACCCATCTGTGTACAAACATTGTATCATGCTGAAATAAATCTTTGTCTTTATCTATTTTGCAGCTTCTTTAAGTCAAATTTCAACTACATAAGAGATTACGTAACCTTACCATGCCACCATGACTCACAGTGGCTTAAAAAAAATTAAATAAATGCCCTGAAGAGAGGTGAGGGGTACCTTTATGCCAGTAAAAAGTTCTTCATCCAAGGAATGGGAGCTGCTCTCCCTCTCAAATTGAATCTGATTCCTCTGATTCCCCTGGTCACTGTACAGTATAATCCTTAATAACCTTCAGATGAAGTGGTGACTCCTAGGCACTCTAGTGGTGGATAACATAGCACCCCTCAGGAGAGTGTTGTCTCTCAAGTGTTTCTTTAGGTGGTAACACCAGAACGCTTTCCTATTTTCTGTTTTTCTCCTTATTTTTTCCCCTCAGTTGCAACTTGATAATAGTCTGCTCGCTTTATGCAGGTTTAATTTGAGAATTTACTGTTATTTGATGTCTTATATATGTATCAGTAATAATGGTTATGTGATAAACCTTTGCCCTATGCAATTGGTGCAGTTCACTAAATGCATGAAGATTCTTATGCAAAATTAAGCGCTGATGGCCTGATTGCTGCTGCCATGGGCCTGGAGTATACAATATATACTATACTACATAAAGCAAAGGCAATCTGTACATAGTATATACCATGAAAATTACAGTTTTTGAAACATTGTTTTTCTTCCATGAAAAGTAGAGGGGCCCAGAGAACTACATTCATCATTACTGAATGTTCTCTAGCTGCCTTTCCAAAAGAACACTGCCATTTAATGCACATGACTTACTGAACTGCAACTTATCCTACTTCATCCTTTAGAGTTCAGACATTATAATTCCTTCCTCCAAATTAAGTCTGGCTTGTTGGTTTCCCCTGAATAAATAATGGAAGAGAGGGGTAGGAAAGGAGAAGGTAGACTTGCATATTGGAGAGATATCTGCTTTCATTAAAATTTGCTGTGACTTGGCCTATGATTTGGAGTGAATTATGGATATGGTTTTTACAGTGACTAATGGATATAGGATAGTTTTGATTACTGTATATTATCAGAAATAAACACTAATTATACTAATGCAGTAGTAACTTGTTAAGATTGCTGAAAATTGGTAATAATGGCTACAATATGATAAACATATTAGCTACTTTTTATTCTAAAAGCATTGAATATAATTCTGGTGCTTTGTACATCATTCTACTCAACTACATTCTAGATCCTTTTTTTGTATCATTTCAAGATAACCTGCTCTAATTTTATACATATTTGTCTTTTACTCTTTAAGGTAAAAATCATCACGGTTCATAGCAATGATGTAGCTTCTCTCACTTCACGACATCCGGTTGGTATTGTGATAGCAGAAAGAAGAAATCCACAGCAAGTATCTAGTTCTGGGAAGGAGCCAAGACCAGTGTTTATACCTGGATGTCCTCTTCCTCAAGTTCTTCCTCCACAACATCAAGCTGCTACTCACTACTCAATAAAAGATAAATCTAAAGCAAATTCACATACTCAAATTTACAGGCCAGGGAAGTATGTAAAACACAAACAAGTGAGTAAACTTCCCAAAAATGTGGCCTTTAATATTGACCATGATGTTGAAATAGACAGAGTGTATGATCCCCAAAATTATGTAACATCTCAAGAGTCAGAATTTTTAAGACAGTCACACACTCAGCAGCCAAACCCTGAAAATACAGTGTATACTGGTGAAGAAAGAGCCACTACAACCCTTCTTAGTGGTTCTCCTCATTATGTTCTTGTTTCTCAAAGAAAGAGAGATGAAGCTGACCTGGATTCTTGTAATTTTTTAATGGACGGCAGTATTTCATTAGAAAGTCATTCAGAAAATTCAGGTATGCTATCAGGTTCAGACGATACAAATTCATGTGAAGATGCAACAATTTCATGCAATTTTAGTAGAAAATCTGACGTGAATAATTTTAGTAAAGATTACGTTAAGTCTCGTTTTTTTAAAAGTGCTGGTGAAATGAGTTTGTCTGATACACTGATTACTGATTATACAATTTCTCCAGAAGCTTCCAGTGTTACTTCAAATGAAGAAATGTTAACACCTAACAGCTTGACCAGTGCACCACTTTCAACAGGAATTACTCAAGTTTTTCCGGTAAAGCGTGGATGTTTACATATCCGTCAAAAACCTCATCAGGGCTCGCATATCAAATATATAAAGCCTCAGGGAAAGTGAAAGTAGAATATTATCAAGGTGAAGTGAAAAATATGCTCAGAATTAATTAAAATAAAAGAGATAAGTGACAAATCCTAGGTATTAGGTTGGTAGACAGCAGCTGTCCAGGGAGGTACTACTGTCCTGCCAAGTGAGTGTAAAACAAAAGCCTGTACATAATTGTCCTCTTCAAGGGGGGCTCCTTGGCGTGGTGAAGAGGCTCTTGGTCTGAGGAATTAGCCCTGTCGGTCTTCTTCCTCAGACCGAACCTAATTACCCCCCATTCTCCCCTCCCCTATCCCATCCTCCCCATCCTCCCCTTTTTCCATTCCTCCTCCTCCTCCTCACCCCTCCCTTTTGCCCTTCCTCTTTTTAGCCTTCGTGATTTCTCCCACAGGCGCGCTAGTTCCTAGGTAGGGGAAAGGACACCGGGGTCCATCCCATTCCGTTGAGGTTTCTTGGCGGTGGCGTAGTTTGCCGTGGAATCTGGATTGCCTAGGGATGTCCCGATCCCTCTCCGGTATCCCGGAGTAGCTTTGGGTGTCTTTTGGGCGACGGGTGTATCTCTGGAAGCCACCTTTCGGATTCCGGGGGGGTGGTGGCTGAAGAAGGTATGCTTTGTGGCGGATATCCGGCCGCCCTCTCTTTTGTCCACCGAGGTAGCTCGGCAGATGTGAGGTTGCTATCCCAGATTGCTGGTTTACTGGCATGAAGGGTAGGGTATGGCACGGGTTCCATGCTGCATCTGCGCTACTAGCGGTGTCGAGTCCTCTTGGGCGCGGAGGGAGATTTCTGGCCCTTTCATTCCTCCTAGGAACTATCCTCCCGGTCCCCCTTTTTTTTTCTTTTTTTTATTTTTTATTTTCTTTTCTTCTTTCTTTTTTTTTCTTAAAAACAAAAAGAAAGAAGTAACTAACCATGGCAGCCCTAGTCCATGAACTGGTACCCCCGGGCCCCTTCTTGATACCGCACCCCGTTCTGACCCCGCCTCGTCTTTGGACCACTCTTCAGACATTCCTCATGCTCTGTACCTATTGCCGGTGCTGTTTCCTCACCCGCTTCAGGTACTGAGGCCTCGACTGACTCCTTCGATTTATCAGACCTTCGCTCTCCTCTGACTATGCTTCGGCCTCTCCTCTACGGTGCGGCAATTTTCAAATCGCCGACCCGTTCCACGTCGGACCAACTCTGGTCCACGCCTAAACGTCAACGACAATTACCTGCTGATGATACTTCTCCACCTTCACCTTCTCGTTCTTCTCAGAAACGATCGACACGTCCTTCACTACCTTTCCACGCTCAGTTTCAGACTGAACAGTGGACTAAATTCTTCACTTTACGACCAACTTCCTCTACTGCCTATCTTTCTGACCTTAGTATTGGCAAGGCACTCCTACGCCATGTTGGTAAAGATATTTCTTTTCATGCTCTTAAGAGCGGTACGCGCATCATTACCGTACAGAATGCTACCCAGGCTCGTGAGCTCTCTCGTCTTTCCCATATAGATACTGTTCCTGTCACCCTTGAAAAACATCATTCCCTCAATTCTTGTAGTGGTACCGTTATTCTGCCCCATACCATAGTTCAACAAAAATTTCCACATGTGGCACCGACATTCTAGAACAGCTGTAACTCCAAGATCTCCCAATCCTCAGGGTAGACACTTACGTTCTTCCTGCCCGTGGGCGGAGACGATACCCTAGCAATGTGGCTCGTTTAACTTTTGACAGCCGAGAACTCCCATCTCCGTTTATATTAGCAGGACATCGGTTACAAGTTCGAAAGGTGATCCCTACACCACAACAGTGTAGAAATTGCTGGCGATTTGGCCATCCAGCGAAATATTGCAGATCTATCGCCGAATGCCCAGTCTGTGGTGCCGATGACCATTCTAATACATCTTGCAATCGATCTCCCTCTTGCCTTAACTGTCATGAGGCTCACCCTTCGTACTCTCGCCATTGTCAGGTCTATTTAAACGAGCGGGAAATCCGTTACCTCAAAGAGACAGAAGGTCTCCCTTATGCCATGGCAGTTTCTCATCTCCGCCTCCAAGGGAGACTCCCACGTGTTTCTTATTCCCGTGTTTCAAAACGTCCCCCCACTTCTGGTATCCCATCTTCTACACCCACCTCTGTGGTTACCTCTCCCATAGTCAATCCTGTATCTAATCCTTTTGCTGTCCTCGGCTCAGACGTCCCTACTTCAACGCCTCAGTCTAATCTCGCTTCTTCGAGTTCTCTCTTACAAGCCTCAGTATCGACGAGACCTCGTACGACACCTCTTCCCAATCGTCCCTCTACTTCTCAAAAGTCAAAAAAAGGTCCGGTAACACCTCCTACCCATCTTCCACCTCCTCATTTTACCCTCCCTGTCTCTGTCCCTAGTTCTTCCCCTCTCACTGGCTCAGTTACAAGTGCAGAGGTTCACCCTCCTCCTCGTAATGTACCTTCCTCCCCTGTTCCCTCCCAAGTTTCTTCCTCTTCTGCCCTCCCAGGTTCCTGTCTCTTCTGTCCCCTGCCACGCTTCTCCAGTTCCCTCCACCCTTTCGCCCCCCCTACCTTGGTACAGTCCAATACAGTTCCAATCTTTACTCATCCTCCCCCTACCATTCCCAATATTGTCTCCCATACGACATCTCTGAATTCCGAAACACTTGAAGCAATCTCTGAATATATGCAGAGACCAAACCATCAATGGACACTGATCCACCTTCCGCTCTTTCTCTCTCCTCTGCTCCATCTGCGCAACTCCTTTCTTCACAGCGCACCGTTCCTTCGCTGCTTGAACATTTTCCACTGCCTCCGCATGTGGACTTTTCTAACCCTTCTAGTCCGTAGGAACCCTTACCTGCGGATTTCAAGTATCTTTATCATTGCCAATTATGGCCTTTTTACAGTGGAATATACGCGGCCTCAGGGGTAATCGGGGTGAGCTTCAGATGTTACTCTCCCAGTTTGCCCCTGTTGGTGTTTGCTTACAGGAGCCAAAATTACACTCTGCTGTTATTTCTCACATCTCAGGCTATAATTTATTGTATTCTTCAGATCCTTTTCCTGATGGGACCTTTAATGAAAGTGCCCTTCTTCTCCGCACTGATATTCCGTACCATCAGCTATTTATTCATACTTCGCTGCATTACACAGCAGCCCGTATCCACTTACATAGGTGGTATACGCTCTGTTCTTTATATCTCTCTCCTTCTCGGGCATTATCTATTCCGGATTTTGCCTTCCTTGTTTCGTCATTACCGCCACCGATTCTGTTACTTGGTGATTTTAATGCCCACCATTTCCTCTGGGGAGGGTCTCACTGTGATTCCCGTGGAATTCAGTTAGAGGCTTTTCTTGCCACCCACCCCCTCCATGTTTTAAATACAGGTACTCACACCCATTTTGATCCTCGGACTCATACTCTCTCTTGCATCGATCTCTCAGTTTGCTCTTCCTCGCCGCATTAGACTTTACTTGGTCTGTTCTCCCGGACTTACATGACAGTGATCATTCCCAATCATTCTTACTTCCCCTTCATATTCGCCACCTCTTCGCACCCACGCTGGCAATTTAATCGGGCAAATTGGAACCTTTACTCACCACTGACTGTTTTTTAAAGAGGTTCCTTCTTCGTCCTCCATCGATGAGCTTTTACACCTCTTCTCGTCCTCCGTTTTCACCGCAGCTTCTCATTCTATACCCCAAACTTCGGGCAGGCATTCTCAGAAATGCGTTGCCTTGGTGGTCTCCTGCTTGTGCTCGTGCAGTACGTTTGAAACGCGCTGCATGGGGCAGGTACCGGTACAATAGAACCACAGAGCGACTCCTTGATTTTAAACAGAAGCGTGCGATTGCTCGCCGTGTCATCCGTGACGCTAAACGCACTTGCTGGCGAGATTATGTTCCACCATCACCTCTGCTTCCTCTATGAGTGCAGTCTGGAAAAAAGTACGAAAACTGAGTGGTAAATATTCTCCTGACCCGGCTCCTGTTCTGCGGGTTGCCGGTGTTGATATAGCAAACCCACTAGATGTTGCCAATGAAATTGGCAATCATCTGGTCCGTATTTCTCAGGGACTCCATCTATGCCCTCATTTCTTTCCTCAAAGTCTGCAGAGAGTTAGCACCCTTGGACTTTTCTTCTCTCTCAGAGAAGAACAGTATAATGTGCCTTTTTACACTTCAAGAACTGGAGGCAACACTCTCAGCTTGTCGATCATCGGCAGCTGGGCCCGACGACATTCATATTCGTATGCTACAACATTTACATCAGTCAGCCCTTGCAGTCCTATTACGCCTTTACAATCTTATTTTGGTCACAAGGAGTTCTTCCACAGCTGTGGAAATCCGCCATTGTTCTCCCTTTCCGCAAACCAGGCACTACGGGACATGAAACCTCCCACTATCGTCCCATTGCTCTTACCAGTGCAGTTTGCAAAGTAATGGAACGTCTAGTAAATAGACGTTTAGTGTGGTATTTAGAGACACACAACAGTCTCTCCACTCGTCAATATGGCTTTCGTAAGGGACGTTCTACCATAGACCCCTTACTGCGCTTGGATACGTATGTTCGTAATGCCTTTGCGAATAACCACTCAGTTATTGCCATATTTTTTGACCTTGAGAAGGCATATGACACAAACTTGGAGGTATAATATTTTAGCCCAAGCCCACTCCTTAGGCCTTCGAGGCAATCTACCATCCTTCCTTAAGAACTTTTTAACTGACAGGCATTTCCGTGTTCGGGTTAATAATGTGCTCTCCCCGGACTTTATCCAAGCTGAAGGTGTCCCCCAGGGATGTGTTCTGAGCACAACACTTTTTCTCCTTGCTATTAATGATTTGGCCTCTAGTCTTCCATCAAATATTTGGTCATCACTCTATGTTGATGACTTCGCTATTGCCTGTGCAGGCGCTGACTGTCACCTCCTTACAGTTTCTCTCCAGCATGCAGTCGACCATGTTTCCAATTGGGCCACCACACATGGGTTTAAATTTTCCAGCACTAAAACCCACCAAATCACTTTCACTAGACGCTCTGTCATCTCTGATCATCCTTTGTACCTCTATGGCTCACGTATCCCTGAACGTGATACAGTCAAGTTTCTGGGCCTCCTCTTTGATCGTAGGTTATCCTGGAAACCTCACATTACCTCTCTGAAGGCAACTTGTCACAGCCGGCTGAACCTTCTTAAAACCCTTGCTCATCTTTCGTGGGGAGCTGATCGTCGAACCCTCCTTCACCTACATTCCACCCTTATTTTATCAAAACTTGATTATGGTGACCAGATCTATTCAGCGGCATCTCCTGCTACTCTCTCTCTAGCCTTAACCCCATTCATCACCAAGGATTACGTTTATGCCTGGTGCTTTTCGCTCTTCCCCTGTCGAAAGCCTCTATGCAGAAGCGAACGTTCCATCCTTATCCGATCGCCGTGATGCCCATTGCCTGCGCTACTATGTACGCTCTCATGATCTCCGCAATCCTTCCATTTATAGAATGGTCACTGATATTAGTAGACATTCTTTATTTGTTCGCCGCCCCTGCTTACTCCGTCCCTTCTCTCTTCGCCTTCATTCGCTCTTGTCTTCTCTTCAACTACCACCTTTCTATGTACATGTAGCATCTCACTTTTCCCTACCCCCCTGGGAAGTTCCAGCTGTTCGAGAGTGTTCTTTCTCCCTCCCTTGCTCGAAAGCACAACTGTCTACGGTCGCTTCCCGCTCTCTTTTTCTTGACCACTTTCACTCTCATTCTCATGCCATTGCTGTGTCACAGATGGCTCTTAAGTCTTCTGACGGCGTAGGATTCGCA
This sequence comes from Cherax quadricarinatus, assembly GCF_026875155.1. NCBI lineage: Eukaryota > Metazoa > Arthropoda > Malacostraca > Decapoda > Parastacidae > Cherax > Cherax quadricarinatus. The sequence continues at coordinate 36,113,618 of NC_069427.1, read as the reverse complement.
GCAGTGTTTCCGGACAGCGTCGTACAAGGGCATTTACTATCTTCAGCTAGTATTTTTACTGCTGAATTATATGCCATCCTTACAGCACTTATCCGTATTGCATCTATGCCTGTGTCATCATTTGTGGTTGTCTCAGACTCCCTTAGTGCTTTACAGGCTATAAAAAAATTTGATACACCTCACCCCTTAGTCCTCCGTATCCAACTTTGGCTACGCCGCATCTTTACTAAGCATAAAGATATTGTTTTTTGTTGGGTCCCTGGTCATGTTGACGTACAGGGCAATGAAACAGGCAGACACTGCTGCGCGGTCAGCAGTACATGACCTACCAGTTTCTTATAGAGGTATTCCATGTACGGACTATTTTGCTGTAATATCTTCCCACCTTCACACCCGTTGGCAACAACGTTGGTCTACTATGCTCGGCAACAAACTTCAGTCTATTAAACCGAAGTATAGGTTACTGGCGTCTTCTTATCACCAGTGTCGAGGTTGGGAGACTACTCTCTCCCGTCTTCGCATTGGCCATACTCGTCTTACTCATGGATATCTCATGGAGAGGCGTCTTGCTCCTCTCTGTGAGAATTGCCAAGCTCCATTATCAGTCAGCCACATTCTGTTGGACTGCCCACTTTATCAACGAGCACGCAGAATTTACCTCTGTCGTCGTCTTCGCCCCGCTGCTCTCTCTTTACCTTCCCTTCTCGCTGATGGACCCACCTTTCATCCGGACTCTCTCATTGACTTTTTGACAACGACTGACTTACTTCACAAATTCTGATACTTTCAGCCCTTTCTACTTGTATCTCTTGCTACCCTCTACCCCCGTACTATCCCCTGCCCCGCTGTTTTCCGTAACCTGCTGATCATCTCCCCTCCCTTCTGCCATCCAATTCCCTTGCTTCCTTCCCTACCCTGCAGCGCTGTATAGCCCTTGTGGCTTAGCGCTTCTTTTTGATTATAATAATAATGTACATAATTGTTTTACATGATAATAGAATTACTGGTGTCTTTTTTCTGTCTCATAAACATGCAAGATTTCAGGTACATCTTGCTGCTTCTGTTGAACATAGGTCACACTACACATGCATGTACAAACATATATACAGTAAGGCCCCGCTTTACGGCGTTCCGCTACCTCAAAATTTGCTATACGGCAAGCGGTCTTTTAAATACGGCGCCCCCCCACCCGGTTTGTTTACATTTTCCGTGACCACATCTATTATGTCAGGAAACTTTCCAAAATTTCAAGTGTTTTAAAGTTACTGCATATTTTATATGTACTCTGATAATTATACTTATGTGTACCTGTACCTAAATATACTTACACACTGTGCTGGTGTGCAGGTACACATTAAAATCGCTAAGTCTCTCTACTCATGACGCCAATACTACGTAATAATAATCACTCTTGGGCACACTAAATGTCTTATTTTACATCAATATAGGCATTTTCATTAATCCATCTATGATATTTTCCTCAAAATTATATATGAAACCCATTACATAGCATATAAACATGATACATACACTCAGAATAAAAATTGATGTAAATATGAGACTTGTTTATAAAGCAGCTGTGTAGGTAGTGTCCGAAGAATTACGTTTTCTCTAATCAAACACTAGGGGGTAACTAGAAAAATATTATTTTCGTATGCCTTTACTCTATGTGAAGGCTTACTCAGCCCTGTAACAACTTCAGACAGTATTACCAAGGCTGGCTCCTCCTCAGGAAAATTAATGAATAGAAAAAGGAAATAATAACAGACAAACATAAACACTTTATTATATAGAAAATATAAAATATAAAACACTTAAATATGAAATATTAATCCTACATTAAAGAAAATGACAAATGGAAAATATAAATGATACCTGAATTCAACGCTAATATATATATGAAACTTGGGTGTCTGGTGTTGGTGACACTGCATGCTGTTGAAATCGTAGCCGTTGCTGATGATGGGGGGGGGGTCGCAGGTGTTGGTTACAACCCACTGGCTAGCTCTTCACAGTATAGCCGTGATTAATCCGTCCAGATGACAGGAAAGCAGGTTTTTTTCCACTGCAATGATGAGGGGTTATATCCTGCTACTTGCATACACAAACAGGTAAGTGGATCAGAATTTGGGACATCTCAGAACGTTAGTCCGTCTCCTTCAATTCTACTCGTTGATTGGCAGATGACCCTCTCTGTCATCCAAGAGTAGTGCTGGGAGCTGTGAGTCTAGTGATTACTGTTTGGACCGGAGCCCCACACGTCACCTTTTGGGGGGGGGGAAGAAGGAGGAAAAGGGATAGCGGGAGCTAGACTGACCCTACCTTAACAAGCAGCCGGCAATCAAACTATCACTTTCGGGGTGGGGGAAAAAGGGGGGGGGAATAGCGGGAGCTGGACTTACCCTACCTTAACAAGTAGCCGGCAATGAAACTATTGTTACTATACTCCCTAGCTACTCCTATCTATTGAACTTTTCCCTCACACTCCCCCATACCAAGACTTATAGTCAAGGATATACGTATAAGAAGAATAGGCGAGGAAAAAGTTCTAACATGTGGAAGTCGCGTAAGGCAACAAATCTTCTACTGACTGTCACGACTTAACCAGTCAGAGAAATAATTGGATGAACCATTGATATACACAATATGGAACTTAAAAGCCTGGAGTGCCAATGTCCACCTCAAGGGGCGACTGTTGGTTCCCTTAAAAGTTTCTAGGTATATCAAAAGTTTGTGGTCCGTTTCTAAAATGAATTCTTTTCCCAGCAAATAAAATTTAAGTTTGGAGATACCCCACACAAGGGCCAAACATTCCTTTTCTATGGTGGAGTATCTCGTTTCTGCGGGAAGGATTTTCCGGCTTAGGAAGCATACAGGGAAGGGAGTACCATCATGGTATTGTAGTAGCACTGCACCTAAGCCAGTATTGGAGGCATCAGTTCTCAAACAAAATGTTTTATTAATATCTGGAATCTTAAGTATAGGGTCTTTCGAGAAGATATTTTTAATCTCATTAAACTTTTCCCGAGCTACGTCGGAAAGTTCAAGAGGTTCCTTCACAGACTTTTTAAGGAAGTCGGATAAGATGCCTGTAAGATCAGTAAGGTTCGGGATAAACCATGCATAAAAATTTACAGAACCAAGAAGCTACGCATGAGCTTCTTGGTTTTGGGGAATTTAAATTCTAATAAAGCTTTGATCTTACTGGGGAGAGGCTGCAGAGAGTTATTAGAAAGTATCAGTCCAAGATATCTAATCTTGTTATACCCAAGGAAGTATTTCTTCAGCTTGGCAGTGAGGCCATGTGAGCGTAACCTACGCAAAACTGATGTTAATGTTTGGATATGTTCGCCCCACGTGGATGTCATTACGTAAATGTTATCAAAATAAACTGAAACATTTGGCATATTACCCAAGACCTTTCTCATCAGTCTCACGTAGGTAGCACAGGCAGTTACCAAACCGAAGGGCATAGTTCTATATTGCATCAGTCCTTGGTGTGTAGGAAAAGCGGTGTACTGCTTAGAAGAAGGATCTAACATTACTTGATGATATGCCTGCGCAATATCAATCTCTGAAAAGTAGGAAGTGTCATAAAATTTGTGTAGATCGCTATCTATTAAGGGCATAGGCTCAGCATCCCACCAAGTTATAGCATTAAGGCCTCTGAAGTCAATAGCAAGTCTATATGAATTATCCTCCTTCTTAACCATGACTACTGGTGAGCAATATGCAGATACTGAAGGTTCAATGATCTTTAGTTTTAATAATTTGTCTACCTCTCGGTCAAATGCATCCCTAAGGTGAACTGGAACTGGGTATAATTTTCGTTTGATAGGATTGTCCGTCACTAAGTCAATCTTATGGACTACCGTGGAGGTAACACCTGGAATATCAGTAAAGACGTCTGAAAAGTTACTCACACATTGAAGTAGTTCATGTCTCTTACTGTCATCCAAAGATTCATTAATATTAATGTTGGTTGCTCCCGAGTGGTCAAGTCACCAAGTCATGTAGTTCTTCATCATAGTCTAAGTTAGAGGTGTCAATTACGCACACCTTACATTCTTCAGTTGTTTTATCAAGTTTGTGTGGAAAACTAAATCAAAGTTATT
>NC_069427.1:36068288-36109003 GCF_026875155.1 Cherax quadricarinatus | reverse complement strand
AAAGATCTTGGGGTGATAAACACCCAGGCACATCTCTGAAGCGCACATCAACCAAATAACTGCTGCAGCATATGGGCGCCTGGCAAACCTCAGAACAGCATTCCGACATCTTAATAAGGAATCGTTCAGGACCCCTGTTCACCATGTACGTTAGGCCCATATTGGAGTATGCGGCACCAGTTTTGGAACTCACACCTAGCCAAGCATGTAAAGAAACTAGAGAAAGTGCAAAGGTTTGCAACAAGACTAGTCCCAGAGTTAAGAGGTATGTCCTATTAGGAGAGGTTAAGGGAAATCAACCTGACGACACTGGAGGACAGGAGAGATAGGGGGGACATGATAATGACTTACAAAATACTGAGAGGAATTGACGAGGTTGACAAAGACAGGATGTTCAAGAGACTGGACACAGCAACACGGGGACACAGTCGGAAGCTGAAGACACAGATGAATCAAAGGGATGTTAGGAAGTATTTCTTCAGTCACAGAGTAGTCAGTAAGTGGAATAGTTTGGGAAGCGATGTAGTGGAGGCAGGATCCATACATAGCTTTAAGCAGAGGTACGATAAAGCTCATGGTTCAGGGAGAGTGACCTAGTAGCGACCAGTGAAGAGGAGGGGCCAGGAACTTGGACTCGACCCCTGCAACCTCAACTAGGTGAGTACAACTAGGTGAGTACACACACTTACACACACACACACACTCTTACACACACACATACACCCACCCACACACACACACACACATACACACACACATTCACACACACACACACGGACACACACAAACACACACACACACACTTACACACGCACATACACCCACCCACACACACACACACTCTTGCACACACACATACACCCACCCACACACACACACACACACACACAAACATACACATAAACACACATACACACACACACACACAGATAGTGGAGATTGAAGCAGCACTGGAAGTAGGTAAGAAGGTAAATTGGAAAGAGGGGACTACACAGACAAGAAGCATTTTCTGTATGAGGTGCAGTAGGAAAGAGAACATAATGAATGAGATGGCGTATGAGACTGGAAAGTGCAGAGAGGAGGAGGGAGGAGGAGGAGGAGGAGGAGGAGGAGGAGGAGGAGGAGAAGTTCGTCCCCAGAAACAAAAGAACAATTAGAAGCCCAACTGACCCCATGGTTTACCAGAGGTGTAGATACCCCACAGTCAAATGTACTAGGAATAAAAATAAGAAGGCAAAAACTGGGGAAAAAAGAGGGCCGAAGAGCTGGAAAAAGGTATGCAGGGTGGGTAGGGGCTAAAGGGTTTTTTTTGAGAATGACACACCATCGAAAACCAAATCCAAACCTTAAAGTTTTTATACAGCCACTCGGGGGAAAAACAACAAGAGCACCAAATAACAAAAGGAAGGAGGAAGGAAGACCAAGAAGTATGGGGAGGATTTTCGCAGGGTTTTAGAGGTATTCTTAGAGGAAAAAAAGAGGTTTCCCAGAAAACCGAGGCGTGATCCCTAAAAGTGTTTAACTTTATTTACTCGCAACCCGGGGGAGGTGAAGAAGGCTATGGGTTAAATACCTCGAAGCCTGGGGGCCCCAGTAACATTTTCTGTGGGTCCAGAGAGGGGTAGCGGGCACTTGTGGCCTCAGAACATCTTCAACAATCTATCGAAACGGGGCAACTCCCAGAGATTGGAAAACAGCAAATGTGGGCATTTTAAGAAGAAGACAAATAGGTAGTATTAAACTAAGACCAGGTTACTGGCATGTTTAGTAGAAAAGTCAAAGAAAAGAGTATCGGGAAAAAGAGTGGTGGAACACTTACAAGGAAAGGTTTTTTAAACTGATAACCACACGGCTTCGGGGACGAAAACCCTTTTTTTGTCACAATCTACAGATTTCCTATGACAGGGTGACAGACGTAAAACGGGAAAGCAGGAATGGGCAGATGTATTTTATTGGACTTAAGAAAGACTTTTGACACAGTACCCCCAAGAGACTGTAAAAAAAGCTAGGGGAGAAGGGGGAAAAGCGGGAAAAGCACAGCAAGGGTGAAGGCATCCTGACGGGAAAGGGAAATAACAGTGTGGTCCATAAAGGTATCGGAATGGTTGCACGTGTTGAGGGGGGTTTTCACAAAGATATCCTGAGACCTTGCTGTTTCTTGTATATGTAAAATGCGTGACAGAAAGGACAAAGTAAAGGGGTACCCCAGGCGCATCGACATGAAACTAATGGGGAAAATAAAAGCGGACGGGATCAGGCCTTATCGAAAAAGAGCTCAGGGAGTTTAACCCCTACCGAGAACAAAGTTAGAAGTGGGGGGGAAAAAACAAAAAAAACCTCTGACGGAGTACAGGCTGGGGGGGTAAAAGGGTTTAAACCCCACTCAAGGGAAAAAGGCTTTAGGGGGGAGTACATAGAGCACATCCACTGGCGCACCTCAGTCAAATAGCTGCTCGTAAATGCGCACATGACAAATCTAAGAAAAGGTTTATGGGATAAAGTAAGGGTCCTCCCCGACACTACATTTGTGAGACCCTAAATTTAAATACTCAGCACAAGTTAAGCCTGGCTTAACGAACGTATAAAAAATAGAGAAAGTGCAGGGTTTGCAACAAGACTAGTCCAGAGCTAAGGGGTTTTGTCCCATGAGGAAGGGTTTAAAGGGAAATCAACCTGACGATACGGAGGACAGAAGGACAAAATAACAACGTACAAAATACTGAGAAGGGGGATAAAGGGGGGAAAAAAGACAGAATGTTTCAGAGAAGGGAAATAGGAAAAAGAAGTGCAATGGAAGCTGAAAACCCGTGGTCTAGGGTATTAGAAAGTATTTTTTTAAGCCTTAGAGCTGTCGGGAATGGAACTTTGGAGAGTGATGTGACGAGGGGGGATCCTACATAGTTTAAAGAAGAGGTAAGGCAAAGCTCTTAAACCGGGATGGATCTAGTACAACCATGAAAAAACGGGGCCAGGAGCTGTGAATCAAACCCCGCAACCCCAAATGGGTGATACTACACAGAGGAAAATACACACACACACACACACAACACACCACACACACACACACAGGGTGTACTTAGTTTAACCCCCCACACTATTAACCGAGCAGTGGCGGCACGCCCAACCATCGATAACTCAGTTGGTATTGGGAAAAAATGTGAATTATCGAGTAGCGAAAACCGGGAAAACAAAGGCGAAAACGTGAGAGGTTTTACCCGGGACTGCCATGAGGACCTCGAGGGTTCTTCCCACGCACCCTAGCCTGAGGCCAGAGCTCCTTGTTTGACAACCTGATCAACCAGGCTGCTGTTTGCCAGCAACCCGCTGGCCTACAGAGTTATATAGCCTGGCTGTTTGGGGCACCTTTTATGACGTAGTGTTCCAGTTCCCTCTTCATAACTACTATTTTTTATACAGCAGTATTAGATAAATACCAAATTATTATATTTTCCCTTCGTGCACTGAACCTTTATGGATCACACAGTACCTGTGTAGTTAGACTTACTAAGTTTTTCTGAGCTGGTAGATCCCTTGTTCTGTCAGTAAATGTCTGACAATGTCACCAGTACTCTTGTCAGTTAGTGAAGTAACTAACAATGGTACCAATAATCTTGTTAACTGAAGTGGGTAACAATGTTTACCCGTAACATTAAGACAGCCATCATGTCTCCCAGCACAGTCCTAGATCCCGGTTAAGTAGTCATCCGTTCAATCCGACGACTGCAGTGCGTCGGCGACGTAATTCCGTGTGGATGATGCCAGTAGTATTAGCTGGGAGAAACAAGCAGGAGCCGGGAGCAACATATAAGAGAACACAGCAACGAATGCAATGGAGAGGACCAAAACAATTCTTACATCATCCCACGTAACACACGCAATCAGCTGGCCTTACTGCCAGCCCAAGACTCTACTAGGGCCCCTACCACAACCTCCACTAAAACCGTAAATATACAACCATCATTGCACAAGACCGTGGCCCACAGTTACAGATGTTGGAGAGGAGTCTCCTCCTCCTTCCTCTATTTGAGGAAAGTAGATGGAATCCAGGAGGGGGGTGGCCCTGGCTTGGATACGGGGATTATAGTGCAGTCCCAGAATCTGCAGAATTGACAACACACCTCCCAACAATTCTCAACCAAAGGTGAATTTGTGCAAATATTATGTTTTGGGGCATCTGTAAGCATGGAATATCAGGAAAAAAAATGGGACATGCAATTTTGAGCATCCCAAAAAGTGTAGCGACCTCCTGTCAAAAGGGAAATGTGCCCGTTCTCTTCCTGTACTTTCTTTCACCCAAAAATGTAACACTCCTCGGTCCTCCAGAAGCAGTGTTACAACATCGACTGCCCTGAAATACCATCTAAAAGGGACCAGGAGGCACAGACCCCACAAGACAAACAATAGTAGCTACGACAACCCAACTCCAGGGGATTTTTTGAGTGGCAGGAAACGGAAAAAGAAAATGGAAGGAAATAACAAAATAGTCCACCACCTTGGAGCCTTGTTGGACTGTAGGGGGGCAGCCAGTGGCCCCCCATGGCCCTCCAGATTACAAACTACTGATGCCAATAACAAAATTCCCCCCAACAAACACAGAATAAAAACCTCGTTCATATTTACTAATATAGAGGGCCTTAAGCCATCCCCCAAACAAAATACCTTTTATCAGTGGACTTCTAGAGGAGTCTAATGCAATGTTTGCAGCCTTCACAGAGACCCACACAAAAGATCACTTTTTACAGTGAAATATGGATAAGTATTTACAACCTTTTTAGATGCGACAGAATGAACAGGAAACAAGGAGGGGTTGGCCTGTATGTCAAAGAGTCCCATCTGCACGGAGTTGCTGAACACCACAAATGAGGTAGTTGAAGTTCTATCAATAAAGATCGAGAACCAAAACCTAGGTCATTGTGGTTGTATATAAGCCACCCGATGCAACCTCACAACAGTTCAAGGGAAAAGCTACTGAAAATTGAATTTCTGTCTGGAAAACCTTCCAGCTCCATCCCCAAAACATCTTACTGCTTGGTGATTTCAACCTAAGGCATACAAAATGGAAGAATGTAGCAAATAATGTTATAGCTGAAACAATCCCCAAGAGGTAGCGCAGATTTAAAAGGTCACACACACATGAGCTACTAAGTCTCTGCGAAAAACACACCTTAAGCCAGCAGATAGTGGAGCCAACAAGACTAGAAAACACACTTGACCTTATCTTCACAAATAATGAGGACCTGAAAAAGAGACATAAGAATATCAAAAACAACAAATTCCGATCACAACCTAATCAAAGTCCAGACTACATCCCATAGGGTCCTGATCAGCAGAATGCATGTACCTGTGAAGGTGCCCTTCACAAAATACTTCAAACAACAAGAACATCAACTGGGAAAAGGTAAACCATGTCCTAAACGAAACATGTTGGGAAGATATCTTAAATGACATGGATCCAAACTGGTGCCTTGAAAGGATCAACTTCCTGGCAGCTGAAGCATGTTCTAGGCATATTACCCTAAAAAAGAAGAGCAAGAGTAAACTGGAGAGTGAAAGCCTTCCCTCTACAGAAGACGACGAAGAGTCATTGAGCTCCTCGGGAGTGCTAGAATATCTGATACACGAAAGGAGGTTGTTACGACTTAATCTTCACCGTAACAATAGGGGCACAAGTAACTCCATTTTTTTTTTTTAGTTTTTTTTTATTACCAATCATTTAGCTTCATTGGTATTTGGTTAATGAATTAAAATAACCACAAGCAATTGTAAATGAAATACTATACAGCAAGAAACCCAATCTTACGTTCAAATTCCTCATTATCAGAGTATGAATACAAAAATTTTAAAATTAATCTACTAATCTCACCATTTAACTCTTTAAAGAAAGGTCTAGAGTAACGAAAGGGTTTATCTTTCATAAGTGACATGAATTACCAGACTTCAGGAAACTAATGGCAAAGGCAAGACAATAGACTTGGTTTTAAAGTTTAAGTTTAAGCCAGGAGCTTTGGGTTGAAGACCCGTACCGAGTCAGAGCTAGGAGCTGACTGACTCACTAAAACAAACTCCATATATGACTTCAGCTGGGGCCAGAAGGCGACGCGTGGCGTCAATTCTAGAACCACCAATTTGGGTCACTACGTAGTGGTTACACATTCGTTAATACCTACCTAATAATAATATAATACAATATAATACAATGAGAGTACTGTTGATTCATACTGAAACCCGATAATAATATATAGTCGAACCTGCTTTATCTAGTTTAGTAATAAAGTGGTTCGGATATATTATTACAGAATTATTTTAACCAGGCCTTTTAAATTTTTGTATATAATGGAGTGAAGTAGGGGCGCGTAACACCTCCCCCCTCGCGACTGATGGTCGCCATTGACTTGTACTCTGTGGTGGGTAGCATCTGTCACATTTAGCAGAGGTTGTAACATAGACAGCAGTCCAAACATCATCTCCAGCTTTCTCCACAACATAGATGGTCATAAAAGTACCGACTCATACTGTTAAAATAAAGGTATATTAATAAAAAAATTCAAGGCCTAGAGAGGGCATCAGCAATGAGTTTTATGTTTTCCTTTTATATGGGAAATGGTAATAGAGAAGGGTTGAATTGTCAAAGCCCAAGAAGAAATTCTGGCGTTCTTCGATTTCATGTATTTATGAAGGTCAAAGGATTATGATCGGAGTACACCGATATCTGATGGGTAGAAGATCCTAAATATACATCAGAATTCTCTAGGCATACAACGAGAGCTAAGGCTTCTTTTTCTAAAATTTGGGATAATTAATTTGGTGTTTCTTTAACTTAGAAGAAAAATAAGAAACAGGTTGTAACAGGTCAGAATTTGGAGCCTTCTGTAACAATGCGGCTCCCAAAGCATACGCACTGGCATCTATTTGTAAGTGGAATGGTTTATTAAAATCAAGACTTAGCAATACTGGGGAAGAGGATAGTAATCTTTTTAAACGATTAAAAGCAATATCACAGTCCTGGGTCCATGAAAACTTTATTTTTGGACTTGTTAATTCAGTTAGGGGAAAAGCTACCTGTGCAAAATTCGGACAGAACCGACGGTAGTAACCGGCAACTCCTAAAAATCTTGATACACTTTTCCTATCCTTAGGGGTAGGAAATTCTAAGAGGGCCTTTACTTTGGCGTTCAAAGGAGCGACTTCACCTTGTCCAATCCGAAATCCTAAGTTTTTAAATTTTTCGTCGGGCCCAACCTCACCTTGGACAAATTCACTGTAAAATTATGTTCACTTAAGGGCGTCAAACAAGGCTTTAAGCTGTCTAAGGTGTTGGGGCCAACTGTTGCTGTATACGACTAAGTCGTCTAAGTAAGCTTCTACTCCGTCCAATCCACCCGTAAGTATGTTCATAATACGCTGGAACATAGAGGCCGCGTTACAGAAGCCGAAGGGCATAACGCAATACTTGTATAGGCCACCAGGTATCGTAAAAGTCGATATCTCTTGAGCTCTTGGTGACAACGGGACTTGGTAATACCCTCTTAACAAGTCCAATTTACTGATATACTTAGCTCTGGAGACCTTGTCTATTAAGTCGTCAATTCTGGGTATTGGAAACCCATCAGGTACTGTTACAGCATTGACTTTTCTAAAATCCGTGCACATACGGGAGGTCCCATCTGGTTTGGGGACTAGAATGCACGGGGATGCCCAAGGACTGTTACTTGGTTTTATCAACCCGTGTGAGAGTAAGAAGTTCACCTCTGCCTCTAGTCACCTTGTTTCTTAGGACTCACTCTGTAGGGAAATTGCTTGATTGGAGTAGGTTCTCTGAGAGTAACATCGTGCACACCTGACTCCGGCCATACAATAGAGCGGAAAAATAATGTAAGGGACCTGGGGGGTAGTAATGTCTGAGGATCTCACTTTCAAGGATCACAACAGTGCCACGATCGCACGTGCAAAGAAAATGATAGGTGGATAATGAGAACTTTAAAAACGAGAGTGCCAAGCCCATGATGATCCTTTTCAAATCACTTGTTCTCTCTAGGCTGGAATACTGCTGTACATTAACATCTCCATTCAAAGCAGGTGAAATCGCAGATCTAGAAAGTGTACAGAGATCCTTTACTGCATGTATAAGTTCTGTCAAGCCCCTTTAACTACTGGGAACGCTTGGAAGCACTTGACTTGTATCGTTGGAACGCAGGAGGAGAGATATATCATAATCTACACTTGGAAAATCTTGGAAGGAATGGTCCCAAATCTGCACACAGAAATCACTCCCTACGAAAGTAAAGACTGGGCAGGCGATGCAAAATCCCCCCAATAAAAAGTAGGGGCGCCATTGGTACACTAAGAGAAAACACCATAAGTGCCCGGGGGCCCAAAACTGTTCAACAGCCCCCCTTTCAAGCATTAGGGGAATTGCCAATAAACCCCTGGCTGCCTTCAAGAGAGAGCTGGACAGATCCCTAAAGTCAGTGCCGGATCACCCGGGCTGTGGCTCGTACGTTGGACTGCGTGCGGCCAGCAGTAACAGCCTAGTTGATCAGGCCCTGATCCATCGGGAGGCCTGGTCATGGACCGGGCCGGGGGGGGCGTTGATCACGGAATAACCTCCAGGTAACCTCCAGGTAACCCAACGTACAGGGTTTTTTTGGGACGTCTTTGAATAGGTGGAGATTTGCCTTAATCAGGGATTTTATTTCGTGCCCTTTGTCCACTTCCAGATTTATCAGTAGAGAATTTAAATTCTTTAAGGCTGTCGAATTGTTCAGAAGAACCGGTACCCTATCTTTCATCCGAACTCGCTGGAACCCGTTCTTGGTTCAGAGGCGTTATAGTAGAAATTGGAGAAACTATTCCTGAATAGGGTTTAAGTTGGTTAAGGTGATACGTCTGTTGTGAGTTCCTCTTCTTCGGCGTCCTTACCAAGAAAGTTCACGTAAACTTAGGCGCTTCACGATTTCTAAAGGACCTTCAAATTTGGGCTGTTAGAGCATGTCCCTGATGAAATCTTTTGAACCAGAACTTGATCTTTTGGTTCAAATGAACGAAGTTTAGTTCGACGATCGTATTCCTCCTTCATCTTACTCTGTGCTTGTCGTAAGTTTTCGGCGGCCAATTCTCTAGCTAGGCTCAGGCGTTCTTTCATTAAGGTAGGAGAGCTCCTAAAAGTCGGCGTTTCTTCCCCAGTCCAAGCTTTTTTGAGAACCTGTACTGGTCCTCAAATTTTGATGCTCATATATTAACTCAAATGGCGAAACTTCAAGTTGTCTTGTTCGCTTTCTCTTAGGGCAACAAGAGTAGGGGAAATACCTTCATCCCAATCTTTGGAATACTGCAAACAATAGGACCTCATCATAATCTTCAAAGTTTGATGGAACCTTTCCACCACGCCTTGTGATTGAGGTAGATAGGCCGTGCGTAAACCGTCTTAAACTCCTAACTGAGCCAAGGCTTCAGGGAAAAAAATTTTGAAGTATAATTCGACCCTTGACCCGATTGAACTTCTTTTGGGAAATCCGAATTTGAGAGAAGAACTTAATCAGTGCTCTCACTCTTAGGCGAGCATTAATCCTCCTGAGAGGAACTGCTTCCGGGTCCCTGGTGCGGTGCCCATGATAGTGAACAGGAACTGGTTGCCCTGCCGAGTCTTGGGTAGCGGGCCGACACAGTCTATCACCAGACGTGAAAAGGGTTCGCCTCTTACTTGTATAGGGTTCAACGGCGCAGGTGGTGGATTATGTGCAGGTTTGCCTACAAGTTGACACACGGAACAGCTTCTTACATACCGTTCCACTTCTTCCCTCATTTTTGGCCATGTGAAGTGCTTAGCAATTTTTCTAAAAAGTCTTCTTTTGTCCCAGATGTACACCTTGAGGACTGTCATGAGCAAACTTACATGCTAAATTTCTAAACGGGGTAGGCAAGACCAGTAGGTGATCACTTTTAAGAGACCCTAGTTTCTTTTTCAGTAAGTCCTTCTCCCAATAGTAAGAGCTGTCACTTTTAAGGGCTTCTCCCAACACAGCAAGCTTCCTGATGTCACTTAAGGAGGGGTCTATTCGGAGTTCTCTTACTAGATCGTCCTTCGAGAATAAATCTATTTCGGAAACCACCGACTTAGGAACTGGTATCGGTTCTGGGTGGACTGTTGGCTCGACACTCGAGCTTTCGTTGAATATGTCTCCTACTCCTACGTCGACGTCGTCCATGACTTCCTCCGATACCAACGGAGAACGCGACTGTTTGGTCATTGCCCGGGTTACTACGCTCAGAGGAAAGAGGGTAGGTTCCGTTCGTCGGGCTTCGATGACGTAATTTTCCTCGGTTGGATTTTCCATAACTATGGGCTCTTTCCATATTCCTTCTTCCGCTAAGTCGTTCCCAATCAAAAGGTCTAAGTCTTTTATGGGGAAGTTAGTTGGAGACACTCCGATTGACGTCCAGCCTGTAAAAATAGGAGTTTCGGACATATAACTTGTACAGGGGTACTCGCCCTAGTAGAGCCACCATAAGCTTCCAACAGAGCGTTTGAAAACCCCTATATGATCCGGCGGGGAATGATAACAGTCCTTCTCTTAACAATGTTAGGTAGGACCCTATCCCTAAAGGAATTTACTTGCAACAACTGGCTATCGGTAATTCCTACTTTGCTTTTGGAAAAGTAAAGGACTCATAGCCCTTGACAAGTTTGACGATGATACCCAAAATTCTGCTTAGTCAACTAGGGGACCTGTTCCTTTTCCTTGGGGCAGAGCGTCTACTCTTGGCTCGGACTTCCTTGGATGAGTCGTAGAGGATATGATTTGGGGTGGGTAATCTATAGGATGGACTTCTTCCCTGGTCCCTATCACGCTTAAAGCATTGTGATTTGAAATGTCCCAGCTTGGAACAGTACGAACATTTAATTTTTTTTTCCCCCTGACCTATCTGGCTATAGGATGGGCTCGATTGAATTTGGTTTTTTTACTTCGGGTTTACTTGTACACGGGAGTGAACGGGTTTGGGGAGGTCGCTTACCGAAGGCTTGGCAGGTTCGGGTCTCGTTGCTGGGTTTTATAACGTGGCTGCTTTCAGATTGTACCAACCTCTGGGAAATCTCAAAGTTGTCTGCCAGCGCGGCAGTCTCTAACAACGTGTTTGCGGATGGCCAACAAGATACTGGCGAACTCCCTCTGGAAAGTTTGCATACAAATCTTCTAGTAAATAATTGGGGATAGATCTTTTAAAGTCGTGACCCGAGAAGCTCGACACCAACGTTCAAACGCCGCTGCTTTCCCTCGGGCAAAATCTAAATAAGTTTGTCCTGTTTGCCGTTTCATGGGAAAGAAAAGCTATTTGGTAACTAATAGGGAGCATGTCAATGCTTCTAAAATAGTTCTCTTTACTACGTCGTACTGGACAAAAAACTCATATGGTAAGGAGGCGACACAAGACTGCGCCTTTCCATATAGAGACGTGTGCAGCAATTTTGGCCCATTTGTCTTTGGGCCAGCCCATTGAACGTGCCTGATTCTCAAAAATTTCAAAAAAATCATCTAAGTCTGTTTCGTAAAAATTAGGTACCATCAGAGCTGCTTTATGAAGTCAAACCCGGTTACCGTGCTCTTCATCCTCTTTCTTCCGGGAAATCCCTTCTGCTTTGTTTCAAAACGAAACCTTTCACGCCTAAATTCTTCCCCGTTTAGACGTCTTCTAGCTTCGATTTGAGAGTTTTGTAAAAAGTAATATGCGTTCTATTCTCTCTAGTTGTTCGGACGTGAAATTCCCAAGAGGTAATGACACCGAGGGAATTCGGGCGTCTTCTCCTGAAGTATTTTGGGATGAGCACCAGACCTAAAATTATCCCCGTCAGTTGACTGAGGGTTCGTTCCAACCACCGATACATACTCCGGGGAAATGAACGGGGAAGAGCTTTGAGACTGGACTGAGTAGTAAGGCCTTGTAAACCCTGGTTCAACTTCATTATTTAAGGCAATTCCCGTCCGTGGGATTTCTACTTCCTCGAACTGAGAAATAAAACTATCTTCCAAATCTAAATCTGGCATTGCTTGTGATTTCGGAAATAATCTATCCTTCATTAGGGACCTAAGAGTCTCTGCTCTATGGTATCTATTATAAGGTATATCTAACTGTCTAGCTATTTGCCAACACGTCTGTAATTTTAAAGTGTCAAGAGTAGCCTCTGTTAATTCATCTAATGAAGACTTAATTTCTGGATCCATTTTCTTAATTCTCGCAAGGGAGCTTAATTTTAATGCAAAACAAATATGTACTTCAGGGTAAGTAGCTCCCGGACAGACAACCCATTTGTTACGACTTAATCTTCACCGTAACAAAAGGGGCACAAATAACTCAATTTTTTTGTTAGTTTTATTTTATTACCAATCATTTAGCTTCATTGGTATTTAGTTAATGAATTAAAATAACCACAAGCAATTATAAATGAAACACTATACAGCAAGAAACCCAATCTTACGTTCAAATTCTCATTAACAGAGTATGATACAATAATTTCAATTAATCATCTACTAATCTCACCATTTAACTCTTTTAGAAAGGTCTAGAGTAACGAAATGGTTATCTTTCATAAGTGACATGAATTACCAGACTTCAGGAAACTAATGGCAAAGGCAAGACAATAGACTTGGTTTAAAGTTTAAGTTTAAGCCAGGAGCTTTGGGTTTTAAGACCCGTACCGAGTCAGAGGGTAGGAGCTGACTGGACTCACTCAACTACTCCATAGGGATGACTTCACTCGCCAGAAGGCGACGCGTGGCGTCAATTCTAGAACCACAATTGGTCACTACAGTAGTGGTTACACATTCGTAATACCTAACCTAATAATAATATAATATAATACAATATAATACAATGAGAGTACTGTTGATGATTCATACTGTACCCGATAATAATATATAGTCGAACCTGCTTTATCTAGCTAGTAATAAAGTGGTTCGCGATATATTATTACAGAACTTATTTTAACCAGGCCTTTTATTTTTGTATATAATGGAGTGAAGTAGGGGCGCGTAACAGAGGTGCTGACCAGGGAAATGGAAACTATCGAACTGAAGTTAAATGACTCTTACAGGAACCAGGAAATTGAAAGAAATTCAAAATATTTCTTTTCATATGCCAAAAACAAGGCAAATACCACATCTAGTATGGGGCCCTTACTCAGACAGGATGGGACTTACACAGATGACAAGGAAATGAGTGAAATATTGAAATCCCAGTACGACTCTGTGTTTAGTGAACCACTAATCGGTCTGAGGATCGACGACCCAAATGATTTCTTCATGAATGAGCCTCAAAACTCCATAAATGTATGCCAGATTTCCGACATTACCCTAACTCCGATAGATTTCGAAAAAGCCATTGACAACATGCCCATGCACTCAGCCCCGGGCCCAGACTCGTGGAACTCTATTTTTTTTTAAGAACTGCAAGAAAACCCCTTCGTGTGCCTTAAGTACACTTTGGAGGAGGAGCTTGAACATGGGTAAATTCCAGTCACTTAAAAAACGGATGTAGCCCCACTCCATAAAGGTGGCAGCAAAGCAAAAGCAAAGAACTATAGACCAATAGCTCTGACGTCCCACAGCATAAAAATATTTGAAAGAGTGCTAAGAAGGGCAGGATTGCAAATCACCTGAAATTCCAAATCTGCACAATCCAGGCAACATGGGTTGCAGGGCAGGTCTTTCCTGCCTCTCACAACTACTGGAACACTATGATATGGCCTTGGATGCACTGGAAGAAAATCAGATGCAGAATGTAATATACAGCAGACTTTGGCAAAAGCATATTGACAAATGCGATCATGCGTAATATCCCATAAAATACGTGCTAAAGGAATTACTGGAAAGTGGGAGAGGTCTTCAACTTCCCTAACAAATCGAACACAAGAGTATGGTCAACAGAGTTAAATCGGAGGCTGCAAGTAGTGAAGAGCTCTGGTTTCACAAGGCACCGGACTCGCCCCCATCTTAATTCCTTATCCTCATATCAGACATAGTCTGAGATATACATCACAGCACCGTATCATCTTTGCGGAGATGATACTAGGAACTGCATGAGGCTGCATCTGCTGAGGACGCGGTAACCTCCAAGAAGAAAAAAACAAGTTTATCCCAGTTTGGCAACGTAAACAATATGAGTTCAATGAGGACAAAAACAACGACTCCGTTTAATGGGAAACGGAGGAGTTAATAACTAGAACAGATTATACTACGGGACTTACAGGCCATACTATAGACGGAAAAATAATGTAAGAGACCTGGGAGTTATAATGGCTAAGGATCTCACTTTCAAGGAATCACAACAGTGCCACGATCGCACGTGCAAAGAAAAGGATAGGAAGGATAATGAGAAAGTTCAAAACGAGAGATCCAAGCCAATGATATCCCTTATCCAAATCACTTGTTCTCTCTAGGGCTGGAATACTGCTGTACATTAACATCTCCATTCAAAGCAGGTGAAATCGAAGATCTAGAGAGTGTACAAGATCCTTTAATGCACGTATAAGTTCTGTCAAGCACCTAACTATCTGGAACGCTTGGAAGCCTTGACTTGTACTCGTTGGAACGCAGGAGGAGAGATATAGCATAATCACACTTGAAAAACTGGAAGGAAAGGACCCAAATCTGCACACAAGAAATCACTCCCTACGAAAGTAAAAGACTTGGGCAGAGGCGATGCAAAATGTCCCCAATAAAAAGTAGGGGCGCCATTGTACAAATAAGGAAAGCACCATAAGTGTCCGGGGCCCAAGACTGTTCAACAGCCTCCCATCAAGCATTAGGGCAATTGCCAATAAACCCCTGGCTGCCTTCAAGAGAGAGCTGGACAGATACCTAAAGTCAGTGCCGGATCAGCCGGGCTGTGGCTCGTACGTTGGACTGCGTGCGGCCAGCAGTAACAGCCTAGTTCCATCAGGCCCTGATCCATCGGGAGGCTGTCATGGACCGGGCCGCGGGGGCGTTGATCCCCGGAATAACCTCCAGGTAACCTCCAGGTTGTGTGAAGTGTTTAGATTGTTACCACAACAACAAGCTCAGTGTTTTTAGATAAGTTAATTCTTCTCCACGAAGATACAGCGGTCACCTGGAACTTCGAGTGTCTCTAATATATAATTCTGCATCCTCGGGCATTTATTGAAGAGTACTTAAGGCTGATGGACTGAACACCTGATCACAAGACACTACTTCTGGTCTACCTCCCTCTCCTGTGTGTATGTGTGTGTGTGTGTGTGTGTGTATGTGTGTGTGTGTGTATGTGTGTGTGTGTGTGTGTTTGTGTGTGTGTTTGTGTTTGTGTGTGTGTGTGTGTATGTGTATGTGTATGTGTTGTGTGTTTGTGTGTGTGTGTGTGTGTGTGTTTGTCTGTGTGTGTACTCAACCTACTTGTACTCACCTATTGAGGTGCGGGGGTCGAGTCCGATCTCCTGGCCCCGCCTCTTCCTGAACGCTACTAGGTCACTCTCCCTGACGTGAGCATTATTCAATACTCTGCTTAAAGCTATGAATGGATCCTGCCCTCCACTACAATCGCTTATCCCAACTATTCCAATCTTACAGACTACTCTGTGCTGAAGAAATACTTCTAACATCCCTGTGATTTCATCTGTGTTTTCAGCTTCCAACTGGTCCCCTTGTTACTAGTGTCCAATCTCTGGAACAAATCCTGTCTTTGTCCACCTTGTCAATTCCTCTCAGTATTTTGTATGTCGTTATCATTCCCCACCTATCTCTCCTGTCCACCAGTGTCGTCAGTTGATTTCCCTAACCTCTCCTCGTTAGGACATACCTCTAGCTCTGGGACTAGTCTTGTTGCAAAACCTTTTGCACTTTCTCTAGTTTCTTCACTGTGCTTGCTAGTGTGGTTCCCACTGGTGCCGCATACCCAATATGGGCCCTAACAACACGTGTACAGGGTCCTGAATGATTCCTATTAAATGTCGTAAATGGCTGTTTCTGAGGATTGATAGGGCGACCATATGCTGCAGGCAGTTATTTGGTTGATGTGCCGCTTCAGGAGATGTGCCTGGTGTTATAACTCACCCAAGTCTTTTTTCCTCTGATGAGTATGAGTCTCTGACCCCCTAGACAGTACTTCCGTCTGCGGCCTTCTTTGCCCTTCACCCTCAATCTTCCCAGACTTGCACTTGTGGGATTGAATCTCCAGGAGCCAATTGCTGGACCAGAGTTTGTGTGTGTGTATGTGTGTGTGTATGTGTGTGTGTGTGGTGTTATGGTTGCCTGTGTGTGTATGGTGTGTGCAGTTTGTGTGTGTGTGTTAGTGTGTGGGTGTGTTTTGTGTGTGTGTGGTGTGTGTGCGTGGATGTAGGTGTAGTGTGTTGTGTGTGTGTGTGTTTTGTGTGTGTGTGTTGATTGTAGTGTTGTGTGCGTGTTTGTGTTTGTGTGGTTTGTGTGTGTGTGTGTTGTGTGCGTGTGTTTGTGTGTGTGTACCACCTATTTTGTACTCCTCTAGTTGTGGTTGCAGGGGCGAGTCTTAGGCTCCTGGCCCCGCCTCTTCACAACCGGTTGCTACTGGGGCCCTCTCTCTTCCCGCTTCCATGAACTTTATCAAACCTCGTCTTAAAAATTAACCTGTGTATGGTTCCTGCCTCCACTACTCATTTTCTAGCTATTTCACTGCCTTACACTCTATGACTGAAGAAATACTTCCTAATATCTCGCTGACTCATTGTGTTTCAACTTCCAATGGTGGCTCTTGTTTCTGTGACCCCCTCCCTGGAACATCCCTTCTTTGTCCACCTTGTCCCTATTCCAACGCATATTTTAAATGTCGTTATCATTCTCCCCTGACCCTCACTGTCCTCCTCCAGTGTCGTCAGGGCGATTCCCTTATCTTTCTTCATAGACATTCCCCTTAGCTCTGGAAACTAACACTTGTCGCAAAACCTTTGTACTTTCTCTAGTTTCCTTGACGTGTTTTATCAATGCGGGTTCCAAACAGTGCTGCATACTCCCAGTATGGGCCCTGACATACACGGTGTACAGAGTCTTGAACCGATTCCATACTAAGGTATCGGAAAATCTGTTCTCAGCTTGCCAGGCTCCCATATGCGGCAGCATTATCGGTTGATGTGTGATTCCGAGACATGCTCGGTGTTATACCACCCCAAGATCTTTCTCCTTGAGTGAGGTTTTGCAGTCTTTTGGCCACCTAGCCTATACTTGTCTAGGTCTTCTGTGCCCCTTCCCCTATCTTCATAACTTTGCATTTGGCAGGATTAAATTTCGAGAAGCCATTTGCTGGACCAGGAGTCCCAGTCTGTCCAGGTCTCTTTGAAGTCCTGCCTGGTCTCAAGCAGATTTAATTCTCTCCTCATTAACTTCACATCATCTGCAAACAGGGACACTTCTGAGTCTAACCTTCCATCATGTCGTTCACTGAATACCAAAAATAGCACTGTCCTAGGACCGACCCCTGTGGACCCCGCTCGTCACAGTGCCCACTGTGATACATCATACGTACCATACTCGTTGTTGTCTCCACTGTCAGGTATTCCTGAATCCATTGCAGGTGCCCTTCCTGTTATATGCGCCTGATGCTCCTAGCTTCTTCTGCACTAATCTCTTGTGAGGAACTGTGTCAAAGGCCCTTCTTGCAGTCCAAGAAATGCAATCAACCCACCCCTCTCTCTCGTTGTCTTACCTTCTGTTATTTTATCATAAAACTCCAGAAGGTTTGGTGACACAGGATTTGCCCTCCATGAATCCGAGCTAGGTTGGCATTTATAAACTCTTGTTCCGTCCCACAGGTGCTCCACCATCGCCTCCTGATAATCTTCTCCATAATTTTGCATACTATATACCGTCAATGACGCACAGGTCTATAGTTTAGTGCCTCTTTCTGTCTCCATTTTAAAAATGGGAAACAACATTTGCCGTCTTCCATACCTCAGGTAGTTGCCCAGTTGTCCCAGACCGTGTTGAAGATTGTGGATAAGTGGCATGCACAACATATCTGCTCCCTCACTAAGGACCCACGGGAGATGTTTTCCGGTCCCATTGCCTTTGAGGTATCGATTGTCCCTTAGCAGTTTTCTTCACCTCCTCCTCATCTGTTATGTACTGTCCCCAACACTTGTTTGTGTATTCCTGCTGGTGGCCCCCATCTGGTCTGTCCCCCCAGATCCTTCCCTGTCTCTACTGTAAATAACTTCTTTAATCTCGTGTTGAGCTCCTCACATACCTCTTGAGCGATTCTTGTGAGTTTCTCCATCCTTCTTTCTCAGCCTTATCACCCTGGTCCTTGACTGTTGTCAACCCTCCTAATGGGCTATACAGCAGTTTCGGGTCAGATTTGACTTCGATCTATTCGTTTTCAACTGTCGCTGTCCTCCTCCTTATCTGTGCATAACTCGTTTCTGGCTCTTCACTAATCTCCTTGTTTTCCTGGGATCCTATGCCTCCTGTATACCTTTCCATTCTCTCTCTGTTGGCAACTTATTTTTTGCCTCCCTACAACCTTCGTGTAAACCAAGGACTCGTTTTTTTGGTCTTCCTATTATTTCTGTTTTTCCCTTGGGAACAAAACTACCTCTGCCTCCTTGCACTTTGTGCCACATATTCCATCATCTCGTTTACGTGATTTCCTACGCATTTCTTTCTCTGTCCCACTGAACCTCCTGCAGGAAGTATCTCATACCTGTGTAGTCCTCCCCCCCTTTTATAGTTTGGCCTGACCCCTTCAGTTCTGTTCCCTTCTCACTTGTAACTCTACTATATAAACAAAACTCAAACACTTGATCGCTAGCTCCAAGGGGCCTCGTCGTAAGTGATGTCCTCAATGACTGAACTGCACAGGTGAACACAAGAACCATCTTGCTGGCTCATCCTCCCCCTCTCTCTCTGTTGTGTCCCTGACATGTTGATGCATGAGGTTGTTCAAGTACCACATCCATCATCTTGCCTCTCCATGTTTCGGATCCCCCCCATGTGGCTCCAGGTTTCTCCCCAGTCGATCTCCCTGTGGTTGAAAACGCCCATTACCATAACTTTGCTCTGCTCGAGTGAGCTCTCTTCTTGCCACCCTCAGCCTTGTGTCCAACCAACACCCTGTTGTTTTCTTTCGTACTCCTCTCTTGGCCTTCTGCAGTTCTGTGGTGGTTATACATCACTCAAAGGACTACTTAGTTTCTCCTTCTCCACCTGAATTGTACCTACAAATAGTCTCTTTCTCCAATCATGTTCATGGCCTTCCATTTCCTCAATCCGCCATCGGTGTTTTATGAGCCGTGCAACCACCCTCTCCCCTTCTTCTCTACTGTGTTTGTGTGTGTGTGTGATTTGTGTGTGTGGTTGTGGTGTGTGTGTGGGTGTGTGTGTGTGTGTGTGTGTGTGTGTGTATATTGTGGGTGTGTGTGTGTGTGTGTGTGTGTGAGTGTGTGTGTGGTTGTGTGTTTTTGTGTGTGGGGTGTGTGTGTGTGTGTGTGGGTGTTTGTGTGTGTGTTTGTGTGTGTTTGTGTGTTGTATGGTGTGTGTGTATGTGTGTGTGTGGTGTGTGTGTGTACGTGTGGTGTATGTGTGTTCCTTATGTGTGTGTGTGTGTTTGTGTGTGTGTATGTGTGTGTGTGGGGTGTTTGTGTGTATGTGTGTGTCTGTGTGTGTGGTGTTGTGTGTGTGTGTGTGTGTGGTGTGTGTGTGTGTGTGTGTGTGTGTGTGTGTGTGTGTGTGTGTTTATGTGTGTTGTGTGAAGTGTGTGTATGTGTGTGTGTATGTGGTGTGTGTGTGTTTGTGTGTGTGTGTGTTTGTGGTGTGTGTGATGTGGATGTGTGTATGTGTGTGTTGTTTGTGTGTGTGTGTGTGTTTGTTGTATGTGTGAGTGTTGTGCTGTGTCTATGTGTGTGTGTATGTACTCGCCTAATTTGTACTCACCTATTTGTGGTTGCAGGGGTCGATTCACAGCTCCTGGCCCGCCTCTTCGCTGATTGCTACTAGGTCCTCTCTCTCCTCCCTGCCCCATGAGCTCTATTCATCCTCGCCTTAAAAACTATGTATGGTTCCTGCCTCCACTACATCACTTCTCAGGCTCACTCTCTCAGGTCCCATGGAAGATGTATCTGCCCGATTGCCTTGGGTATCTAGCTCACTCAGAGCCTCATCACTTCATCCTCGGTTGTGTGTACTGTGTCCGCACATGGTGTGTACCCCCACCTCGTCCGTCTTTCTGGAGCCCCTTCTCGTCTCCTCAGTGAACACTTGTTTGAATCTCTTGTTGAGTTCCCTCACATACTTCACGGTCATTTTTTGTTGTCTCCTCTCCTTCCTTCCTTAGCCTATTACCTGGTCCTTAACGGTTGTTTTCTTTCTTCTGATGTGGCTGTATACAGCGTCGGGTCAGATTTGTGACTTTTGCTGCTGTGTCTTTTTCATATGACGTTGGGCCTCCCTTCTTAACTGTGCATATTACGTTTCTGCACTACTACTGCTCTCCTAATTCTCCTGGGTACCTTTGCCTTCTAATTCTTCTCATTCCCTAGCACACTGGTTTTTGCCTCCTTCATCTTTGGTGAACCATGGGCTCTTCTGGCTTTTTTTCATTATTCCTGTTACCCTTGGGTACAAACCTCTCCTCAGCCTCCATGCACATTGTTTGCTGCTACATATTCCATCATCTCATTAACTGGCTTCCCTGCCAGTGTCTCTGTCCCACTGAACCTCATTCAGGAAGTTCCTCATTCCTGTGTATCACCCATTCCGTATTTGGTTTCATTTGTCCTTGCCTTTTCCTGCTTCCTCCCCTCCCCCTCCACTTGTAGCTCTACTGTGTATTTCGAAGCTCAAAACCACATGATCGCTGGCCCCAAGGGTCGCCCGGGGGGGGGGGGGGGGGGGGGGGGGGGGGGGGGCTCTTTCATATTTGATGTCCCCTAAATATCTGCACTTACCTCAAGGTGAATACTAAGTCCAGTCTTGCGGTTCATCCTCTCCTCTCTCTCTTTAGAGTCCCTTTACGTGTTGGTACATGAAGTTTTCCAGTACCACCTCCATCATCTTAGCCCTCCATGGATCCTTGGCCCCCATGTGGCTTCCAAGTTCGCCCATTCGATCTCCTTGTGGTTAAAGTCGCCCCATGATCGCAGGAGCTTTGCCCTGCACTGCAGAGCTCTTCGCCACTGCAGCCAGTGTGCAACCATCGCTTCAATTGCTCCTCGTCAACTCTTGCCTTGGCCTCCTGCTGTTTTGTGGTGGGTTAACATCACTGCAATTATCACCTCTGGAACCACCAAGTGAAGCGATCCCGCTATGTAATCCACTTTCTTCTCCGCTGTCTCCTCTCTCCAGCTCATCAAAAATCCATCGGTGTTGGTCAGTCAATGCCACACCTCCCCAACCCCCCCCCTGTTCTTCTGTCTTTTCTCGATCTGGTATCCCACTGGAAAGATGGCATCTGTTATCATACCTGTAAGCTTGGTTTCCTGTGAGCGCTATGATGTTGGTGATCCTCTTTGACTCTTTCGTGCCACTCCTCCCACTTGTTTTGTTATTCCATCAGCGTTGTGTAACCCATACCTTCAGTTTCCTTTCCAACACTGGGTTTGGGGGCCTGTGGGGGTGGGAGACCTGGAGCTTACTGTGGGATTCTATGGTTGTGGGTTGGGTGGAAGCTGTGGGTATGGATTGTATTGTGTGTAGGGATGGTGTGATAGGTTTGGGGGTTTTCTAGGATAGTTGTGTGGGTGCTTGCCCTTGCTGCTATGTTCTGCTCTGACTGACCCTCTGCTGGTTCCATCTTGTTCTCCTTTCTATCTCCTTTCCGCTTTTTTTGTCCTGCTCCCTCACTGCTTCTCTCTGTTTCTGTTCTGTCTCTGGACTAGGGAACACCTGTACCTTCCGAACTTTTCAACCGGTGTTTCTCTTGGAGGATCCTGTTCCGCACTGTTTCTGTCCTGAGGAATCAGCTTGATACGTCGGTTTCTTCCCCTTCACATACCCCCCTATTCTCTGAAAATTTACAATCTCATCCATGTCTTCTCCCCCTACCTATTTCCGTGATGGATTTTCTCATCTCCTTTCTTACTTCCTGCCGTCTTTCAGTGTGAGTCCCTTTCCCCTCTCCTGAACCCATGGATAATCACTGATTTTTTTGCCTTTCCTCCTCCCATTCCTCTTCTTCCTTCTGTGACCTCTGGTTCCTGTCTGTAATTGGTCATTTTCTCCCTTTGGTTTTTCCAGTGCCTCTTGGTAGCCATGGTTGTGCCTCAGCATTCGGATTCGACCTATCACCCTCTCCATCTGCACCCATACTGCTCTTCCCTTCCACTCCCTGGCCCTTCTTTTGCAGGCTGATACGAACCGTATCAAAGAATCATATCTCCTCCTCCTGTTCAGGGCTTTCATCATCGTATGGTGTGTCCTTTCTGGTCACACCCCTGAGACTTACTTCAGACCTGTTACCTCAAATTCTAGGACCTTTACCCTGGCTACTGCAGTTATCGACTTTGCCTCCCATTTCTTCTCACTCTTCTCCAACCCTCTTTTCTCCATTCATCACAGGAGCTCTTTCGCCTCCATTTTTTCAAGAAACTCTCCTAATTTTCTCTCCCAATCTTGCTATAGAATCATCCTTTTCCACTGTTCCTCCATCCATTCCTCCCTACCAGTACCATAGTCATCTGATCCCTGATTCCCTGCGATACCAACCATTTTTTTTAATGAAAGAGAGAGAGAAAGAGAAAAAGAAAAGGGGAGAGAGTGAGAGATAGGGAGAGAGGAAGGGGAGCCTAGAAGGAGGGGAAAAGAAGGGAAAAGGGGGAAGAAAGTGAGAGAGGGAAAAGGTAAGAGAGAAGGGGGGCCGTGTCAAGGAATAGAGAGAGAGAAAAGAAGAGAAGAGAGAGATAAGAGAGGAAGAGAGAAAGAGGGAGAGGGAGAGGAGAGGAGAGAGGAATGAGAAGAGAAAGAGTGAAAGGAAGAGAGAAGGATGAGAGAGAGATGAGATAGAGATGAAGAGAGGATTGAGAAAAGGGGAGAAAGAGAAGAGAGAGAGAGAGAGAGAGAGAGAGAGGATAGAGAGGAGAGAGATGGGGTGGAAAGGAAGGGTATAGGGTCACTTCACAGTAAGGTGTAAAATCCTGTATATGTGTGTGTGTGTGGTGTCTATATATGTGTGTGTGGTCCTGTATTGTGTGTGTGTGTGTTAATGTGTGTGTTTGTGTGTGTGTGTGTGTGTGTGTGTGTGTGGTGTGTGTGTGTGGGTTGTGTGTGTGTGTGTGAATGTGTGTGTGTGTTGTGTGTGTGTGTGTGTGGTGTGTGCTACAGACTATCAAGTGCCTGAAAAAACTAACAACAGTGCTGTTCTCGCCCGCAAGTGTGCGCATATTTTATGTAAACAGTCCTATAGTTCCCACGTATGTACTACATATGTATTGTGTATTGTAGCCGATCGTCTCCTCATTGGTTCCCACTGTACTCTTATGCGTTTTAAAAATTAACGTTCAAAATAAATACGCTAAGCTTCGCCTATATGCCGATACTCTAAATTCTATTAAAGCCAGAAACAAGCTCCTTATTCTAAATTCTGATAGCTCGAGGAGAGGTGACCACCCAATTCCCAGCTAGAGACAGGGTTACTATTGAGCACCCATGCAACCTCAAACTAGGTGATACTACTTGCGGCTCGGCTGCATGGAGTAAGTTGCGGTCTGTCCTGTCCCCAGAACGTTTGATGGTTCTCCTTCTCGGTAAATTTTTCCACTAACTCCAGTATGCACTATATTCCCTCTAGCTCTTCTAATTTTTCACTCACTCACGTATTTACTGACACATCTATGACATATCTCTTATCTCCCTGGTCTTGAGTCCCTCCCCCCCCCCCCCCCCCCCCACTTATTCTTCAAAATACCCCACTGCGTTATATGGCAACACTATTAGGCCTGACACAACCGTTCACCCTTCCACTGCCCCTACTAAACACTCAGCAACTATTTCCTTTGTTTTCTTTTCTGTGATCACTTATATTTCCTTTTTTCGGGGGCTTAAGTGATTAAATGCACTCTCATGGGTGCACACGCCTATAACCACACTCTATTCCTATGGAACAGTCGACATTATCACCAAACACGGCTCAAAAACCGCGTGACTCACCACGAGTGTGTGTGTATGGTGTGGTGTATGTGAGTAGTTGTGTGTTTGTGGTGTGTGAGGTGTGTGTGTGTGTGTGTGGTCTGTGTGTGTGTGTGTGTGTGTGTGCATGTGTGTTGTGTATGTTGTGTGTGAATGTGTGTGTTGTGTGTGTATGTGTGTGTGTATGTTGCATGTGGTGTGATGTAGTGTGTGTGTGCACCACCTATTTGTACTCACCAATTTGTTGTTGCAGGGTCGATCACAGCTCCTGGCCCTGCCTCTCTGCTGATTTGCTACAGGGCCCTCCCTCTCTCCCGGCCCCATGAGCTCTACAGACTCTCGCCTTAAAACTATGTATGTTGTCGCCGCCCCACTACGTCACTTTCTAGGCTATCCACGGCCTGACCTACTCTAATGACTGAAGAAATACTTCCTAACATCCCTTTGATTCAGCCTGAGTCCCCCCCCCTCAACTTCCTTTGTGACCTCTTGTGCTCTGTGTCCCCTTTCTCTGAACATCCGTCTTTGTCCACCTTGTCTATTTCGTGCAGTAATTTTATATGTGCCGTTATCATGTCTCCCACTGACCCTCACTGTCCTCTCAGTGTCCGTCAGGCCGATGTCCCTCAACCGTTCTTCATGTGACAATCCCCGTACTCTGGGACTATCTTTTGTTGCAAACCTTTTGCACTTTCTCTAATTTCTTGACGTGCTTGACTATGTGATTCCAAACTGGTGCTGCATACTCCAGTATGGGCCTGACTAAATGGTAACAGAGTCTTAAACGAATCTTAACTGGAGTCTCGGAACGCTAACCTGTAGGTTTGCCAGGCGCCCGTATGCTGTCAGCAGTTAGCTGATTGATGTACGCCTTAGGAGATATGCTCGTGTTATACTCACCCCCAGGATCTGTTTTCCTTGAGTGAGGATTTGCAGTCCTTTGGCCATCTAAACTATATTGTGACTGCGGTCTTCTTGCCCTTTCCCCAATCTTCAAGACTTTGCATTTGGTGGTTAAATCAAGGAGCCAGTTGCTGGACCAGGCTTGTAGCCTTCCAGGTCTCTTTGTAGTCCAGCCTGATCCTCATCCCGATTTTAATTCCTTCTCATAAATTCAGCATCAACTGCAACATGGACACTTCCTGAGTCTATTCCCTTCGTTTCTTGTCTTTTCGGCTGATTTTTCTTTATTTTTCCTGATTCTCTGTCTTCTGTGCCCTATCCATTCTCTAGTACACCTAATTTTTTGCCTCCTACACCTTTGGGTGAAACCAAGGAACTCGTTCTGTTCTTCCCATTATTACTGTTCCCTTGGAACAAACCTCTCCTCTGCCTCCCTTATTGCACAAATTTTTGTTGCTACATTTGTCTATCATCATTTCTTGTAAGCATGTTTACCTGTCAGTTCCCTCTCCCCCTGAATGTCTGAAGGA
This sequence comes from Cherax quadricarinatus, assembly GCF_026875155.1. Classification (NCBI taxonomy): domain Eukaryota; kingdom Metazoa; phylum Arthropoda; class Malacostraca; order Decapoda; family Parastacidae; genus Cherax; species Cherax quadricarinatus. The sequence goes on along the minus strand of NC_069427.1, from coordinate 36,083,478 downwards.
AGTTCTCATGCCTGAGTCTCCCCGACCTTTGTAGTTTGGTTTTTTTCTTCCCACTATTCCTGCTCTTCTCCACTTGAGCTCAACAAATGTATTCGAAGCACAGAACCACATGATACTAGCTCCCAGGAAGACCTTTCAAACAAGATACCCTCGATGTTCCCGAACTACCATGGTGAATACAGGGTCCCAGCCATGCTGGTTCATTCCCTCACTCCTCTATCTCTGGTAGTGTCTTTAACGTTTTATGCTGATGTTCTTCCAGTACCACATCCCTCATCTTGGCTCTCCAGTTCAGGAACCCACCATGGGGCTCCAGTTTCCCAGTCCATCTCATTGTGATATGAAACACCCATAACAAGTAACTTTGCTCCCCTCCATGTGTGGCTCTCCTGGCCACCTCGGCTAGTGTGTCGATCATTCTCGTTGCGCTCACGATTCCTTCTCTTGGCCTCCTGCGTTCTGTGGTGGGGTTGTACATTTACTGCAATTATCACCTTATGATCCCTCAGACTGGATTGTTTTTCCTACTAAGTAGTAACCCCTTTCGCCCGCGCCATCCATTCCTTCCATTTTCCAAAACCCCACTGTTTTTATGAGCAGTGCTACTCCTCCTCCCCTCTTCCTCCCCCTCTGTCTTTCCTTGAGGATTTGATATCCGGATGGAAAATTGAATCTGCTATTATTCTGGTGAGTTTTGTTTCTGTGAGTGTTATTATGTCTGTGGATGTCTCTTTGATTCTTTCGTGCCACTCCTCATACTTGTTTGTTATTCCATCTGCATTTGTATACCACACCTTCAACTTCTTTTCTAAGACTGTGGTCTGGGAAGTATATTGGGGTTGGGGAAGTGGGAGACCTGGTAAGGAACTATGGGTTGTTGCTGTGGGGGTGGAGTTTTTAATGTAGTGGGTGGGGGCATTGGATGTGGCATGGGTGTTTTGATTTAGAGTGTTTGGTTGCACTGGGGTAGACCTGGTTGGGAGGCTTCTATAGGAAGTTGTGAGGGAGGCTGTATTTGATCTTCTTCCTGGGTCTGGGATCTCGTGTCTGTCTTCTCCATCCCCTCTCTTTCCTCCTTTCGCCGTTGTACCATCTCTCTCAGTTTCTGCCTTTCTTCTTGTGTTCTGTTGTGGTCGAGATACACCTTCCTGTATGCCGGCATGTCCCTTAATCGTGCTTTCTCCTGCAGGATCCTGGTCCGAGTCGCTTCTGCCTTGAAGGTCACTTTCACTGGCCGGGTTCTTTTTTTTTACAAACCCCCCCGTATTCTCTGAAAATTTTCCAGCTGGGTCATGTCGTCTTCTCCTATTGCTTTCATGATGCTTTCAATTGCTTTTTTTCCCTTATTTTCTTGCTTCATATATTTCCCCTTCAACTTCCTGGAGCCCATACACAAAGACTGACCTCACCCTTTCATTCTCCCACTGCATATCCCTGTGTATCCCCTCATTTAATTTGGTCTCCTCCACTGCAGCTTTCCTTTCTTCAGTTTCACTGGCTAATGTACTTGGGCTCAGTAGCCTGTCATTTTCCCTTCTCGGCTTTCCTTGGGCTCTGTTGTTGTCTGTTAGGGCCTCCACATAAAGCTTAGCTTTTTCATTTACTACAGTCTCCTCTGATAGAGCTTCTCCATGCAGTTGTGCCCCTTCTTTCCCTACAGTCCCCTTATTTGTGGCTGAGGTAGCAGTCTCTGTTGTCAATCCGAAAATGTTCTTTAGTTCTTTAGGCTGTTTCAGATTTTTCAGTTCCTCTTCTAAACTCTGTATCCTAGCCTCTGCTGCTTTGACATGCACCTCCCACTTCCTGCTTTCCATATCTATCCTCTCTTCCATTCTCTTGCTAAGTTCTTCTAGTTTCTTTTCCCATTCATGATCCCTTTTTATGAGCTCTGCTGCCCAATCTTCCTTTGCAGCTTCCTCCTCCTGTCCCTTGGTTTTTCTTGTTGCTCTCTGGCAACCCATTTTTTGTTTTATCCTGATTGTCTCAGAGTGAGAAACCTATTAGTTCTGTATGTTAGGTTAGTAGTGTGTATGTCAGAGTGTGGGGGGGAGGTAGTGGAGGAACTGTGGCTATGTGGGAGAGGAGTGGGGAGGGGAGGGTTGATCGGGGGAGGGGGGGGTGAACGGGGGAGGAGAGGGATCAGGGAAGTAGTGGATGTCGGGGTGAGGGGGGGAGTGATATGTGAGTCGGGATATGTGTGGGTGTGGTTGTTTTGGTGTGTTTGTGGTGTGTGTGTGGTGTGGTGTGTATGTGTGTGTGTGGTGTGTGTGTGAAATTTTTGTGGGGAATTATGGGGGGGTTTTTTATGACTGAGTCTCAGGGGGGGGGGGCCTTTTGCTGCCAAAAATTTCCCTGTACCTAAAACCCCCCAACCCTCCTGGGCTTGACCGGCACATATTCAGTTGTGTGGTGGTGTGTGGTGTGTGGTGTGTGTGTGTAGTGTGTGTGTTTTTGGTGGTGTGTGTGTTGTATGTGTGTGGGTTGTTGACTCACCTATTTGTACTCCCCTAGTTGAGGTTGCAGTGTGTGTGTGTGTGTTTTGTTGTGTGTGTGTGTTGTGTGTTGTGTTGTTTTGTTTTGATGTGTGTTGTTATATAATTGTGGTGTGTTTGTGGTGTGTGGTTGTGTGTGTTTTGTAATTATGTGTCAAATTTATGTTGGGTTTTTTTGTTCTGTAAAGTAGGTGGCTTGTGCTTGGGAGTGTAATGGGGGATCTCAGTGTCGCTTTTCCAAACCTCTTGTGACCGACTCCCCCCCCTGAATTAGCTCCCTACTTACAATTTTGCTATGCTTGACCTGTTTAAAAGTAAGTTAATCGCCTTTTTAAATGCTTACCAATTGCTATTCTTTATTGAATACGATGCCTTTTCTTTATTGTGCATGAAGTTAGCCCAAATTCACATTAAGTTTGGTTTTTAAATTGAACCTGGAACCCCACACCCAAACAACCATCATAGGTGATACGTATTGTGGTGCAGCTTAGCACCTGTAGTTTGCCCCCCCCCAAATGATGTAGCCCGGGCGTAGACCCGCTCGATTTACTCCTGGCGTAGATACCCCCAAATTTTTCTTCTCTTTAAATTAATTCCCCTATTCCTGTATTTTTTCCCCCGGGTCACACATTTTTTCACTTTATTACTTTTTTGGGGTGACATTTGACAACGTCCCCTTACACCCACACACCCTGCCCACTCTGCGCCACAACGTTTTTATTTTCTAGATCACTTACAAAATTGTGGCTCTCCCACCTTATGGGGCCAGCAGATTAAAAACACTTCTAGGTTTTTCACACCCTGAACATTTACAACCTGCAGAACACTTGGGTAGCCCTCAAAAAACTTATTTTCCCCGGGAGAAAGGAAAGGGTTGACCACGCATCGGTGCCCCCTACTGTGTGTGTGTGTGTGTGTGTGACTCACCTATTTGTGGTTCAGGAGCCCCGAGGCCTAGCTCCTGGCCCCCCTCTTCCCGGGTTGCTACTGGGCCCCTCTCCCCCGCTCCATGACTTTACAAACCTCGTTTTAAAACTGTGTTGGTTCCTCCCTCCATCGTCATTTTCTGGGCTATTCCACTCCCTTACAACTCATGACTGAAAAATACTTCCAAAACTCTCTGACTCTTTGTGTCTTCAATTTCCAATTGGGCCTTTGTTTCTGTATCCCCCCCCGGGAACATCCTGTCCTTGTCCACCTTGTCTATTCCACGAGTATTTTTTATGTCGTTACATGTCTCCCCTACCCTCCTGCCTCCAGTGTCGCAGGCCGATTCCCTTTAATCTTTCTTCATAGGACTTCCCCCTTAGCTCTGGAACAACCCTTTTTGCAAACCTTTGTATTTTCTCTAGTTTCTTGAGTCTTTATAAAGTGCGGGTTCCAAACGGTGCTGATACTCCATAGGGCCCTGACATACACGGTGTACAGTGTTTTGAATGATTCCTTACTAAGGATGGGAAATGCTGTTTCTCAGGTTTGCCAGGCGCCCTATGCGCAGCAGTTATCTGATTGATGGTGCTTCCGGAGACATCTGGGGTGTTAACCACCCCAAGATCTTTCCCCTTGATGAGGTTTGCATTTTTGGGCCACCTACCTATAATCTGTCTGTGGTCTTCGGGCCCCTTTCCCCCTACTCATGACTTTGTTTTGGCAGGATTAAAATCGAGAAGCCATTTTCTGGACCAGGTGGGGGCCAGTCTGTCCAGGCTCTTTGAAGTCCCCGCCCGGTCCTCATCAGATTTAAATTTTCCCCCATTAAATTCACTCATCTGCAAAAAGGCACTTCTGAGTCTAACCCCTTCCGTCATGTCGTTCACATATACCAAAAATAGCACTGGTCCTAGGACCGACCCCCGTGGGACCCCCCCCCCCGTCACGGTGCCCACTGTGATCACATTACGTACCTGACTCGTTGTTGCCTCCCCGCAGGGATTCTCGATCCATTGCAGGCCCTTCCCGTTATATGCGCCCCGAGCCTGCTTCTGCACTAATCTCTTTGAGGAACTGTGTCAAAGGCCTTCTTGCAGTCCAAAAGTTCAACACCCACCCCTCTCTCTCTTGTTTACTTCTGTTATTTTAAAACATAAAATCCCGAAGGTTTGGACACAGGATTTTTCCTTCCTAATCCGTGCGGTTGGCATTTTTTAAATCTGTTCCGTTCCAGGGGCTCCACCACTCCCTCCTAAATCTTCTCCATAATTTTGCATACTATACACGTCAATGACCAGGGCTATATTTAGTGCCTCTTTTCGTCTCCTTTTTGAAAAAGGGAACTACATTGCCGTCTTCCATACCCAGGGAGTTGCCCAGTTTTTAGGGGTGTGTTGAAAATTTTGGTAAGTGGACGCCCAAAAATCTGCTCCTCCTAAAGGAAACCAAAGGGGAGATGTTGTCCGGGGGCCCCTTGCCTTTTTGGTACGATGTCCCTTAGCAGTTTTCTTCCCCCTCCTCATTTTGATGTATGCGTCCAAAAAACTTTTTGGTGTATTCCTTGTTGTGTCCCCCCTGGGCTGTCCCCCCCAAATCCTTCCCGTCTCTACTGTAAATATTCCTTAAAAACTCGTGTTGAAACTCCTCAAATACCCTTTCGTTTTTTGTGGTTCTCCACCTTCTTTCCTCGCCCCTTTAATTTTTTTAAAAAACTGTTGTTTTTCCCCCTAAAGTGGCTTACAGCAGTTTCGGGTCAGATTTGACTTTCGATGCTATGTCGTTTTATACTGTCGCTGGGCCCCCCCTCCTTATCTCGCATACTCGTTTCTGGCTCTTCTACTTTCTCCTTGTTTTCCCGGTCCCATGCCCTGTACCTTTTCCATTCTCTGTTCACTTTGTTTTTTCCTCCCTACCCTTGGGTAAACCAAGGACTCGTTTTTGGTTTTCCCATTATTTCTGTTTCCCTTGGGGAAAAAAACTTTCCTCTGCCTCCTTGCACTTTTTTGCCCATATTCCACATCTCGTTTTCTGTTTCCTCCATTTCTCTTCCCACTGAACCTCCTGCAGGGAATTTCTATACCTGTGTAGTCCCCCCCCTTTTTTAGTTTGGCCTGTCCCCCTTTAGTTCCTGTTACCTTCCCACTTGTAACTCTATAATATGTCAAAACCAGAACCACATGATCGCTAGCTCCCGGGGGCCCCTCGTAAGTGATGTCCTAAAGTCTGAAAATGCCAGGGGGTGGAACACAAGATCCAGTCTTGCTGCTCATCCCCCCCTCTCTCTCTGGTTGTTCCCTGACATTTTGATGCAGGGTTTTCAAGTACCACATCCATCATCTTGGCTCTCCCTTTTTCGGGACCCCCCTGTGGCTCCCGGTTTTCCCATCGATCTCCCTGGGTTTAAATCGCCCATTACCCGTAACTTTGTCTGCCGGGAGCTCTTTTTGCCACCTCAGCCCTGTGTCCCCCATCACTCTGTTGTTTTTTCGTATCCCTCTTTGGCCCCCTGCGTTCTGTGGTGGGTTTTACATAATTTCCAATAATACTTATGTTCCCCCCGGACTAAATTTTGGTACCTACAATGTATCTCTTTCCCCAAATTTCAGTCCATCCCTTCCTTTTCCCCTCAAATCCCCCTTGGTGTTTTTTTTGAGCAGTGCAACCCCTCCCCCCCCCTCTACTCCTTCAAATTTTTTCCTCAGGATCTGATATCCTTTTGGGGAAGGGGGGGGGGGAAATTGTGTCTTTTATTGCCCTCAGCGATTTTGTTTCTGGACTGCTATGATGTCGGGGGTTTTTTTCATTTTTTTCTTTCATTCCACTCCTCATGTTTTTTTTCATTTTTCCCATCCGCTTTGTGTACCAAACCTTTATTTTCTTTTCTATCATTGTGGTCATGCAAGAAATTTTGGGGGTTGGGGGGGGCAAGACCTTGGGGGGGCCCCATAGGGGGCTGGGGTTGAAGGTGGGGTTTGTTTTAATGGGGGGGGGCAGAATCCCCCATGGGGGACAGCTTTGGGGTGAGGTTTGTGAAAATGGGGTTGGTGGCAGAGGGAACAGTGAGGGGTTGTAGAATGGGTTTGCTCGGGTTGCCTTTTGGGAATGCCCGGGGGGGAGTTTTTTTGGGGGGAGTTTCTGGGGGGTGTGTTTGCCCTTCCCCTGTGCCCGGGGTTTTCCTGTTTCTTTTTCATTGCTTCTTTTTTTCCTCCTTGCGCTCTGAACCTCTCTTTCAGTGTAGCCCTTTCTTCTTGTGTTTTTGTCCGGTTGAGGTAACTCTCTGGTACCCCCTTTTTTGGGTCCCCATTTTGCTTTCCTTGCAAAATCCGGTTCGAACTGATTCTTCCTTGAAAGTTACTCTAACGGGCCCCGTTTCCTCCATTTCGCAAACCCCCCAAATTTTTTCCCCCTCTAAAAATTTTTCCCCGGGGTCAATTCCCCCTCCCCTTTTTTTTCATGATCCCTTCAATCATTTTTTTTTTTCCTTTTTCCCTGTTTTTTTTTTCTTCAAATTTGGCCCCCTTTGGCTTCTTGGAGCCCGTAAAAACAAAAACTGACCTCGCCCTTTCCTCCTCCCACTGAGTCTCCATCTGTTTTCCTCTGGGGGCATTTTTTTTTCCTTCCTTTGAAAATTTTTTTGGGCCTTTTTCAGCCCCCTGCCCAAATCGAAACTTCTATTCTCAGTGAACTTTCTTTCCCGACCAGCTGTCCCGCCCACGCCGGGTTTGGGTGTTAGAAACTCTGCATATAACAAAAACCTTTATTGTCTTCGGGCCCCGTCGCTTGATCTTTTGGTGGGTATCGTCTTTTCCCTGGCCCCCCTGGGTCTGATAGGGCCTTCGTGTACGGCATGTCCCCCGTTGTTTTCTTACCTCCCCTTGTCTGCGCCCCGACTTTGAATTTCCTTTATTGCTTTTGGAAACCGTTTGTTTGGGTCTCAGTGTGCTCATCGTCTTTCCCTGGCCCCAAGTGGGTCCCGAAAGGGCCCTTTGTGTACGGCATGTCTCCGTTTTTGCTTTCCATCCCCCTTTTCTGCCCTGAAATTTGAATTTCCGATGTCACATCTGAAATTTTCAATTTTTCCCCTCTAATCTGTTTCAGGCTTTGCAAATTTTTTTCTTTTAAGCACTGTATCCTAGGGTTCTTGGGTGCTAAACCTGAAATTCCCAAATTTTCCGCACTTTTTCACTATCCGCCCTTTCCCCCATTTTCTTTCAAGCTCTACATATTCCTTCCCCACTCTTCCTCCTTTTTTGGAGCTCTAACTCCCCGTCTTTTTCCCCCTGGTTTGCTACCCCAAACTCCCGGTTTTTCCCTCCTCAAGGCCCCCCCAAATTTTTTTTTTTTTTTTTTTTTTTTTTTTCTTTTTATTAAACCCCAGGGCAGAAGGGTAGAGGAGGGAAGGGGGGGTGGGGGGGGGGAGAGAAAAGGGGGAAAGAGGGGGAGAGAGGAGAGAGAAAGGGGAAAAAGAGGGAGAAGAGGGGAGAATGGGGGTTTAAAGGGGTAAGACCAAGGGGGGAGAGAGAAATGTGAGGGGAGAGAGAAAGGGGAAGAGAGGGGGAAAGAGAGGGAGAGGGAGGGGAGAGGGAGAAAAGAGAGAGAGAGGGAGAAAAAGGGGGGCGAGGGGAAAAAGGCCCCCTGAGAGGAGAAATGGAGAATTTTTAAAAAAGCCTAAGAGAGAGAGGGGGGTGGGGAGATTGGGGTTTGGGAGGAGGAGAGAGGGGGAGAGAGAGGGGGAAAGAGGGAGAAAAGAGAGGGAGAGAGGAGGGAGAAAAGAAAAAGGGAGAGAGAGAGGGGAAGGGGAAGGGAGAAAAGAGAGGGAGAGAGAGAAAGGGGGAGAGAGAGGGTGTGTGTGTGTGTGTGTGGTTTTTGTGTGTGTGTGGTGTGTGGGTGTGTGGGGTGTGTGTGTGTGTGTATGTGTTGTTCGTGGGTGTGTGTGTTGGTGTGTGTTTTGGGGTGTGTGTGGGACCCCTATTTGTGTTGCAGGGGTCGAGTCCTAGCTCCTGGCCCCCCGCGTGTGTGGGGGTTTTGTGTGTGTGTGTGTGGGGTGTGTGTCTGTGTATTTGTTTTGTGCGTGTGGGGTATTTGGTGTGTGTGTGGTGTTCATGTGTGTGTGTGTGTGTGCATGTGGTGTGTGTGTTGTTTTGGGTGCGTGTGTTTATGTGGGGTGTGCGTGTGTGTGTGTGTGTGTTTTGGGTGTGCATGTGTGTGTGTGGCAAAGTGTGTGGGGTTGGGGTTTTGTGTGTGGGTGTGTGTGTGTGTGGCATGTTGTTTGTGTGGCATGTGAGTGTGTAAGGGGTGTGTGCGTGTGTGTATTTTGTGTGTGCGTGTGTGGTGTGTGTGTGTGGTGTGGGGTGCAGGGGTTGTGGGTTCATTGGGGTGTGTGTGTGTTGTTTTGTGTGTGTTGGGGTGTTTTGTGTGTGTGTGTGTGTTTTGGGGTGGGGTTTTTTGTTGTGCGTGTGTGTATGTGTGTGTGCCGTGTGGGGTGTGGTGGGGTGTGTGGTGTGTGTTGTGTGTTGCATTGTGTGTTGTTGCATGTGTGGGGTGTGTGTGGTGTGTGGTGGTGTGTGTGTGTGCACGTTGTTTTTGTGTGTGTGTGTGGTGGGGTGTGCAATGTGTGTGTGGTGTGTGTTGTGTGTGTGTGGTGGGGGTGTGGGTGTGTGGTGTGGTTGTGGGTGCATGTGTGGTGTTGGGGGTGTGCATGTGTGTGTGTGTGGTGGGGTGTGTGCATTTTGTTTTGTGTGTGTGTGTTGTGGTGTGTGTGTGTGTGTGTGGTGTGGGGGTGTGTGTGTGGTGTGTGGGGCACGGGTGCTTTTGCATATGCATTCTTCAGTTAAAGGGGCCCAGTGAAAATGGGCCAGTTTAACAATTTTCTTGTTTAAAAAACCCAAAAATGTGCTGGTCTTTTTATTACCGCCGCGGCCAACAGGAAGCTAAAAATAACCTTACTCGTGCATTGATTATTCTGACCATAAACACGGTCCAGAAATATCCCAAATTGCTTACTGGGAAATGGCGTGTAGGCCCTTGTTACCTGGGAGGGCGGACATACACCGCTACTGCTGTGTCAGGTGACACCACCTGCTGCTGTGTCAGGTGACACCACCTGCTGCTGTGTCAGGTGACACCACCTACGCTGTGTCAGGTGACACCACCTGCTGCTGTGTCAGGTGACACCACCTGCGCTGTGTCAGGTGACACCACCTGCTGCTGTGTCAGGTGACATCACCTGCTGCTGTGTCAGGTGACACCACCTGCTGCTGTGTCAGGTGACACCACTCCTGCTGTGTCAGGTGACACGACTGCTGCTGTGTCAGGTGACACCACCTGCTGGTGCAGCTTGCAACTTACACCTCACGCCCCTGCTAGTGCCTGCTGAGACCCCTGCTAGTGTCACCTGACACTCCTGCTAGTGTCGCCTGACACCCCTGCTATTGCCGGCTGAAACCTCTGCTAGTGCCGCCTGACCCCTGCTAGTGCCGCCTGACACTCCTGCTAGTGCCACCTGACACCCCTGCTAGTGCCGGCTGTCACCCACCTGATGCCACTTGATACCCCAGACGCTGCTTCATACCCCTGGTGCCACCCCTGGTGCCACCCCTGGTGCCACCCCTGGTGCCACCTCTTTAGTCGGCCCTGCTGTCACATGATACTCTACGGTAATGTTACCTGACGTGCCACCATAGTGCCACTTTACACACAAACGTAGTGCCACCTGGCACACCACTGTAGTGCCACATGATATTCAACAGTTATGCCACATGACACACCACAGTAGTGACACTTGATGCACCATAATAGTGCCACATGACACACTACAGTAGTATCACGTGTCACACCACATTAGTAACATAACACACCACAGCAATGCCACATGACATACCACAGTAGTGCCACATGACACACCACAATAGTGCCACATGACAGACCACAGTAGTGCCACATGACACACATCAGTAGTGTCACATGACAGACCACAGTAGTGCCACATGACACACCACAGTAGTGTCACATGACATATCACAGTAGTGCCACATGACACACCACAGTAGTGCTACATGACACACCACATTAGAAGCACATGACACACCACAGTGATACGTGACATACCACATGAGTGACACAATACACAACCTTACACATGACCACAGGGCCAGGTGACACACGCACACACATACACCCACACCTACACACACACAACACACACACACACACACACACACACACAGCAATCTAAACCAAAACCCACACACTGTTCCCTCTTCCACCAACCTCCACATCACAACTTCAGCCCTACAGCTGCCCCCTCTGGGCACTCTGAACCCACCCTCCTCATCATAAACCCCACCCACACCACAACCCCCCATAGGTCCCCACCAGGGCTCCCACCCCCGTCAACCCCAATATTCTCCCAGGACCACAGTGATAGAAAAGAAGCTGAAGGTTTGGTACACGAACACAGACGGAATAACGAATAAATATGAGAAGTGGCGCGAAAGAATCAATGAGAAATCCCCGGACATCATAGCAGTCACAGAAACGAAACTCACTGAGACAATAACAGATGCAATCTTCCCACCGAGATATCAGATCCTGAGGAAAGATGGAAGGAGTAGAGGGGATGGAAGGCATAGAAGAGATTGGAGAAAGGCACTACATAGTAGGTACAATTCAGTCTGGGAAACATAAAGTAGTCATTGGAGTGATGTACACCCAACCACAGAACTGCAGGAGGCCAAGAGAAGAGTATGAAGAAAACTACAGAGCGATGGACACACTGGCTGAGGTGGCAAGAAGAGCTCACTCGAGCAGAACAAAGTTACTGGTTATGGGCGATTTCAACCACAGGGAGATCGATTGGGAAAACCTGGAGCCACATGGGGGTCCTGAAACATGGAGAGCCAAGATGATGGATGTGGTACTGGAAAACCTCATGCATCAACATGTCAGGGACACTACCAGAGAGAGAGGGGAGGATGAACCAGCAAGACTGGATCTTGTGTTCATCCTGAGGAGTTCAGACATTGACATCACTTACAAGAGGCCCCTTGGAGCTAGCGATCACGTGGTTCTGAGTTTTGAATATATAGTAGAGTTACAAGTGGAGAGGGTAACAGGAATTGAACGGTAAAAGCCAAACTATAAAAGGGGAGACTACACAGTTATGAGGAGCTTCCTGCAGGAGGTTCAGTGGGACAGGGAACTGGTAGAAAAGTCAGTAAACGAGATGATGGAATATGTAACAACAAAATGCAAGGAGGCAGAGGAAAGGTTTGTTCCCAAGGGAAATAGAAATAATAGGAAGACCAAAGTGAGTCCTTGGTTTGCCCGAAGGTGTAGGGAGGCAAAAACTAAGTGCAGCAGAGAATGGAAAAGGTACAGGAAGCAAAGGCCCAGGAAAATAAAGAGATTATTCGAAGAGCCAGAAACGAGTATGCACAGGTGAGGAGGGAGGCCCAGCGACAGTACATAAACGACATAGAATCCAAAGTCAAATCTGACCCAAAACTGCTGTATAACCACATTAGGAGGAAGACAACAGTCAAACATCAGGTGATCAGGCTGACGAAAAAAGGTGGGGAACTCACAAGAAACGATCAAGAGGTATGTGAGGAACTCAACATGAGATTTAAGGAAGTATTTACAGTGGAGACAGGAAGGGCTCTGGGAGGACAGAACAGAGGGGGACACTAGCAAGGAATATACCAACAAGTGCTGGATGACATACATACAACTGAGGAGGAGGTGAAGAAGCTGCTAAAAGACATTGATACCTCAAAAGCAATGGGACTGGACATCTCCCCGTGGGTCCTTAGAGAGGGAGCAGAAATGCTGTGTGTTCCACTAACAACAATCTTCAACACATCCCTTGAAACTGGGCAGCTACCTGAAGTATGGAAGACAGCAAATATAGTTCCCATTTTTAAAAAGGAGACAGAAAAGAGGCACTAAACTACAGACCAGTGTCACTGACGTGTATAGTATGCAAAGTCATGGAGAAGGTTATCAGGAGGAGAGTGGTGGAGCACCTGGAACGGAAGAAGAGTTTAACGCCAACCAGCATGGATTTATGGAAGGCAAAGCCTGTGTCACAAACCTTCTGAAGTTTTGTGATAAAGTAACAGAAGTAAGATACGAGAGAGAGGGGTGGGTTGATTGCATCTTCTTGGACTGCAAGAAGGCCTTTGACACAGTTCTTCACAAGAGATTAGTGCAGAAGCTAGAGGATCAGGCGCGTATAATAGGAAGGGCACTGCAATGGATCAGAGAATACCTGACAGGGAGGCAACAACGAGTCATGGTATGTGATGAGGTATCACAGTGGGCACCTATGACGAGCGGGGTCCCACAGGGGTCGGTCCTAGGACCAGTGCTATTTTTGGTATATGTGAATGACATAATGGAAGGATTAGGCTCAGAAGTGTCCCTGTTCGCAGATGTGACGATAATGAGGAGAATTAAATCAGATGAGGACCAGGCAGGACTTCAAAGAGACCTGGACATACTGGACACCTGGACCAACAACTGACTTCTCGACTTTAACCCCACCAAATGCAATGTCATAAAGATCGGAGATGGGCAAAGAAGACCGTAGACGGAGTATAGGCTAGGTGGTCAAAGACTGCAAACCTTGCTCAAGGAGAAAGATCTTGGGGTGAGTATAACACCGAGCATGTCTCCGGAAGCACATATCAACCAGATAACTGCTGCAGCATATGGGCGCCTGGCAAACCTGAGAACAGCGTTCCGATACCTTAGTAAGGAATCGTTCAGGATACTGTGCACCGTGTACCTCAGGCCCATACTGGAGTATGCTGCACCTGTTCGGAAACCACACCTGGTCAAACACGTCAAGAAATTAGAGCAAGTGCAAAGGTTTGCGACATGGTTAGTTCCAGAGAATGTCCTATGAAGAAAGGTTAAGAGAAATCGACCTGACAACACTGGAGGACAGTAAGGTTAGGGGAGACATGATAACGACATATAAAATGCTGCGTGGAATAGACAAGGTGGACAGAAATGGGATGTTCTAGAAAGGGGACACAGAAACAAGGGATCACAATTGGAAGTTGAAAACCCATATGAGTCAAAGGGATGTTAGGAAGTATTTCTTCAGCCATAGAGTAGTCAGGAAGTGGAAAAGCCGAGCAAGTGAGGTAGTGGAGGCAGGAACCATACATAACTTTAAGATGAGGTATGATAAAGCTCATTGAACAGGGAGAGAGAGAGGACCTAATAGCACTCATTGAAGAGGCGGGGCTAGGAGCTGAGTCTCGACCCCTGCAACCACAATTAGGTGAGTACAATTAGTTGAGTACATACACACACACACACACACACACACACACACACACACACACACACACACGACAATGGCGGACACATGGTAACGACATATAAAGTACTGAGAGGAATCGACAAGGTTGACAGATACAGAAAGTTCCAGAGATGGGACACAGCAACAAGGAGTCACAGTTGGAAGTTGAAGACTCAAATGAATCACAGGGATGTTATAAAGTATTTCTTCACTTACAGAGTTGTCAGGAAGTGGAATAGTTTGGGAAGCGATGTAGCAGAGTCAGGATCCACACATAGCTTTAAGAAGAGGTATGATATAGCTCATGGAGCAGGAAGAGTGACCCAGTAGCGACCAGTGAAGAGGTGGGGTCAGGAGCTGTGTCTCCATCCCTGCAACCACAACTGGGTGAGTACACACACACACACACACACACACATACACACACTCTTGATGACCGTACTGGTATTGTTACTGAGCCAAAACGTGTATGTTTGCATGTACGTGACTTTGTGAGGTGCAGCCTCCCCTCCCTCACTGTTCAGAGCTGCACCTCCACAACCTCAGTAGTCTCAATACAAAACAAAGCCGCGAGGATAATTCTTGGTGTTCTAATTTCCATCAGTCAATAACACGAAGAAAGAACTGAAGCTTCCTGCAGAATGCTACTGAATAGTACAATTCAATACATCTTTCTGATCTGGGATCATGTAAAACCTACGTCATCCACATGATTTATTGACCTGTTTCATGCCTACAACATGCCAGTTAATATGAGTAACTTTCCGGCTAACATGAGATGGGAAGTTGCTCCTCTTCACAGCTAAGTGAGCTGTGAAGAGTGGGTATTACTCGACCTTCGAAATTGCAAAATGGAATGCTTCTTGATCAGTGGAATGAGGTATGCAGATCTGTCTCAACAGATCTGCATCGTGTATCGTTCCAGTCACGGTATTGTGCCTTTTTTTTGTTATTTAGATCTGTATACCTGGGGAGCTTGAAGATATCTTAACTGTCCATCCTAAATTTGTCAGCACTAGCTAGTAACACCCGCCTATAAGTACTGTGTACTGTGCTTTTTACATACATATTGACATGCAAATATATAAGCATAGGTTGAAGCCGTGGCGGAATGTACCGTACAGCTGTGACCATAAATTTAAATGGGTAATTCCCGTCGCCTTCTTAACTTTGTCACACCAGTACTTCCTGTATGTCATGTTAATATTAACATTCATCACACATATGTGTATGTCATGTTAGCATTAACATTCTTCACACACATACGTATGTCATGTTAATATTAACACTTCTCACACATTTGTATGTCATGTTAATATTAACATTCATCACACATATGTGTATGTCATGTTAACGTTAACATTCTTCACACACATACGTATGTCATGTTAATATTAACACTTCTCACACATTTGTATGTCATGTTAATATTAACATTCATCACATATATGTG